>UESW01003925.1:245949-459855 GCA_900491605.1 Calamus simplicifolius
AATTGTATAAGTCGGTCAAAAATGAGCGGGGCTCGCTCGTGGATGTATGCAAGGATAAAAGATGGCTTGCTTAATCCAGATTTTCTGAATGGATTGGAAGAATTTATCGCATTTGCATGTAGCCAACCTGAATGGATGGATGGGCCTAGGATTAGGTGCCCATGCAACTTTCACAGGTGTCAGAATAAAGCCTACAGAGATGTTGAAACTGTTAAGGTGCATTTGTGTAAAAAGGGGTTTGTTCCTGATTACGATGTTTGGTACTGTCATGGTGAACCAGAGGAAATTCCAGCAGCTGTTACAAGCCAACAAGTGTCAATTCCCGTAGATGAACCATTTGTGAATTTAAACACATATGAAGAAATGGTGATGAATGCATCGGGTAATGAATTCAATCAGAATACATTTATGGAAGAACCAAATCCAGATGCACAGCAATTTTATGATATGTTGCGTGCTGCAAATCAAGAATTGTATCCTGGTTGTGAGGGTCATTCCCAGTTGTCTACGGCTGCTCGGTTGTTGAATATTAAGGCAGAACATCGATTATCAGAAAAGGCGTTCAATTCTGTAGCTGGGTTAATCAAGAAATTTTGCCAAATGATAATGTTGTAGCAGACAGTTTTTACTCAACGAAGAAGTTGTTGCGTGGGCTTGGGCTCCCAGTTAATAAGATCGATTGTTGCTTGAACAATTGTATGATATATTGGGGTGAAGACTCAGAGCTGAGATGGTGTAAGATTTGTGGGCAATCGAGGTACAAAAATGGCGAAGGGGAGCTAGTACAAGTAGGAGGAAAAGTGTGCCTTACAAGAGGATGCATTACTGCCTGCAGAGATTATACAGATCTGAGGCTACAGCTGCTGATATGAGATGGCATGCCGAACATGAATCTAAAGAGGATGAAATGCGGCATCCATCAGATTCAAAAGCTTGGAAGCATTTCAATGAAAATCATCCTGATTTCGCTGAAGATATAAGGAATGTGAGATTAGGTCTTTGTACCGATGGCTTCCAACCATTTGGTCAAGCGGGGCAACAGTATTCATGTTGGCCTGTGATACTGACTGTATATAACCTTCCTCCATGGAAGTGCATGAAAGATTCTGCAATGTTTTTGACAGTTTTGGTTCCAGGACCATCAAATCCAAAGGAAAAGATTGATGTCTTCCTGCAACCGTTGGTGGCCGAATTGAAAATGTTGTGGGAAACAGGAGTCGTAGCCTACGACATTTCTATGAAACAGAATTTCATCATGAGAGCTGCTTTGATGTGGACAATAAGTGACTTCCCGGCATATGCAATGTTGTCTGGTTGGAGCACTGCTGGACGTCTGGCATGCCCTCATTGCATGTATGATTCGGATGCATTTACATTGCAGAAGAGTGGTAAGCAGTCATGGTTTGATAATCATAGGAAGTTCTTGCCCCCAAATCATCCTTACAGGCGTAACTTGATCGCCTTCCGGAAGAACAAAGCAGTCACAAAATTCCGAACCGGTTAGGTCCGGCACGGATATATTTGATACTATAGAGCATTTGGGGTTGAGGTATGCTTGGGAACCAGATGCAGATAGAATAAATGGCCGTATATGTAAAGAACATAACTGGAAGAAGCGGAGTATATTTTGGGATTTGCCTTATTGGAGCACAAATCTCATCCGGCACAACTTGGATGTTATGCATATCGAGAAAAATTTCTTTGATAACATATTTAACACGGTGCTAAACATCCCGGGAAAAACCAAAGACACTGCAAAGTCAAGAGAAGAACTTAATCAGTATTGCAGAAGAGGTGATTTGAGGAGGAGTGCCGACGGGACCTATCCTAAAGCCTGTTACACTCTTGACAGAAATTCACGAGAAGTTTTATGTAACTGGCTTAGAGGGTTAAAATTTCCAGATGGTTATGCCTCAAATATCGGTAGGTGTGTGGACATGCATAAGCTCAAGTTGTTCGGCATGAAGAGTCACGACTGCCATGTTTTCATGCAACGGTTATTGCCTATAGCTTTTCGTGAGTTGCTTCCGCAACATGTCTGGAAGGCATTGACGGAGCTCAGCTTGTTCTTCAAGGAGTTATCTGCCGCAGTCATTACTTCTGCATCCATGGCAAGGCTTGAGGAGGAAATTCCAATTATTTTATGCAAGCTGGAGCGAATATTTCCTCCCAGTTTTTTTGACTCAATGGAGCATTTACCGGTTCACTTGCCATACGAAGCGAGCATAGCTGGTCCCGTGCAGTATCGCTGGATGTATCCTTTCGAGAGGTAAATATATACATCATTAAGACATGTTGACATTTCAAATATTATTTCATTGCGAAAATTGGTTTATTTTTTTTTTCTCAACTTTACATATAGGTACCTTAAGAAGTTAAAAAATAATGTGCGTAATAAGGCAAGGGTTGAAGGTTCTATATGCAATGCACACTTGGTCGAAGAAGTTTCAGCTTTTGCCTCGCATTACTTTGAGGGTCACGTCCACACGAGGAGCCAAAATCTTGGTCGTAACGATGACGTATGTGTGGACGAAGGAGAACCTAATGACGGTAGAATATCAATTTTTAAAGGTATCGGCCGTTCATTTGGGGGGCAGAAGTCAAGAAATCTTAGCGATATGGAGTATAATGCAGCACATTATTACATCCTAATGAACTGTAGAGAAGTCGATCCATATATTGAGTAAGTGTATACTTCAATGCTTAATTGGAACTTCTAATTTAAATTACAATATACCATAATATTTAATTGCTAACATAAGTTTTAATCCTTATCATCCCATAAGGATGTATTGTGATAGACAACGACAGATGAATCCCGACATCAGTCAAGTTGCAATTGGGCAGAAGTTAGAAACGGAGTTCGCTTACTGGTTTTATGAATTTGTGAGTAGTATCACTCAATCAATTTCAATAATGGCTTTTATTTTTTGAATTGGTTGTGAATAGCTTATTAATTTATAGGTAAACGGTCCATGGTCCACAACCGACAATATTTTCATTAAATGTCTATCGCAATGGCCATTGAAGACCGTAACAACCTCTACTGGCTATTTTGTTAATGGGTACAAATTTCAGATTGAACGATTAGCAGCTTCAAGAGGCACGCAGAACTGGGGCGTGTGTGTTAAAGGAGAAAGTGTTGGAGCAAATATGCAGGATTATTACGGAAAGTTAGTAGAGGTGGTTGAAGTTGAATATCCCGGTTGGCCTATGAAACGAACCGTATTGTTTCGTTGCGATTGGTTCGATCCGACAGTTCCTGTGGGCAAAAGGGTTCATAACGACTACAATTTAGTTGAAGTGAACCATCGACGAAGATTGCAGAAATATGAACCATTCATCCTTGCATCCCAAGCTCAGCAAGTGTTTTACTGCGGATATCCAAGTTTGCGCAACGACAAGCGAGATTGGTGGGCTGTTTCTAAAATCGTCCCACGTTCAACAATCGTATTAGACGAGAGTTCATCAAGTCAATCAGCCGAGTGCCCTGCATTTCAAGAGGATGAGATGGAAATGCATGCAATTGAGGACGACACAAGGGCTCCTGAAACATCACTTAGAGATCCAAATGGTGATGTCCAAGAAATTGCGGATGCAAATGTTCGGTTTCCTTCCGATGATAATGAAACTGAATCGCAGTCCGATACGGCATCGGATGTTGAACCAACATTTCACGAAACAAATGACACCGATTAAACATAGAGGTTTTTTAAATTCAATTTATTTTTATAAATGTTATTTTTACATATTCAATCATTAATCGTAATTAATTTATGAATCTTTAGTATTTTCAGTATGACGGGCCGAGGTAGATCTACCGACAATAGACAGAGTGAGCAGGACGTAGCCCTGCCGCATCAGATCACATGAGCTTTGGAGATGGAGAGTTTGGATCTCCACACATCGCACAGCCTTCCGATCTCTCCAGCCATCGGCGGTGATCCTGCATTAGTATTATCATCCAGCCGATCGGCACATACCTCCGAGAGTTCTTCCATCGTCGGCCGCACCGTACTTGGACTGGATGCTCATGGGCTGTAAGTATATACTAATTAAATATATGTTTATGTTTTTAAGTCAATTACTTATAAACATGTATTTTTTTAACAGATTTATTGAGCAGCATCATGTATCGAGCCACATCAGCTCCATATTTCAGAGGCGTGCTGATCCCAGTGGCTACGATTGGCGCCATGTATCTGCAGCCACGAGGGAGTTTTATTTTTCAGAGTTTCAGGTAAACTTATTAAATACAATTTATCACTGATATAAAATTTCTTAATCTTAATAAATTCTGAAACTAACTATTTATTTTAATGCAGAAAAAGTTTACGTGGGACCCTGCCAGCCATGATGCCATTAGGGCAGCATGGGAATGCTCTTACGGCACGCCGATACTCCGACATGCTTCATCGTTGGAGGTCATCGGGTCAGCGTCCTGCGCATGTGCCAGAGGGTATTTGGCACGAGTGGCAGCAGGCCTGGCAGTCCGATGGCTGGCGCAGGAGGTCCGCATCAGCCAGCACGAACCGCCGATCGAGAAGGGCGGTCCTGGCACGGGTCTCTCCCGCCACACTTCGGGCTCCATTTCGATTCAGGAGCACAGACGCCGTATGGTAAAGAAAACATAAATAATTTAATTACTAATTTAGTTATTTACAAATACTTATATTAATATCAATTTTTTTTTTTGTTATAGTCTGAGCAGGAGGGCGGAGATCCTGGTGAGTTTCGTCTATTCAGGGCGACACACACCAGGAGGGACGGTTCCTGGGTCGATACACGATCACGGAGGTTGCGGTAAGAAATTAGCTTTATTGTATCTGTTTAATTTCTAAAATTTTATTTAGAGAAATTTATTGATTCATTTATTGTTGATTTTATAATTCAAAGACACGAGTCGAGGAGCTCAGGCATCGCAGGTCGACTTTACTGATGGGGGACGCCCGTCGAACTCTCAGCAGAGGAGAGTCGACGTGTGTTTTTGGAGGCTGTTGGTGCCCAGCCACGAGACCGCAGGGTCTATGGTCTGGGCACTAGAGCTTCTGCATATTTTCCCCATCAGGCCTCCAGCTCGCGATATTCTGGCGATATTCCTGCCGAGCGTTTAGACGACATTCGGAGATCTATTATGGAGGAGGTTCGGCAGGAGGTTGGCAAGATGTTCGGCAGGAGTTCAACCAGTGCACGGAAGCCTTCAGCAGGAGCTTGCAGACATAAGAGAGCAGATGCGTCATTTGCGGGATATGGTTAGCCGCATGTCGCAGGGTTTTCAGCCTCCACGTGATCGTGATCAGATTCTTGATGTATTTTTTTTTTTTTTATGTGTTGTACATGAAAACTTCAAAATTTTAATATATTAATTATTTTTGGAAATTGAATGAATGTTTGGATCAATAGTAGTGTTTCGATCAATATCAGTGTTTCGATCGATATTTTGTAAATTTAACCGTTTTAATTTTAAATATTTTATTTTTTAAAAAAATTAATTAGCGATGCATTAGCGACTGAAATTATCTCGCTAATATTTATAATATTATTATTAAATATTGCGATGCAAGGAACTGGCGTCGCAATATGCGACGCATTTGAATGCGTCACAATATTGCGACGCAATCGAATGCGTCGCAATATTAATTTAACAATTTTAATTTTTAATATTTTCTATTTTTAAAAAAAAATTATTAGTGACGTTTTAGCAACTGAAATTGCATCGCTAATATTTATAAATTATTATTATTAAATATTGCGATGCAACGTCTTGGCATCGCAATATTGCGATTGATTGCATCGCAATATTAAATTTAACCATTTTAATTTTTAATATTTTATAGTTTTTTTAAAAAAAAAACTAATTAGCGACACATTAGCGACTGAAATTGCATCGCTAATATTTTTAAAATATTATTATTAAATATTGCGACGCAACATCCTTGCATCCCAATATTGCGATGCAACGACCTTGCATCGTAATATTGCGACGCAATAGAATGCGTCGCTGAGAGTCGCTATTTAGCGACACAATTGTGACAAAATTCATTCTGTGATGAGACTTACAGCGATGCCATAATTGCGTCGCTAATGCATCGCGAAAGCCAGTTTAGCGATGCATTAGTGATGCATTTTGGCGTCGCTAATTTAGTTTCTGTTGTAGTGGATGGTGCTAAATCCCCTAATGAATATCCTGTAAAAGGTTGCTAGGCCATGGAAGCTGTGGACATCGTGGACATTCATGGGTACTAACCACTCTACAATCAACCTAACCTTTTCAGGATCCACTGAGACACCTTCTGGTGTTACCATAAAACCTAGAAAGATAACTCTATGCGTCATGAAATCACTTCTTAAGGTTTGCATAAAGGCTATTCTCTCTAAGGGTCTGACAAATTAATCTGAGATGCTTAAGATGGTCCTCTTTGGTCTTGCTATAAATTAATAGATCATCCAAATAGACCACTAAGAATTTTTTCGTGTACTCTTTTAGGACCTGAGTCATGATTCTCATGAATGCACTAGGTGCATTTGAAAGCCCAAAAGGCATCATAACCCATTCAAACTGACCATCTCTAGTCTTAAATGTTGTCTTCCACTCATCCCCTGGACTAATTCTAACCTGATGCTAACCACTCTTAAGGTCTATCTTGAAAAAGATGGTGGCATCCGCCGTCATGTCTAACATGTCATCTAATCTGAGGATAAAAAATCTATATTTGATAGTGATTTTGTTGATGACCCTACTATCCATGCACATTCTTCAGGTACCATACTTCTTAGGGGTTAAGAGTGCAAGAACTGCACAAGGGCTTAAGCTCTCCCTAATGAATCCTTTCCTAAGTAATTCTTCCACTTGTTTCTGTAGTTTTTGGTGCTCAGTGGGGTTCATCCTATAATGGGAAAGGTTTGGAAGGATGGATCCTGGGATCAGGTTAATGGCGTGTTGGATGTCTCTCAGGAGTTGTTGACCCACTTATTGATTTTGATGATTAACAAAAGCTATGAGTATATTCCTTATGTTACTAATAAAATTGACAAGTGTTTCAGGAATTTAGAAAGGTTAAATATTCAAATTTAGTATAAAAATAGGCTTGAATCAGTTTTTAAGGGTATATGTCAAAGTTCAGAGATTAGAGCCGATACCCACAGAGATTAGAGCTGACTTCAGAGCGTATCGGAATAGTTTGATACTTTCGGCATGGTTTAGAGTCAACACCCAAAAAGTTAGAGCCAACTCTAACCTGAGATACAGTGAACTATTTTTTTGCTTCAGAATTTAGAGTCGACACCTGCGAAATTAGAGCCAACTCTATAACCTGAGAACAGAGACTACATTTTTTGGAATACTGTTAGAGCCAACGCCCAGAAAATTAGAGCCGACTCCAGCTCGCGATGTGTCGACATCACAGAATTCTAGAGCCGACTCCATGATGAACTTTTTCTTACTATTTTTGGAAATCCGACTTAGAGCCGACACCTTGAAAAATTGGAGCTGACTCCAACCTGTCAAAGTCGATTTTCAAATTTGTCAGAATCAGCTCCAACGGTCATATTTCTTCACCTACTCTTCAATGACTCTATTACTTTACGTGTGGAACTAATCCAAGTATTCTCAATGGCTAGTTTGCATCAAAAACATGGATTAAGAGAGATTATAAAAAGGGGTTCCGACTGTTCAAAAAAGACAAGAAAGAAAAAGAGAGAAATCAAGAAATTTCAAAGAGGAAAATCTCTGTGTCAAAGCCTAACTATTGAAAAGAGATAGAAGAGAAATCCAAAAGCCTTCCAAGATTAAATTTAAAGGATTTTCATTGATTTGAAGAAGAAAAGCAAGAGCCCTAGTTCTTCAACCTTCTCTTCACCAAGCTTCTTTCAAGTGCCTGAGTTCAAGCTTTGAAAGTTCATTCAGAAGAGAAGAGGAAAAGAAGAAAAGCTCAACATCAAATAGCTTCAAATCAGGCTTTTCTATTCTTATTTTACTCATATTATTTATTTGCTCATTTGAGGAGCTTTTAAATTGCTGTAATCATCTATTTGAGTTATTTGTTTTTTGATTCAATCAGGGGGATTGAATCAATTGAGGTAGTTGACCTCGGGCAAGCTAAGATTAGCTTGTATTAGGTTATGTGCTGGTGAACCTATGAAAACCGGCTGGGTTCGTTATGATTCCGTTGTAAAACAACAAGTTCGAGTTATGATCTTGCAAAACAACTCAGCTGTAATTAGGGTGATTATAGTGTGGACCCAAGAGTTGCTTGGGAGTGGATGTAGGTGTAGCTAACACCGAACCACTATAAACCTTTTGTGTTTGTCATGCTTATCTCTCTCTCTCCTTTTATATTGTGCTCGGCATTCATAGCATATCTTCACTCGTGCACATTCATCTTGTGAAATTGGTTTTAATTGTAATTTTTTAAAGAACCCAATTCACCCCCCCTCTTGAGTTGCCATCTGGGCCAACAGGGGTGATAACTGACCAGGCAACTCTTCAGAAAAGACATCCTTAAATTCCTTTAGGATCTCAATTACTTCAGTGGGTTGTTCTTTTTGGACTGATTCATGGATCTCTTTAGTGGTCAAAATACAAATAGAGTTACCCTCAGTGATGTTCTTTTCTAATTCCTTAGCTTTAATAAGATTAACTTATGGCTTGCTATCCTTAAGGCTACTAGATCATTTCTTGATTGGGTCCCTAGGTATAACTGGATGTATTACATACTTGTTTTCATTGTGTTTAAAAAAGCAGATGTTGGATCGACCAAACAAGGTGGCATCATAATCGTAAAGCCAAGGTCAACCTAATATAATACTACTAACACCCATAGAAATTACATCGCACCCAATCTTTTCTTCATAATTTTGTAATTTGATTAGTATTTGGCATCTAGACTTGATTGGGATAGAGGTGGAATCTACCCACGAGACCTTATAAAGACTAGGATGAGGAACTGTGATCAATTCTAATGATTTAACTGTATTGGCAGAAATGGCATTGACACAACTCTTGCTATCAACGTACTATTATCTTGAGCACCTTATCCTCTATCTTAACAAAAGTCTATAGGATGTTAGTCCTACGCCAATCTTTCTAGTCCTTAGTTTGAGTCTGGGTCAAGATACATCTAACCACTCCTAGTAGATCTTCAGAATCCAATGTTTTCTTCTCTCTATCGTACTCATCTATCAGATGGGTATCATCCTAACCTCTCCCTCATGCTCAACTAGGGGCTCAAACTCAATCTCAGATAACTCATCTATATGAAGGGATCTGATTGGGCACTGACTGATCATATGCCCTGGTTTGTTGCATCTAAAGCATTTGATCTGGGGATTGAAATTTCTCTGAACCTCTACAAATTTACCCTTATTCTCTCTCTAGGGTATAGGGATACTATTCTAGGGTCGACTCAACTCGGTTTGGCTTGTACTGGGTTGGCTAGTGTTGGGTTGACTCGGGTAAGTCTAGGGGGGGTCTGAGTACTGGGTAGGTCTGCGATGACTAGGATAGGCCTGGCTAGATCCTGGATATGGGATGCAAGTAAATTTTATATGATTAATGATTGTAGTTGATTACTCTTCCGAAGTAATAGCTTAAGAGGAATTCAAAAAACTCATAGTAACTATGCACGCGACATAGTTCCACATAAAAGTAAAGAAGAAAGACCGTCGAGGCTAAGAAGCTCTGGTAGGGCTTGCTCTCCTTCAATAAAGTTATTAGTAGATTAGAGGGAGTATACCTGGCATAAGGGAAAGATCAAAGTGCTGAAGGGGTCGCTCTGCTTAGCGAATACATCCTAGATGACCAAGCTCCAAGCCCACGGATCTGTGGTCAAGTATCCGCTGACCTGGATGACGATCATCTTAAATCCTAGATTCGTGGCTACTGAGGGATCTACAAGATCACCATACAAGGGCTAATAAGAAAAGAGAAATCAGAATAAAGGTCAAGAGATGAAGAAGTGGAGGAGGTGGGGACGGCCGAGGGTCCTTGGGCATCCCCTGGATGGGGCAAGACGACGGCTAGGGCTCTTGGTGACCTCTGGTCTACAATAGGGTGGCCCTCTCTAAAAATTTTCATAATTCCTAGCAACTTAGTAAGCTTCTTCTAAATCGTGTACCCTTCTCAGGTAGAATTCTCTTTGAATATCTGCTCTCAAGCCATACCTAAACTTGGATAGGGTGACTTCCTCAGACTGAACGATATTACACCTCATGGTATACTCTTGGAATGTAGCAATGTATTCATTTACAGTTTTGCTATCCTGAATTAATCCTTGCCACTAGTCCAATAGGCTCTGATCGTACGATATGGGGACATAATTGGACCGAAGTCTAGCCTTCATGGCACGCCATATGACTATGGGTCCCTATCTCTAATGCTTGCCTTCGCTTTATAGTGGCCCAGTATAACCTAGTCTATTGTACTAATTTGAGCTTGACAAATCTAAACTTACACTCTTCAAACATATTGTACCGGTCAAAGTACTAGTCCATCTCATCCTTCCAATCTAGGTAGTCCTTAGGGTCCATAAAGCCATCGAAAGTAGGTGCTTCAAGTCTGACACTTCTAAGGGCTCTTTCTTCTTTGTCTACTACCTCATGATTGGGTCTCCTAGGAAGGACATCTAGAACTCGATCAGGTCGAGGTGGTCTCCTAGGCCCATCTCCAAAGTGAGGATCATGATGTGGAGGTCCCCTAGGGTTTGACCTTATGTAGAGGTCAGGCTGTTGGGCTCTCCTAGAATGAGGTGGGGTCTCATGATCAGACTCAGTGTGGGCCTCACGGGCTTCTTCTAGGATGCCTAACCTAGTTTCGACTTGATTGAACCTGGACCCTAATCTAGCCTCAGATTGCTTGATGTCTTGGTTCATTCGGGCTAGTTGTTCAGTGATGATCCTTAAGTGATCCTCAATGTTTTGATTAGCCATGGGTTCAGCCTGTAATGGAGGTGGTGATGTGCGAAAAGATGCTCCTGATCTAGTGCACATGCAGGCACAATCAAGCACACAAGACTCAGACTGACTCGGACTACGGTATGCTAGACTTAGTCATCCAGAGTAAAGAATTTGGCTTAATGCAAGCCAATCTAACAGTAACTCTTTAATTGGCCAGTTGGAATAGATGGGAGGGAGGAAGGCTCATCCCGCAAATTGCAGGTGCCTAATTAGAATAACCCCAACACTCCGCTTAAGTCGTTTGACATTTGACCTCCCTTCTAGACATCAATTTCAGAGAACATGCCAGATTGATTTGTACTAGTCTTCTCCAGTACACTAGACCGACTGTTGGTGTCCCTAGCCTTCTAGGGTAAATGTCAATTAAGTTGCTACTCAGTTTTAGATTAGAGGCTTGGGATCAGAATGCACGGATGGTTGTTTTAGGCCAAGGAAGATGTCTCAATCTCTCCCTTATCTGACATCAATGAGAGCCCTTAAGAGTAATTTAATACAGATGAATGACATGCAAAACACAAATCCTAATCCATAAATCTATAAATAGCAATAAATCTTAGAAACTTTTTTTTTGACTGATTGAATTAAATCCTCAAAATTAATGAAAATACCTTCAATTATATTGAATCTAGAAAAATAAATTTTTTAATTTTTTAATATGTATACAGGCAAAAATAATTTGATTAACAAAAACTCAGAAATTTTTATGTTCTCTATGAGTAATCAGGCATGCAATTAATTCATAGATTGAATTAAATTCTAAAAAAATAACAAAAAATACTTTAAATTATAATGAATCCATAGAAATAAATTTATAATTTTCTAATATATATGCAGGTAAAAACAAATCAATTAACAGATGATATACTGATAATAACATGAATTAAAAATCAAGCTCTAACCAGGCTCTGATACCAAACTGATGTAGGACCGATTCGCATGCAAGTAAATTTTATATGATTAATGATTATAGTTGATTAATCTTCCAAAGTAATAGCCTAAGTGGGATTCAAAAAACTCACAGTAACTTCGCATGCAAAACAGTTCCATAGAAAAGTAAAGAAGAAAGACTGCCGAGGTTAAAAAGCCCCGGTAGGGCTTGTTCTCCTTCAATATAGTTACTAGTAGATTAGAGAGAATATACATGGCTTGTGAGAAAGATCAAAGTGCTGAAGGGGTCGCTCTGTCTGACGAATGCGCCCTAGATGACCAAGCCTCGAGCCCACGGATCTGCGGTCAAGTATCCGCTAACCTAGATGATGATCATCTTGAATTCTAGATTCGTGGCTACTGAGGGATGTGCAAGATCACCATACAAGGGCTAATAAGAAAAGAAAAAATCAGAATAAAGGTAAAGAGATGAAGAAGAAGTGAAAAAGGAGGTGAGGCCGGTCGAGGGTCCTTGGGCATCCTCTGGATGGGGCAAGGCAGCAGATAGGGCTCTTGGGTGGCTGCTTAGAGGGGTGCAAGGGGCAGCTAGGGTTTGGGACATTCACTGATGGATAGCAAGAAGGCAGCTAGGGTTTAAGGTTGGGCGGCTTGGATACAGGCATGCATAGGAGCAAGAACACAAGAACACAAAGGAAAATATGATTCAAAATAACTGATTGATTGAAAGGTTTGATACTTTTTTTTATACAAGAGGGTCTCTTTTATAGGATAAGAGACTTGGGGCCTAAGTAAATACAAATATGAAATAAAAGAGGTGTCCCTTTTCATGAAAAAAAATTTAAAATAATTCTAAAATTGGTGCTCACTTTCTTTCTAAAATATGGATTAAGTGGCATCCTTTGAATTTGAATACATGAAAGAAAATTTAAAATTCAGTAATTTGGGATGGCCATATTGGGCATCCTTCTCTTGTTTCTTTGGGCTGAATTCAGGGTTAAAATTTTTAAAAAAACTGGACAGCAATATGAGCTTCCTTCACTGCTGCATTTCAGGGCTGAAAATTCAAATCTGAGCGGCATGCATTTGGGCATCCCTTCACTGCTTCTATGTGTAGGCCTTGTCTTCTTCTCTCATACCGATGTCTCCTCTTGTAAGCTAAATAAACTTACTACATGATTCACATTAAAATAAATTGAACTGGATAGGATTCAAATTAAAATAAATTGAATTGGATAGGATTCAAATTAAAATAAATTGAACTGGACGGGACTCAAATTAAAATAAACTAAACCTAATTTTTCAACTCAAGACTTGAATCAAAACTAATCAGATATACACATAGGGTTAAGAATTATCTGCCTGATCCTGATGCCCGCACCATAATATAGAACTCACACATCGGCATAGACTCTATTTAAATATCAATATATTTGCCAAACAAAGGATTCATATATAAATCAAATTGTATATACTACAAGTGTGTCTACAATGTCCTAGTCTGCATGAATCTTGAGCTGACTCAATTTTGATTTCATTTAAAATAATTCAAAATCTTATCAAAAAATTAATCTAAGGATATTATTTGAATTCATTTATGGAGTGAATATGTTAATTAATAGGATTTATGTTAGATTTTGTCTTGAAATTCATAAGCTCAACAAGAAAAGGCTTTTCACATCCAAATAAAACTTTAGTCCTAATCCATATAATCTTATAATTCAGAATATATATATATATATATATATATATAGTTTCATATCCTTATAGAACTTAGACCACAGAGCACTATATGTTCTCTTTTATATAAGTACAAGTAGTCCTGACTTTCAATGAATCTTGGATAACTCATAATTTTGATGCGAGTTCAAAAGAGATTTATATTGAGTGATATTAAAGATTTAAGAGTGAACATAATCTAATAGATTGAATCGCGTAAAGTCTTGTATGTTTTCTATTTAAGTTTATTTTATTGTTTTTTATTAACCTTTTATTTCGTGTATGTTTTTGGCACATCAAATGGCACCAAAACTTGCTCCTGTTTTCAAATAAAGAATAACTTGAGTTCAACTGTTAGGTAACGCTCCTACATCAAGCCGTGTTGTAACCGGTAAAACCTTTGAAGAATTTCTCGGTCGAAATATACGGTCGCCCGACAAATTGTGCCCACGGTGACACCTCTCCCGGTCCCTGCGGCCCACAGGGCACTGCTAGGCAACAAGCGCCTCACTGATTGCCAGCCGTCACGGTCGTAAAGTCACTGCGTTTTATTCCTCTCGATACCTTAGATATACATGAGAACAGTATAATATGTAGTTTCCCACCCGTCGGAGATGCAAGCCTCGCCATATGATATGTGATATGATTTGATAGCAGCCACGTCCGTGGTTTTCCTGCGGTTGGATCCCGAGGCTAGCTCTGTAGGTGCCGTGAGGTCCTGCGAAAGTTCGGAGGGAGGCCTGGGCGAGTGCTGCAGCTTGGAGTGAAAAGATCGGGTTGTTAAAAAAAAAAAAATCGCCTTCAGAGGATGTGACAAGACATCACACCCTGCCAGATCTACGGACGTGCGTTTTTTTTTTTATGATGGGTACAGCCTGTGTCTGTCATGTCTTCTGCTATTTTTTTCCCTTCCGTCCATTTGTATTTGCACATTTTAAATCAGAAGAAAAAGGAGAAACGAGGGAGAAAAAAAATTTGCGGAGAAGAAAGGTCAGGGATCATGTTGTTGAAAAAAATTAAAATAATACTCACGAGCATTCGCAAGCATTACACTTATGAATGCTACGCAAGCATTTCTCGGGCTGTGAACATTGGGCAAGATAGAAAGCATTACGCTCATGAATGCTGCGCAAGCATTCGCAAGCATTACGCTCATAATGCCTTTAAACCTATTAGGAACTGAATCGTTGGAGCTTTTTTTAGGTTAAGCCTATATAAGTTAAGAATTTAGGATTAAAAATGAACCAATTAGGTCTAAATTTGCTCAAATAGAAAATTTTTTTTTCTTTATATTATTTTTTATTATTACTGTTAATTTTTTTTTTGAAACATATGAAGGAGTCGTTGGGTTGCACCTCCACGCGATTGTGCTTGTGATAAAAGGTTTGGATCAAGCTGGATCGTTGAACCTTGGGGATAGATTGCCTATAACCTGCACAAAGGAGAAAAAATTGATCCTTAGGGCAGTGTCTAACACGCCTCAATCCAGACTTGATTTTTATCTTTTTTTATTTTAATTTTTTATGCATTTAATTTTTTAGATTAAATTTCTAGCAATTTCTAGGAAGGAGATTTTGCAATAGAAAAAAATATTTTCTAACAACTAAAGGCTAGTTTTTTCTTTTTTCTAGAAATTACTAGGATTTAAGTCTTTTTCTATGATCAATTTTGCAGAAGTTTTTTTGTTTTCTTTTTCAAGTGTAAGAAATCTAAAGCTACATGACTAAAATATAGATGTTTATGCAATGTCAAAGCCTAAATGCATTATTGACCAATCTTTTGGGAGCTCAAGTTGTTGTTATCTAGTATGGAAGAAGGGGCATGGTGGATTGGGAGAGAAGAACGGACGAAAGTCGAGAGTGACCCAGGCCTTGTTTCAGAGCCGCTGTTCCAGATCGATGGACGGCAGGGGGATGGCGACGAAGGGGGAAAATCTCTTCATTTTCGCACCTTTCTTTTACCTAGTTGCCCATCCGAATCGGTTTAGGGTTTCCTCCACTGCAATCATTGGTGAGGAGATGCTATAATTTGCTTCGGAACTGGTATAAGCATAATTTTTTTAAAAAAATTTAATAAATTAATTAACCAAAAAATTATCTAGGAGTGGAGTCTTAGATTCATCAAGGGAGATAGGGCTTAAGCCCATTATTTGATCACTAGCAGTGGATACCCAATCTCTGTGATTGAAGATTTCATAAAAGAGATTCAATGTGGTAGAAACGAAATCGATTGAATGATCGTGTTAGAGCATAGTTTTTAAAAAACTTCTCATCCCATCCTTATGATGAGTGCTCTTATAAAATGACAAAGTAAATTTATGTAAGATTGACAAAGTAAATCTACAGGGTATTAGCAACAAATATCCTTAGAGGATTCACCTATATGAGAATCGTCATATTAGGCCGTGACTAAAGGTTTGAGCTAACCTTAAGGAATTCTCATAAAAAATTAAGGTACCAAGCGCAAGGCCTTTCATATGTGCTGACCGCTTAAACCCAATTGATCCACATTGTGTATGTATTAGTAGAAGTCTGAGTCAAGGACCTAGTTTAAGATTTAATCCACTATGGTTCCTTTAAATGTATACAATCAATACTAAGTAGGGTTCAAGTCCATAGGATACCTTACCTATTGCACAGTATAAGATACTCTAAATTTTATATTACAATAATTTTTTTTTTAATTTTAAAACTTTTATGAGGGATTGTTGAAAAAAAAATTAAATAAAAATAAATAAATAAATAAAAGCAATGCTCATGAGCATTCGGGAGCATTACGCCTACAAATGCTGCGCGAGCATTCCTCGGGCCACGAACGCTCGCGGTGTTCATGAGTTTGCGAACGTTGGGCGAGCGTTTGCTCGCCAACATTCATGAACATCTAGGAACGGCCCAATCAATTCATTTTTAAAGCCATTTTTGATTGATTTGAGGCTAAGGGCTGTCAGACCTTTAAGGCCATTATGGGTTGAGCTGTTGAAGCTTTTCTGGGTTAAGCCTATAAATAGGCTAAGGATTTAGGATTAAAAATGGACCAATTAGGTCTGAATCTGCTTAGATAGAAAATTCTTTTTCCTTTATATTATTTTTTATTATTACTATTGATCTTTTTCTTGGGCATCTGAAGAAGTCGTTGGGTTGCACCTCCATGCGATCGTGCTCATGGTAGGGGGTTCAGATCGAGCTGAATCATTGTACCTTGGGGACAGATTGTCTACAACCTGTACGAAGGGGCAAAACTTATTCTTAGAGCAGTGTCTAACACGCCTCAGTTCAGGCTTAATTCTTATCTTCTTTTTATTTAATTTATTTATACATTTAATTTTTTAGTTTAAATTTTAGCAATTTCTAGGAAGGATATTTTGCAATAAAAAAAATATTTTTTAACATATCTTGTACTCAAAACATAGTTCGCCAATGATCATTACATTAAAAGCATTATTTTAATTTATTACTTTACATGACCAAATCCAATGCTACTACATGCTTCCTTAAAGTGTAGCTAAATGGCATGCAAATATATTAAAATATATTATTTTATTATTTTAGATGATATTATGAATTAAAATTTTTAAAGTTGATGTAATCTCATCCTGCAGAATAAGTTATATTTTTTAAATACTAGATAATTATCATATTTATTTATGTAAAATTATTTAGCTTCATAAACTTCCAAGTCACTCAACTTTGGTTCATATTTCGATTAATTATTTTCTTAAACTTCCAAATCACTTGACTCCCTTGTAACATTTCGAGTGCAAATATTTAGGCCACAAATGAACTAATTCATATAACATTGCAAACTCATTTACCAGTTCAATTTACATATTAGCGAGCTAAATCGATGTGACCTTAAATACTTAATATAAATTAATTGATAACAAATGAACTTAAATTATAAACTCTCCAAATCATTTTTTTCCATTCAATGTAGGACTGTTCATAAGATTATTAAAATCTTCTCTCTTATCAAGGAATGTCCTCATCACAAGTCAAGTAAGGTCATTAGTGCTACATAGACAACTCTATCCACTACAAGGGGAAAAAATTATTGCGACGCCCAAATGCATCGCAATTGCATCGCTAAACATGCTATTGCGATGCAATTGCGACGCAATGACGGCGTCGCTCAGATGTCCGTCGCAATATCCATTTCTCGCAATTGCGTCGCAATATTGCAACTCTCTGTGACGCAACAATGTGTCGCAATATTGCGACGCATCCAAATGCGTCGCTAAATTTAAAACTAATTTTTAATATTTAAAATTATTATTAAACATTACGATGCATTTAATTGCGTCGCAATATTGTGATGCATTTAGTTGTGTCGCAATATTTAATAATAATATTTTTGATATAATAGCAACGCAATTTGAGTCGCTAATGTGTCGCTATTAAATTTTTTTAAAATTATTGCGACTCCAAGTCATTGCATCGCAATATTTAATAATAATATTTTAAAAATATTAGCGATGCAATTTCAGTCGCTAATGCGTCGCAAATTAAATTTTTTAAAAAATAAAATATTAAAAATTAAAATGGTTAATACAATTTCGTTACATTTAAATATTGATAGATACATTCTTCACTCATATTGATCCAAACAATAATCAATTTTTAAAAATAATTCATATATTAAAATTTTGAAGTTTTCATGTACAATATAAAAAAAGAAAAAAAATACATCAAGAATCTGAGCGATCATGTGAAGGCTGGAGACCTTGCGACAAGCGGCTAACCATATCCTGCAAATGACGCATCTGATCTCGCACGTCTGCAAGCTCCTGATCTCGGCCTCGCATACGCTGCTCGAACTCGTGCCCGACCTCCTGCCAAACCTCCTGACGAACGTCCTGCCAAACCTCCTCCGCAATAGATCTTCAAATGTCGTCTAAACGCTCGGCAGGAATATCATCAGAAAATCGCGAGCTGGAGGCCTGATGGGGAAAATATGCAGAAGCTCTAGTGCCTAGACCATAGACCCTGCGGTCTCGCGGCTGGGCACCAACAGCCTCCAAAAACACATACCGACTCTCCTCTGCTGAGAGTTCGACGAGCGTCTCCCCATCAGTGGAGTCGACTGCGATGCCTGGGAGCGAAGCTCCTTGACTCGTGTCTTTGAATTATAAAATCAACAATAAATGAGTTAATAAATTTCTTGAAATAAAATTTTAGAAATTAAACAGATAC
Organism: Calamus simplicifolius; assembly: GCA_900491605.1. Taxonomy (NCBI): domain Eukaryota; kingdom Viridiplantae; phylum Streptophyta; class Magnoliopsida; order Arecales; family Arecaceae; genus Calamus; species Calamus simplicifolius. The sequence goes on from UESW01003925.1 coordinate 264,696, forward strand.
TACATAAATCTAATTTCTTACCGCAACCTCCCATGATCGCGTGTCGACCCAGGAACCGTCCCTCCTAGTGTGTGTCGCCCTGAATAGACGAAACTCACCAGGATCTCCGCCCTCCTGCTCAGACTATAACAATAAAAAAATTGATATTAATATAAATATTTATAAATAACTAAATTAGTAATTAAAATATTTATGTTTTCTTACCATACGCCGTATGTGCTCCTGAATCGAAATGGAGCCCGAAGTATGGCGGGAGAGACCCGTGCCAGGACCGCCCTTCTCGGATCGGCAGTTCGTGCTGGCTGATGCGGACCTCCTGCGCCAGCCATCGGACTACCAGGCCTGCTGCCACTCGTGCCAAATACCCTTTAGCACATGCACAGGATGCTGATCCGATGACCTCCAACGATGAAGCATGTCAGAGTATCGGCGTCCCGTCAGAGCCTCCATGCTGCCCTAATGGCATCATGGCTGGCAGGGTCCCACGTAAACTTTTTTTGCATTAAAATAAACAGTTAGTTTCAAATTTATTAAGATTAAAAAATTTTATATCAGTGATAAATTGTATTTAATAAGTTTACCTAAAACTCAGAAAAATAAAACTCCCTCGTGGCTGGAGATACGTGGTGCCAATCGTAGCCACTGGGATCTGCACGCCTCTGAAATACGGCGCTAATGTGGCTGGATACATGATGCTGCTCAATAAATCTGTTAAAAAAATGCATGTTTATAAGTAATTAACTTAAAAATAAACATATATTTTTAATTAGTATATACTTACAGCCCATGAGCATCAAGTCGAAGTACGGTGCGGCCGATGGTGGAAGAACTCTCAGAGGTATGTGCCGATCGGCTGGATGGTAATACCAATGCAGGATCACCGCCGACTGCTGGAGAGATCGAAGGCTGTGCGATGTGTGGAGATCCGAACTCTCCATCTCCAAAGCTTATGTGATCTGATGTAGCAGAGCTACGTCCCTGCTCACTCCGTATGTCGTCGGTAGATCTACCTATGCCCGTCATACTGAAAATACTAAAGATTCATGCAATTAAATTACAATAATGATTGACTATATAAAAATTTACTACTTATAAAATAAAGTTGAATTTAAGAAAACCTCTATGTTTAATCGGTGTCATTTGTTTCGTGAAATGTTGGTTCAACATCCGATGCCGTATTGGACTGCGATTCAGTTTCATTATCATCGGAAGGAAACCGAACATTTGCATCTGCAATTTCTTGGACATCACCATTTGGATCTCTAAGTGATGTTTCAGGAGCCCTTATGTCGTCCTTAATTGCATGCATTTTCATCTCATCCTCTTGAAATGTAGGGCACTCGGCTGATTGACTTGATGAACTCTCCTCTAATAAGATTATTGAATGTGGGACGATTTTAGAACAGCCCACCAATCTCGCTTGTCATTGCGCAAACTTAAATATCCGCAGTAAAATACTTGCTGAGCTTGGGATGCAAGGATGAATGGGTCATATTTCTGCAATCTTTGTCGATGGTTCACTTCAACCAAATTGTAGTCGTTATGAACCCTTTTGCCCACAGGAACTGTCGGATTGAACCAATCATAACGAAACAATACGGTTCATTTCATAGGCCAACCGGGATATTCAACTTCAACCACCTCTACTAACTTTTCGTAATAATCCTACATATTTGCTCCAACACTTTCTCCTTTAACACACACACCCCAGTTCTGCGTGCCTCTTGAAGCTGCTAATCGTTCAATCTGAAATTTGTACCCATTAATAAAATAGCCAGTAGTGGTTGTTACGGTCTTCAATGGCCATTGCGATAGACAATTAATGAAAATATTATCGGTTGGGGACCATGGACCGTTTACCTATAAATTAATAAGCTATTCACAACCAATTCGAAAAATTAAAGCCATTACTAAAATTGATTGAGTGATACTACTCACAAATTCATAAAACCAGTAAGCGAACTCCGTTTCTAACTTCTGTCCAATTGCAACTTGACTGATGTCGGGATTCATCTGTCATTGAATTATTTTCACCGATGCCTCGTAAATAGTTCTTTTCTTTGAACCCATCAACTTTCACATACATAGGTGAACAAGCAACTATATTTCAAAGAATAAGCATAAATAAGAATATTATAATTATCTCATTAATATAGGTTTCAAAACATATTGCTAAATTTGTTTTCCTAAGTTTGTTGTTTGGCTAAAAAAGGGGTGTGAAACACTATCTCAACCAACATTTGATGGTGAAATGTTTTTAAAATATGTTTACTTTCCTCTCATCTCATTTTCATCAATGGGCTAGTGCAATGGCAACAATATTTCAAAGGTTATCCATAATGGCATTTTTATCAAAAAAAAAAAAAAGAGAGAAAGATCCTCAATATTTGGAATCATGGTGTTGAATGAAGTGCATTACAAAGATTCAAAATCTTGCAAGTTTTGAGGCATGTAGTATCATTATTTTTAAGCTATTAATTGTCACCCTTCAATATCTAAGCTTGCTAATGGGCTCTTGCGGTGCACCTCTTACGAGGAACTCACTATAGAAATAACTCCCTCTTTTAAGCAATTTAACCTCTCAAATAGAGCATTTTGAGTGAATGAAAACTGATAAAACTTTTCTACAAGCCATATAGGATTTAATCAATTGAACCTTGGTCAATCTAATGTTCTTTACCTTTTTATTATAGTTGGTCCATGAATAGTTAAATTTTGTGTGAAAATTGTATCCCTTTTAGCTCAAGAAAATGAATAAATAATATTTTTACTAAGGCAAATACTTATAAGTGAATGCATATCGAAGAACCACAATAAGCAATAGGTTGACTACAGTAGCAGCATTTATGGTCGGTCTATTTTAAGTAAATCTAATATTCATATTTATTAAATATGATGTTGGCCTACTAGAAAAGAAAATTTTATTCAATGGCCAAAGATATGCTTAATGATAACCAACCAGTCATTCTTAATTCTTAAAGCATGCACTCCCAACATTCAATTTAGATAGTGATCGAAGACACTAAAAATGATTATATAGTCAATTGGTGTGATCCACACCCTTAGTTTTAGTCAAATTGGAAAGATATTTAGGTCGATTATCATTCTTTAGAAAATAGGCTATTTTTAGTTTGATGTTTTTGCCCTTGATTGATTGGTCATTTTTAATCAATTATCATTATTTCGATTTGGTTGATTCATCATTTTTTATTGATTCAACTATTTTGGCATTGATCAATCATTTATTGTTAGTCAATTGACCTCTCTTGGCATTGGTGTGGTCAATTCACCTTTTTTAACCTTTTTCAATTAACCTATGTTGATCAATTTTTTCTATTTCAATTGACAATATATCCTAATAATCATGAACCCCTAGGTTTAGGATTATAGGTCATGTATCTATATAGTCAATCTTTAGATGAATCAACTATATGATTAGGATAAGTATGCCACCAAGTTTAAAAATAGAGGACAAATATTCATATGATCAACCTTTGCACAATTTAAACAGATGGCATGAGTAATTCTGCTCTTTCATATTTAATTTTGAGGGCACATATCTGAAGGGAGAAACAATCTCCGAGGCATGCATGTTTTAAAAAATTGATAACAATTATCAATGCAGAAATTTAAAGATTACATATTAATCTATCTAATATGCATCAAGATCATATCTTTGCCTTATATATAGGATCGTTTGATCTAAAATATGCATATAAATAAAATATCAAGATCATATCTTGATCTTCAAGGAAGAAGTCATACTTCTTATCTTGAAGCATGCCTTAAGATCTAGGGATCATATCACTTACCTTAAAGGCAGTTGGTAAATCCTTTTATGCTCTGCAGCCGTTCAATCGTCCGGCCTCTAGTATCGTCCACGCGAAGCCCCGAATGATCGGATTCCGGGAGTGCTAGCTCGCGAAAAATACTTTGCTGATCTTGAATCCTCCCACTTGAATCTTCCTCCAAGATCCACCACGCTTCCGCTAACACCAGAATCACCAGGATTTTCTATTCTAATTCTTTAGAAAATCAATCCACGACATATCGTGTGTTGTTTTTTCTTCTGTGTAATCTGGTGAGGGATGTCCTCTATTTATAGTCTCATTTTAGCCAGCCCATTGAATTCTAACATTTAGAATTCCGTCGCTTGGCAAAAACCAAAGAGACGCCGAATCGTTCGAACCAAAGAGTCGTGTTTGGTTAAACAAAGAGGTAAATTCTAACACTTAGAATTCCAATTGTTTGGAGAAGATTAATGCAAGCATTAAATTCTATATGTGAATTTAATCTCTCAGACTTATGCGAGATGTTTGGGTTTAGGTTTTGGTTTAAGCTGATCTGAATTTATTGGACTGAACCCACATAGATCATGGTCCTAGCCCAAATCAAATTTGGCTAGTCCTGAATCTATTTAAATCCAAATCAAGTCTAATTTCAAATCAATATTTGAAATTGACTAGTCCTTCTAATAGACTTAAACCAAATTGAATCTTATTCAATTGTACTTAACCCAATTGAGATAATTCAATCAATCAAATTGATTAATTAAATCATATACGATTCTCAATCGTTGATCAGCAAATAGATCATCCTAGGAAACTTCTATGCGTGTGACTCTCTAGGTTCGAACCTAAGCCGGTAGCATAGAAACAACTTTCTATACTAATCGATGTGCCCATCTAGCAATGGAACCCGACGTCCGGATAGGTCGAAGAGTTGCCGAGCAAACTCCAAGAACCCTAAGAAATAGTTACCGTATAATTCATCCTCTTGACCACAAATGCTAAGGATGGCTTAAGAGCCTGTCAACTCTAAATAGCAAATCCATAAAGTGATTTCAATTTTAGTGATCATGTGACTTTCACATGAAGTGCCTTGGCCAAGGTCTTGCTAAATTGAAACACAAGCATTTCTCCTTTTAACGGGATAGGTCAAATTCCATCTTGATCCACAACTGACTACCACAAGTACTTGACTGCACCCAGTAACCTTTCGTAGCTGGATTAGAAATCCAGGTGGTCCGGCACCTAAGTACAATGAGTTGCTTGTAAGCCACTGGTTGTGATCTTCAGGTCTGAAGGATACTTATACCTATATCTTCTCGGATTAACTCTTGACAGTAGAGTATCCGAAATGAGTCACGTTCGGTGAAATGTACTCCTACACTTTCACCTGTATGTCATACCAGTGTCTCTACACTCCTTGGTTAAGAGGACAACCAACAAATATGATATACAACGTCCTATAATTGATAGTACTATGGCCCTGTCATAGTATATCATTTGGTCGCGAACCTTTTTAAGGACCTTCAAAGATAAATCCTCCTTTATCGTGAAGGAAGATCCTAAGGGCTTCATTACATTCAGGAGTTTAAGAAGATGTTCTTGTAATGAATAAACTGCCAAATAACTTTTATTAATATATCAATTTATATACAATTTACATTAGCACAATCATCAAATGATTGGCTTTAGGATACAATTCCCAACAAACTCCCACTTAGCCTAAAGCCACTCATTACAGTATCTAATACCCATCTTCAACTTATAGTTGTCAAACTCCTTGATGCTGAGTGCTTTAGTAAATGGGTCACCTAGGTTTTCCTTTCCATCAATCTTCTGAAGATTTATGTCACCTCGGTCTACAATCTCTCGAATAAGATGAAACCGGCGCAGTATGTGCTTGGTGCGCTGATGTGCTCGTGGTTCCTTTGCTTGAGCTATGGCACCAGTGCTGTCACTGTACAACAGGACTGGTCCATCTATGGAAGGTGCCACTCCAAGCTCGGAGATAAACTTTCGCAGCCACACAGCTTCTTTCGCAGCATCTGATGCAGCGATGTACTCTGCCTCGCACACCGAATCTGCCACTGTATGTTGCTTGGAACTTTTCCAGCAAACAGCTCCACCATTTAGGATAAACACGAAACCGATACACTTTTGCTATCATCATGATCTGATTGAAAACTGGAATCAGTATATCCAACAAGTTTCAAATCAGACTCTCCATAGACTAACCACTGGTCCTTAGTATTTCTCAAATACTTAAGGATTGTCTTAACAACTTGCCAGTGTTTTTCTCCTGGATCAGATTGGTATCTACTCACTACTCCTAGTGAGTATGCCACATCTGGTCTTGTACATGTCATGGTGTACATAATCGATCCCACTGCCGAAGCATATGGAATTCGACTCATACGTTCTCTTTCATTAGGAGTTGTCGGACAATCCTTCTTAGAAAGATGAATTCCATGGCCTATCGGAAGATAGCCTTTCTTGGAATTCTCCATGCTAAACCTCTTTAGCACTGTGTCAATGTACGTAGATTGGGATAAACCAAGCATCCTCTTAGATCTATCTCTATAGATCTTCATCCCTAGGATGTATGATGCTTCTCCCAGATCTTTCATGGAGAATTGTGATGATAACCATGTCTTTATTCCTTGTAATGCAGGGATATCATTCCCGATTAAGAGAATATCATCCACATATAATACAAGAAATACAATAACAGAATCGTTAGCCCATTTATAAATGCAAGGTTCTTCTTTATTCTTAATAAAGCCATAAGATTTGATCACTTTATCAAATCGTATGTTCCAACTCCTAGATGCTTGCTTAAGTCCATAAATAGACTTCTGTAGCCTGCACACTTTAGACTCATCTTCAGATATAAAACCTTCAGGCTGTATCATATACACCTGTTCTTCTAAATCACCATTTAGAAAAGCAGTTTTAACATCCATCTGCCAAATCTCATAATCGAAGTGTGCTGCTATAGCTAGCATAATCCGAATGGATTTCAGCATTGCCACAGGAGAAAAATGTTTCGTCATAGTCAATACCATAACGTTGACGATACCCCTTGGCAACCAGACGTGCTTTATAGGTCTCAACCTTTCCGTCTGCGCCTCTTTTCCTCTTGAAAACCCACTTACACCCTATGGGTTTTATCCCTTCGGGTGGGTCAACTAATGTCCATACATTATTGTCCTTCATGGAATCAAGTTCGGATTTCATGGCATCAAGCCATTTATTAGAGTCAGTCCTTTGCATAGCATCCATATAGGTGATCGGATCCTCGTTGTTCTCATCGAGTTCAACAGGATCATCATTCTGGACCAAGAAACCTAAGTATCTGTCCGGTTGATGTGGTACTCTACCAGATCGCCTTAATGGTGCATCTAAAATGGGTTTTGAGTTTGATCTAATCAACTCAGATTCTAAGGGTTCACTGGTTTGTGTTGTTCCTTCTACTTGATGAACTTCCTCAAGTTCAACATTAGAGCTATTTGTTCCTTCACTAAGGAACTCCTTTTCAAGAAAAACTGCTCTATTACTAATGAACAACTTTTGTTCTTCAGTATTGTAGAAGTAATATCCTTTGGTTTCTTTCGGATAGCCGATGAAAAAATATTTGTCAGATTTGGGTTCAAGTTTGTCTGATTTTGCACGTTTCACATAAGCCGGACACCCCCAGACTCTCAGATAGGTAATAACCGGTTTATGTCCATACCACATCTCATGTGGAGTTTTAGAAACAGACTTACTTGGAACCTTATTAAGAATATGACAAGCTGATTCTAATGCGTATCCCCAAAATGATATTGGCAAGCTTGCAAAACCCATCATGGACCGAACCATGTCTAACAGAGTTCGATTCCTTCTTTTCGACACACCGTTATGCTGCGGTGTTCCAGGAGGAGTCCATTGGGAGAGAATCCATTCTCTCTTAAATATGTCACAAATTCATTGGAAAGGTATTCGCCTCCTCGATCTGATCGAAGGGTCTTAATACATTTTTCTGTTTGTTTTTCTACTTCTTTATGATATAGTTTGAACATTTCAAACGATTCAGATTTATGTCTCATAAGATAGACATAACCGAACCTAGAAAGGTCGTCTGTAAAAGTAATGAAGTAGTAATATCCACCTTTGGCACAAGTGCTCATTGGTCCACATACATCAGTATGTACTAGACCCAATAGCTCTTTGGCTCTTTCACCTTTTCCAGTAAAAGATGACTTGGTCATTTTACCAAGAAGACAGGATTCACAGTAGTTAATGATTCACAATCATCAACTCGAAGGATGCCCTCCTGAGTTAACCTGTTTAATCTGTTCTTGTTGATATGACCCAGCCGATGGTGCCAAAGATAAATGTCTGTGACATCAGTTGTTCTAGGGCGCTTACTTGATTGTACACTACATTCACAGGCTGTGATAATATATAAATGCCATTAGATAAATGCCCAGTCATTACAGTGACTCCATTCATAATGATATTCAAAGTAACATCCTTTATTGAAATTTCATAATACTTTTGGCCAGAAGGCCTACAGAAATTACGTTCAACAAGAACGTTGGGCAAAAATGACAATCATTTAGTATAATGACATTTCTATTGAAAACTATTTCAAGAACTCCTAATGCCAGTACTGGAACTAATCTTCCATCGCCGACATTAAGGAATCTTTCATTGTCCTCAAATCTTCTGGTGACCTGTAGTCCCTGCAATGAATTGCAAATGTTAAAAGGACTCCCGGTATCCAATACCCAGGTCTGATTATCATATACAGAAAAATTACAAGGTGTTATCATATAAATACCTTGTTGAGCAACATCTTGCTCCTTTTTCTTCTTTGGCCTGTTTGGATCAAGTGTGGCAATGTAAAGAGGACAGTTCCTCTTCCAGTGCCCTTGCATCTTGCAGTGAAAGCATTCAGCTTGACTTTTATCAACTTTCTTCTTCTGCATCTGACCCCTTATAGATGTCCTAGCATGTTGCACCTTTTTATTATTCTTTTTCTTCTTCCCTTTCCCAAAGGGTTTACGCCCTACCTTAGATCCTTCAACCACATTAACCAAACCCTTAGAGAGCTGGTTATCCTTCTCAAAGTTCTGTAACAACCCCAACAAACCGTGGTAGTTGACTGCAGGCTTTGTCATTCGAAAATGAGTAAGGAAAGGTCGGAAGGATGGAGGCAAGGAATTCAGGATCGCATCTTTTCCCAACTGCTCATGTAAGGGAAAGCCGAGCTTGCTTAGGAGTTCTATCTTCTCGATCATGTACAATACATGATCAGTGACAGGAGATCCATCCCTCATTCGAGCATTGAAAATAGCACAACTAGTCTTGTGCCTTTCAACATCGTCGGGTGTGCCGAAAGATTCATTCAACGCTTGAATGATTTCTTCTGGCTGAGCATTCTCGAACCGGCGACCGAATTCATCGTTCATTGCTGCTAGCATGATACAACGCACGCTAGTTCTATCATTGAGCCACTTCTGATAAGTGTCTCTCTCAGAACTTTGGGTGTTTGCATCAGGTATCTTTGGTGCAGGATTATTCAGAATATATAGAATCCTCTCATGCTCAAGGACGATCTTAAGTTTTCTGAACCAGCTATTGAAATTGGAACCATTCAACTTGTCACTATCCAATAGGGACCTTAATGATAAATTAGTGGCCATGTTCTGCATAAGGAAAAACTAAAGTTTATTAGTATATAAATTGATTCAGTCTAAAGACTTGGACTTTAGTCTAAAGATTCTCCACTATTTTATTCAAATTGGCAGCCTCTACACCCCAATTGAAGAATTATTCTTAATTCTTTAGCGGGCACTAAGACTACATACAGCCCAAGTGAAGCTTGGCACCCATATGCATCTAAGAGTAGGTTCAAAACCAATTGTTTCCCCAAACAATTCTTAGTGTTCAGTTTTGCCCCATTATTCAGCAGGCATTGCCTCCACTGAAAGTTCTGGTTAGGTCCAACCATTAAATGATATAATCAGTGTAACCTATCAATAGACAACCAAGCCCGAGTGAATCACCTGACTGTCTAGTTACGCTGACTTATCATATAATGAATGATAATTCGATGGTTGACAAGCACCAGCATGGAGTGCCTCCAATGATTATCAAGACATCGGACTCATTATCACCCACCTTAATGGGAGGCTATGAAGTTATCATAACTATTTCATTTTAAGGACCTAATAATTTTAGAGGATTTAATAATCATTGACTAATCAAGTTCTCCCACCAAGTGAAGCTTGGACCATATGCCCAGTTGATCCAGCCCCAAACCTTAGTGTTCCTTGCCCCATGTATCTTCAGCCATGAAGTGTGCTGAAAGCTGGTTTTCACAACCATTCCTCCATAATCAGTGCAGTTACCTATCAGCAACAGATGGTGGCTCCTGGGCCCAATAGTTACGCTGACTTATCATATAATGAATATAATTCCGATGATGACAATGCACCCAGGAGTGCCCAATAGATTGATCATCGGGATCAGTCATTATCACCCACTCGTTTATGATCTATTATCATATAACTATTTCCGGACCTCCTTTAGAGATAATCCAAGATAAATTGACTAATCAAGTTCTTCCCACTGAATCTATGAAATCGGTAGAATGAAACAAGATTAAGTCAGGTTAAGTGGCACCTAAATCAGTCATATATCCTTACAGGCATGGGTCAACCCGAATCAGGTAAATGATCTGAATCATAAATGGTTCACCACATGACCAGGTGAGTGAGATCGATGGGAGGGATATGCCATTAACTCGTTAAAGACGCATCAATACGAGTAGCTCCCAATTAAAAACCATTCGATCGTTGATCCTAGAGCAACTTGCCAACCACCTTGACATCATATGGTTAACCAATTCTGATTTGACCATCTAAGAGATTCATGCTCAACCACGGAGCCTAATCTACTTCCATTTGGTTTAATCAAAGAGAAGGACATGATCAACTACAACTATTGTTTGATTTAGAGCATTCTTAACCTAATCTAATTAGATTTGATCAAATACTCTTTAGTCCAGTTGATTTAAACCTTAGGGTCTAACCCTTTATGGACCCGATTTAGCTAACCCAAAGATTAAATATATTTCATGTTTACATGTCATATATTTCAATCAAGCATCACATGTATTATGTTACTACTCATAATTCCTATATTTAGATCATATCTAAAAGATTATGAATTAATATTTGACATTCAAATAAAACTCTCATAAATATTTGTATGTTTCATAACATAGACATCATGCCATATATCATATCTATGTTTTATACTAAACATGCAAATATCATGTTTTATACAACATCAATATGTATCAAATATAAAAATCTTTTGAGAGTGTGTGTAATCTATGTTTTGATGCCAAAGATCAATTTAAATTATCACGACAATATGTCACAGAATACCTCATTGAATGGGTAATTTGGATTTTCAATCCATCTGTGACCAATAGCCTGTGATTTTTTAGCCATGATTACACAATTAATCATTAATTTACATGCAATAAATTAGATCAATACGAAACCATGCTCTGATACCATTTGTAGGAGAAATAATCTCCGAGGCATGCATTTTTAAAAATTGATAACAATTATCAATGCGGAAATTTAAAGATTACATATTAATCTATCTAACATGCATCAAGATCATATCTTTGCCTTATATATAGGATCGTTTGATCTAAAATATGCATATAAATAAAACATCAAGATCATATCTTGATCTTCAAGAAGAAGTCATACTTCTTATCTTGAAGCCTGCCTTAAGATCTAGGGATCAATCACTTACCTTAAAACAATAGGTAAATCCTTTTTGCTCTGCAGCCGTTCAATCGTCCGGCCTCTAGTATCGTCCACGCGAAGCCCCGAATGATCGGATTTCCGGAGTGCTAGCTCGCGGAAAAATACTTTGCTGATCTTGAATCCTCCCACTTGAACAAGATCCACCAACTTCCGCTAACACCAGAATCACCAGGATTTTCTATTCTAATTTTAGAATTCAATCACAACATATGTAATCTGGTGAGGGATGTCCTCTATTTATAGTCTCTTTTTAGCCAGCCCATTAATTCTAACATTTAGAATTCTTTGGCAAAACCAAAGAGACGCCGAATTTGGTTAATTCGACGTTCGGAAAAACCAAAGAGCGGCGCTTGGTTAATTCCGACGAAAACCAAAGAGTTTTGGTTTGAATTCTAACACTTAGAATTCCCATTAAATTCTATCATGATGAGATTTAATCTCTCCTTATGCGAGAGGTTTGGGTTCTGGTTTAAGCTGATCTGAATTTATTGGACTGAACCCACATAGATCATGGTCCTAGCCCAAATCAAATTTGGCTAGTCCTGAATCTATTTAAATCCAAATCAAGTCTAATTTCAAATCAATATTTGAAATTGACTTAGTCCTTCTAATAGACTTAAACCAAATTGAATCTTATTCAATTGTACTTAACCCAATTGAGATAATTCAATCAATCAAATTGATTAATTAAATCATATACGATTCTCAATCGTTGATCAGCAAATAGATCATCCTAGGAAACTTCTATGCGTGTGACTCTCTAGGTTCGAACCTAAGCCGGTAGCATAGAAACAACTTTCTATACTAATCGATGTGCCCATCTAGCAATGGAACCCGACGTCCGGATAGGTCGAAGAGTTGCCGAGCAAACTCCAAGAACCCTAAGAAATAGTTACCGTATAATTCATCCTCTTGACCACAAATGCTAAGGATGGCTTAAGAGCCTGTCAACTCTAAATAGCAAATCCATAAAGTGATTTCAACTTTAGTGATCATGTGACTTTCACATGAAGTGCCTTGGCCAAGGTCTTGCTAAATTGAAACACAAGCATTTCTCCTTTTAACGGGATAGGTCAAATTCCATCTTGATCCACAACTGACTACCACAAGTACTTGACTGCACCCAGTAACCTTTCGTAGCTGGATTAGAAATCCAGGTGGTCCGGCACCTAAGTACAATGAGTTGCTTGTAAGCCACTGGTTGTGATCTTCAGGTCTGAAGGATACTTATACCTATATCTTCTCGGATTAACTCTTGACAGCAGAGTATCCGAAATGAGTCACGTTCGGTGAAATGTACTCCTACACTTTCACCTGTATGTCATACCAGTGTCTCTACACTCCTTGGTTAAGAGGACAACCAACAAATATGATATACAACGTCCTATAATTGATAGTACTATGGCCCTGTCATAGTATATCATTTGGTCACGAACTCTTTTAAGGACCTTCAAAGATAAATCCTCCTTTATCGTGAAGGAAGATCCTAAGGGCTTCATTACTTTCAGGAGTATTAAGAAGATGTTCTTGTAATGAATAAACTGCCAAATAACTTTTATTAATATATCAATTTATATACAATTTACATTAGCACAATCATCAAATGATTGGCTTTAGGATACAATTCCCAACAATATCTTCATGATTAACTTTTATGCATATCAACCATATACTTTGAATAACTATGCCCCCAAATTCTAAAATATAGTGCTATTTTGATAGAAACTATTGATAAAATAGTCATTCCTAATTCATATAACATCAATGGTAAGTTAAGTAACCTTTTATTGGTCTATAAAGTATTCTATAATTTAAGATAGAAAGCTACCAAATTTCATGCCCCATTAGAGATGTTTAATTCTTTTAGTGGCTACATGATATAAATGTTGGACCAAATAATCACACTCTATCCCATTCTCATTTAAGCACAAATCACTTCTTCAATTGCAATTATGTTGGTATTCTTATCTAATAACTCAACTTCTAAGATAATAAAACCAAAAATCATCTTCATATTTTAAATTTTTCTCATTGTCAATCATGATCAAGAGCAAGCAGAGGATGTCAAGTTCTTTTCATGCCTGGATCAGAGAACTCAACTTTCTAAGTGATACAATGAAAAGAATGTTAGAAACAGTGCCCTTGAAATCAGATGTATTTATACTTTTTGATTTTTGAATTAATAAAAGGAGCATTTTTTTCTTCAATATTTTCTTATTTATATGAAAGATGAATATTTATATAAAATTTAAAAATTATGAGGCTGTAATTTTAGTATAATGTATACAAGAGGATTAAAATTATAGCTAATATATTTAAACATGCCCGTGATTGATAGAAGTACGGATCTTCTATCGCTAATTACTAATACGGTCAATGAACATTCTGAATGTGACAATCTTATCTGAATTATTGTGTAGAGACAGTTAGTGAAGGTATTATATATAATAAGATTTATAGGACTTGGACCGACATAATTTAAATCTTTATTGAAGACTGTTATAAAGAATTCAATTTATGTCATAAGATGATCATGTGTAAATCAACCTTAATCCTGATTTAATCACATACTCCTTGATTGTGCTATTGGATCTTTTAATTTTTTTGTTAAAGCTCATTTGATGTTGGGCCCAATACTTACATATTGGAAGTTTAATAACACATTAGGCTGGGAATGTGATTTAAAGATATGAAATCTATGACTTTTGAAAAGAAGCTTAAAATTAGTTTCTTTAAGTATTGATTATGTGGCTAAAAGTTATGCATGCAATTTATGATCCGATCATAAATTAACGGTTGAACTAATGAATCAATGGTACTTAAGGAATAAGAGAAAATTAGAGGGGTATAACGGTTATTTTACCTAGCTCTAATTATGAACTAATTATGGAGGGTTGAATTACATGTAATGATTATATAAAATTAATCTATAATTTTTAAAAGTGCAGTCTCAAGTTTTTAGTGGAATAATTTTGAGATTAATAAATTGAATAAATAATTACAGAGTTTTAATTGAGTTTATTCAAGTTTATTGGAGCTTGGGTCCATGGTCCCCACACCTCTTAGGTTACTCTTGGATTGAATAATTAATGTGATTAATTATTTATTTTTTTAAATAAAATATTTATTGAAACTTTATAATAAAGAGTTTATTATGAAGATAAATAATTGATTTGATTGATTATTTTTTTTACATTTATTTTGGTACAATAAATTAGTTATTGAATAAAAAAAAATATATCTAGACACATTGTTCATATAATAATTGATATAAATGGTTGCACATAAGTGTTAAACATCACACAAGAGAATTTTGCTCTTGTAAGTGGCGTATATTATGAGTTTATGAAGAGAAAAATTCTATTTTTTGATAATTTGATAATGTGATTATTAAAAATATTAAAAATAAAAATAAATTTAATTTATTAGATATTTAAAATTAATAATATCTAAAATTATTAAATAAGATTTGATAATTTAGATATTATTATATTTAACTTAGATATTATTTGTAAATTAGTTACAAATAAGAAAATAACTTTTTAATTGTTCCCATGCGGTCAAAATTAAATGTTGTAGCAGTTATCTAAATTAAATGTTGTAACATCTAAATTAAATGTTGTAACGGATAAAAGTTATTTAACTATCTAAATTAAATGTTGTAATAGATAAATGTTATCTAAATCAAATGTTATAATAGATAAACTTATCTAAATCAAATGTTATAACAAATAAACATAACATATAAACGTTATCTAAATCAATGTTGTAATAGATAAACGTTATCTAAATTAAATTAATTTACAAATCTGATTCACTTAGAGTCTATAAATATGGCATAAGGTGGACTTTCAAAAAAATGAAAGAAAAGTTTTTCTCCTCATTTTCTCTCTTATTTTATGTGTTCCAGAGTTATAAGAAATATAGAAAAATAAGAGTGAGCCCACTCACATAATTCGATACCGATCCTAAGAAAGGTAAGAAAGGCTTTGGTTTTATTTTATTTTGCAAGTATTTTATGAAGTACCTTGGCCCGTAAACTCTACTATGGGATTCTTCATCTATAGCATCGAATCCGGTAGTAGGGCGCATCTGTTCCTTCGAGACCTCAACATATCGGTATGCTAATTTTTCCTTTTCATATGACAATATTAATTTTATACATGTTAAACGATCTGCATGCTTCCACTACACATATATTTGATGATATATATATTGAATACCAATAAAGAAAACATAAAAGGGGTATCAAAGAGACAAACTAGATTTAAGAAATGCATAGATAGATCAACTTTCATTGAATATAAATTTGTACAACATTAACACACACTACAAGAAAATAGTGAAATTGCGACGCTCTTTAGCGATGCCAAAATATCATCGCTAAATAGCATCAAATTGTTACACCCAGCAAGAAAAGATGATGAAAAAATTAAATAAAGAAAATAAGTCAAATAGCGACACTTAGCGATGCCCGATTACTAAATTAATTTAGCGACGAAATAGTGATGCCTTTAGTGTCGCTATTTAGCGACGAACAATATATGTGTCGCTAATACTCTAGACGTTTTGCAATGCATTTTTTTAGTCACTAAATAGCAACGCGATAATAGCAATGCTGTTGCGACGCAATATGGGCATCACAAAATTTCGAATAACCCTAGCCCTAGCCTCCATTTTAGCTCTCACGCTGCCAGCTAAATCCATCTGTGTGATTTGCCATCCCCGGAGCCTTCGCTCATATTGCCGACGATCATCGGTCCCGGCCTCCCATTGTCATCAATCCTTTCCCCTTTTAGTGCTCGATTCCCTCTCCAATCTCCCATCGTCTCTAGGTATTAGCTTATTGGTTTTGCTTATTATTTTTGCTTGTTTCTTAGGGCAGTGAAATCTAGGTCTTGGCCACCCGCAATCACCAATTTTTTGGATTCAATCCTCTAACCTTGTCTTTGAATGCCTCTGTTGAGGTTTTAAAAAAAAATAGGGCCATAATTGATCAGACTGATTACCCTTACTATGAAATGTGATGTCATGGGGATGTCTGATGCTTCACCCGACGTTAATCATTTCTTTTATTTAAACATTTGGCACCACCACCTCGGATCTTTTACTGTCACGCCCCAGACCCTATATTGGATCTAGGGGTGGCAACCCGTCGCATGCCTGGCATGCAAGGCGTCCAAAATATAACATTTAATACAAGAAGGGGTATTAACAATATATCGTCCAATTTAAATGGTTCTCAACCATAATCATATGTTTTAGGCTACATGCCCATCATACATAAGTTACTGGGGTTACAACAAAATGTTGGATCTTAGTTTCCTCTGAATGAAGCTCCAACTACCCCATATCCCATTCTTCAGTCCTATGGCTCTGAAATACATTGTAAGATTTATATGAGCTTACACTCAATAAGTAAGCCTACTATTATATAATCATTTCGTCAAGGTATTATCAAACCACATTTTCATGTATAAAACTTCCAATTTCAAATACATTCAATCAAAATATGTATCATCAGCTCAAATAATTTTGGAAGCTTAATTATACAATAAATGCTGAAATATGCAATGTAAACAAACTCGCTGTATTCATATAATTATTATTTCCTTATGTGTCTCATGGCCCTACAATACCCATCTGGTGTATCACTCTTTAATGTCCCCTAAGAGGAAGAGTCCTGGTACCAGCGTTATGCCATATATCATAATCAATCACAACACATCCTCTAGATGTGTGTGCGTTATGCAATATTCAATCACATCACATCCTCTAGATGTGTGTCCTCCACATATCTCCCCCTGTAGATATTGGTTCCCGTATCTCTCAGCATTTCACATCGTTTCACATCATATGAGAACCGCAGCGACACATATTATCATCATATTTGCATGTAGCACATCATGCATCATCATGAGTATAAGCTCCTTATATCATATACATTGGTTTGTACATTCATAGCATAAAATACATCAATAATACCAATATATTTTTGCAAGCCAAAATAATCACATATTCAATGTTTGCACATTTATAATCCATTACTTTGCAAAAATCAGTAATCATATATAATTATAGCAGATACCCAATTGTATAACAAAATTCCATTTTATTTCATTTTTTTCCAAATAATGTAATATATCCATAATTTTTATATTTTAATAAATTATGAAAATATAATAAATGGCTTACTTACCTTAGTACGCTAATTCCAAACTATAAATCAGCTATGTGGATATCTGGTTACCTGCAGCATTAATTTCCATAATTAGATCTCAAAAATTGGAACAATGCAGCATCCCCTAAGGTCTACCCAGTCTATCCTGGGCCCAACTTTGGGCTCGAATATCTTTCAATATATAAGCCAGAATGGGGAAATAAAAATATCCCGAGAAACTAGAATCAATGCCAAATCGGATCATATTTTTATTTCTCCATTTTCGACCCAATACGGGGCCAATCGTAGCCCCAAAATAGCTCGCGAGCTGGCCCGTTAGGGCCCGGCCCATGCCCCCCTTTTCTTCCCCCGCCTCCCTTGTTTCGTCCGAAACAGGGGAAGGACTGAGCCGGCGGCCAGGGCTTGTAGGGATAAATAGTCTCCGAGGCATGCATATTTTTAAAAATTGATAACTATTATCATTGCGGAAATTAAAAGATTACATATTAATCTATCTAATATGCATCAAGATCATATCTTTGCCTATATATTCAGGGTCGTTTGATCTAAAATATGCATATAAAAACATCAAGATCATATCTTGATCTTCAAGATGACTAGTCACACTATTATCTTGAAGCCTGCCTTAAGATCTAGGGATCAAATCACTTACCTTAAGAACAGTAGGTAAATCCTTATTGCTCTGCAGCCGTTCAATCGTCCGGCCTTTAGTATCGTCCACGCGAAGCCCGAATGATCAGATTTCCGGGAGTGCTAGCTCGCGGAAAAATAGCTTTGCTGATCTTGAATCCTCTCACTTGAATCTTCCTCCAAGATCCACCAGGCTTCCGCTAACACCAGAATCACCAGGATTTTCTATTCTAACATTTTAGAATTACAATCCACGACAATTTAGAATTACAATCCATGACAAATCGTGTATTGTTGTTCTATTTTTGTTCTGTGTTCTCTGGTGAGGGAATGCCCTCTCTTTATAGTCTCGATTTAGCCTTGACATTTAATTCTGACATTTAAGAATCCGTCGTTTGGCAAAAGCGAAGAGACGCCGAAGGCGCGGCGCTTGGTTTAATTCCGACGTTCGGAGAAAACCAAGGAGTCGCGGCGTTTGGTTTAGTTCCGTCGTTCGGAAAAAACCAAAGAGACGAGGGATAAATCCGACGTTCGGTAAATAAATGTCATGCATTAAATTCTATCTCATGAGATGAGATTTTAGCATCTCATCATATGAGATCCATATTCGAGAGGTTTGGGTTCTGATCTAAATTTATTTGACTTAACCCACATAGATCATGGTCCAAGCCCAAATCAAATTTGGCTAGTCCTGAATCTATTTAAATTCAAATCAAGTCTAATTTCAAATCAATATTTGAAATTGACTTGTCCTTCTAATAGACTTAAACCAAATTGAATCTTATTCAATTGTACTTAACCCAATTGAGATAATTCAATCAATCAAATTGATTAATTAAATCATATACGATTCTCAATCGTTGATCAGCAAATAGATCATCCTAGGAAACTTCTATGCGTGTGACTCTCTAGGTTCGAACCTAAGCCGGTAGCATAGAAACAACTTTCTATACTAATCGATGTGCCCATCTAGCAATGGAACCCGACGTCCGGATAGGTCGAAGAGTTGCCGAGCAAACTCCAAGAACCCTAAGAAACAGTTACCGTATAATTCATCCTCTTGACCACAAATGCTAAGGATGGCTTAAGAGCCTGTCAACTCTAAATAGCAAATCCATAAAGTGATTTCAACTTTAGTGATCATGTGACTTTCACATGAAGTGCCTTGGCCAAGGTCTTGCTAAATTGAAACACAAGCATTTCTCCTTTTAATGGGATAGGTCAAATTCCATCTTGATCCACAACTGACTACCACAAGTACTTGACTGCACCCAGTAACCTTTCGTAGCTGGATTAGAAATCCAGGTGGTCCGGCACCTAAGTACAATGAGTTGCTTGTAAGCCACTGGTTGTGATCTTCAGGTCTGAAGGATACTTATACCTATATCTTCTCGGATTAACTCTTGACAGCAGAGTATCCGGAAATGAGTCACGTTCGGTGAAATGTACTCCTACACTTTCACCTGTATGTCATACCAGTGTCTCTACACTCCTTGGTTAAGAGGATAACCAACAAATATGATATACAACATCCTATAATTGATAGTACTATGGCCCTGTCATAGTATATCATTTGGTCGCGAACTCTTTTAAGGACCTTCTAAGATAAATCCTCCTTTATCGTGAGGAAGATCCTAAGGGCTTCATTACTTTCAGGAGTATTAAGAAGATGTTCTTGTAATGAATAAACTGCCAAATAACTTTTATTAATATATCAATTTATATACAATTTACATCAGCACAATCATCAAATGATTGGCTTTAGGATACAATTCCCAACAGGGCCACCGCCGGCCACATCCTGGAGGGGCTCGACCGCGGATGACCGATCCGGAGTTGGCCGCCACCGCGGCCGTCTCCCCTTCTCTCTCTTTCTCCCTATTTCTCTCTCTTCCTCTTCTCATTCTTCCGCATGGCACGATCCGTGCCGATGGCGCGGCCGGCCACCATGGCCGGCCGGAACCTCACCGGACGGTCGCTCGCCACCGATGAGGTCCGCCGAATGATGCCCAGGCCCAGCGAGGCATTGGGCACTCCGCCGGGCCCGAACCAAGCCGTGAATCGGCTTGGTTCCTCTATTCTCTCTATCTCTCTCTCTCAATCTCTATGTAATTCTCTCTCTCTCTCTCTTACCTGTGGCCGACCGGTGGGGGAATGCTCATGGAGGAGGAGGGGTGCTCCCCCCCTCCTTATATAGCAGCGAAGGGAGGGTTATCCCTCCCCTGTACCCATATGAAGGGGGCGCGTCGGCGCCCCCTTCCTTGACTGGCTGCGTCACCCTTTGCCGCAGCCATCAACAATGGCGGAGGAAGGGGGCGGCCCCCCTTCCTCCGTCAACAATGGCAGATCCTCCACGTGAGGATCCGCCGCAAGAACAGGGCTTCACATTCTTCCCTCCTTATAAAAATTTCGGCCTCGAAATTGGTGTACTTCAAATAACATTTAGAATCCAAGCTTTGATCATATGATTAATCTTCTTCCAATTACATATGCTATGTTACAAACAATTGAGGATATTTTTCTTTAATTTCTTTCTCAATGCTCCCAAGTAGCTTCCCTCTCAAGCTTCTCAATTACATGAAATACATTGTGTACCCCAGAGAGTGCCGGAGGTAATGCCAGCTATAAGCCACCTCCCCTACTTTGCTCAGAATCTCAAATGGTCCAATGTATCGTGGACTCAGTTTACCTCTAATCCCAAATCTCATCACATTTTTGGTTGGTGATATCTTCAAGAAGACATGATCTCCAATTTGAAATTCTAGCTCCCTTCTTCTCACATCAGCATAGCTCTTCTGTCGGCTCTGAGCTGTGCGGAGTCGTCCCTTGATCAGTTGCACCTTTCTACTGTCTGTCGAATCAGCTCAGGGCCCAACAATTTTTCTCCCCCACATCATCCCAACATAAGGGAGATCTGCATTTTCTACCATACAAGGCCTCAAATGGAGCCATCTGGATACTGGCCTGGTAGCTGTTATTGTAAGCAAATTCCACTAAAGATAAGTGGTTGTCCCAAGCACCACCAAGTCCATCACACAGGCTCGCAACATGTCCTCCAGGGTCTGTATGGTTCTCTCAGACTGCCCATCTGTCTGGGGATGGAAGGCTGTGCTGAAGTTCAATTTGGTCCCCAGAGCTCTATGAAGACTCTTCCAGAATTGGGACACAAACCTAGTATCCCTATCTGATACAATAGATACGGGAATACCATGAAGCTTCACAATTTGCTCAATATACATGTTGGCCAATCTCTCACTGGAGATCCCAACTCTGAATGGCAGGAAATGGGCTGACTTCGTCAATCTGTCTACAATGACCCATACCGCATCATTGTTCCGAGGGGTCTTAGGCAGACCAGTCACGAAGTCCATAGTGATCTTCTCCCATTTCCATTGTGGAATCATCAGAGATTGAAGGGGTCCCGCAGGCCTTTGATGCTCAGCCTTCACTTGCTGACATACCAAACATTTGGCTACATACTGAGCAATCTCGCTCTTCATTCCTTTCCACCAAAAGTTTTCTTTAGGTCCTTGTACATCTTGGTACCTCCTGGGTGCACCGTGTAAGGAGAATAGTGGGCCTCCTTCAGAATCTCTGCTCTTAGTTCCACCACATTTGGCACACAGAGCCTACCATCAAATCTCAGGGATCCATCCTCCATTATAGTAAATTCATTCTGAACCCCTGACTTCACTGCTTCTTTAATCTTTTGCAGGTCCAAGTCTTCTTTCTGGGAGGACTTGATCCTGTCTAACAGAGTTGGTTGGAGTACAAGTGCTGCTACAAGTCCATCGGACCGTTGTACTCGCAATCCAACCTCCAGCTTCTCAAGATCCCTCTGGATGTGAGGCTGAGAGGTGATCATAGAAGCCAACTCCGAGGAGGATTTCCTACTCAAGGCATCAGCTACCACATTGGCCTTCCCTGGATGATAGTGCAGGTTCAGGTCATAATCTTTTAGTAGCTCCATCCACCTCCTTTGCCTCAAGTTTAACTCCTTCTGAGTGAAGATGTACTTCAGACTTTTGTGGTCTGTGTACACATCACATGCTTCTCCATATAGATAATGCCGCCAGATCTTTAAGGCAAAAATCACAGCAGCCAACTCCAGGTCATGAGTAGGATAATTTTGCTCGTATGGCTTTAGCTGTCTGGAGGCATAAGCTATCACCTTCTCATTTTGCATCAGAACACATCCCAATCCCTTCCGAGAAGCATCCGTGTATAGAGTGAATCCTCCAGATCCTGACGGAAGGGTAAGGACGGGGGCTGACACTAGGCGTTGTTTCAGCTCCTGGAAACTTCTCTCACACTCCTCAGTCCAGTCAAACTTCGCTTGCTTTTGGGTCAAGCGAGTCAGGGGTAGAGCAATGCGAGAAAAGCCCTCCACGAATCTGCGATAATATCCAGCCAGCCCCACGAAGCTTCTGACTTCAGATACATTGGAAGGTCGACTCCAATTTACGACGCCTCAATCTTCTTTGGGTCCACAGTTATGCCATTTTTAGATATTACGTGACCCAAGAATGATACTTGGCTCAACCAGAAGTCACATTTCTGCAACTTGGCATAAAGCTTTTTCTCTGAAGGGTTTGCAGAACAATCTTCAGGTGGTCCATATGCTCCTCCTGGCTTTTTAGAATACACCAGGATGTCATCAATGAACACCACCACAAACTGGTCTAAGTATGGCTTAAAGATTCTGTTCATCAAGTCCATGAATGCTGCCGGGGCATTAGTTAACCCAAACGGCATCACCAAGAACTCGTAGTGGCCATACCTAGTCCTGAATGCTGTCTTAGGCACATCTCCAGCCTGGACCTTGAGTTGATGGTATCCTGACCGAAGGTCAATCTTCGAGAATACCCGAGCTCCTTGGAGTTGATCGAACAGATCATCGATCCTCGGCAAGGGATACTTGTTCCGCACTGTTACCTTATTGATTTCTCGGTAATCAATGCAGAGCCGAAGACTCCCATCCTTCTTTTTGACAAATAATACTGGAGCACCCCAAGGAGAGACACTCGGTCTGATAAATCCCCGGTCTAGGAGCTCTTGCAATTGGTTCTTCAACTCTTTTAGTTCAGCTGGGGCCATACGATAAGGGGCCTTGGATATAGGTCCAGTGCCAGGGACCAAATCAATGGTGAACTCCACTTCCCGGTCTGGAGGCAATTCGGTCAAATCATCCGGGAAGACGTCAGGAAACTCCATAGCCACTGGAATATCCTCCAACTTCACCTCTTCCTGCTGAAGGTCCTTGACCACAGCAAGAAACCCTTGGCACCTTCATCAAGTATTTGGCAGCCGCAGTGCTGATACAAACACTGAAGCCAAGTGTTCCTGGCTTCCAGTAAAACTGAATTCAGGCTGATTAGGGATTTTGAAGATCACCATTTTCCTGAAACAGTCTACCGAAGCATGATAGGAGGCCAACCAGTCCATCCCAAGGATAACATCAAAGGACTTTAGTGGAAGGACGATTAGATCAGCCTCCAGCCTCTTGTCGCCCACGTTGATCTGGCAGGATCTGCATACAGACTCCACCCTCATAACATCTCCATTTGGGAATGCAATGAGCAACTCTTGTTCTAGGGGAACGGGTGTCAACGATGCATTATTGGCAAGATAAACATCAGATATAAACGAATGCATGGCACCCGGATCTACTAAAGTCTGAGCATAAGTGTTGCCTACTTTAATTGTCCCTGATCACAAAGTTTAGTTGTCTTAGATGTCATATAGCGGATCCTATTTATCCTTCATGATTAATGCATTATATCGCATATGAACCAAATAATCTTAAAGGGGTACTTAGGTAACAGGTATACCTGCCACAACGGAGTTAGAAGCGGCAGCATCCTGTTGGGTGAGGGTGAAGACCCTTCCCTGGGTCCTCGGCTGCTGCGGCTGGTTCATCCCAAGATTTGGAGAAGACAGCTGCTCCCTCCGAAGGGGACAAGTGGCCATCTTGTGATCCACTTTCCCACATATGAAGCAGGCACCTCTCGGCCCACGGCACTGCCTGCCCGGGTGGAAGTTCCCGCAGTGAGGGCAACGGGTCTCCTTACCCTTCGGTCCTGTGGGGGGCTGATATGTATCTTTCTTCTTAGCCTGCCCCGAAGACTGGCCCGAAGGAGACCCCTTCCTCTTCCTCTTTAGCTCCCACTCCTTCTGGTTCCTATTCATGTCTCTTTCGATCACCAGGGCTTTGCTCACTACAGCACAATATGTGGAGAGTTCAAATGCATTGACTGCTTGCCTCAGTTTGGGTCGCAGTCCTTCAGTGAACCTGGTGATCTTGGCTCTCTCAGTGGTCACTATTTCCGGAGCAAACCGGGCTAGCCTAGTGAACTCGGCTTCGTACTGGGCCACAGAGAGATTCTTCTGTTCCAGCTCCAGAAACTCAGACTCCATCTGCCTTTGCACACTACTGGAAAGTATTTGTTGAAAAAGGTCTCCTTGAACTCCCTCCAGGAAATAGCTGTCCACCCAATCGCTGCTCCATATGCAACCACCAATCATATGCCTCCCCTTGAAGGAGGTAGGTGGCAAATCTAATCCGCTCCTCCTCCTGGCTACCATGGGCCATGAAGGCCTTCTCCATCTCCCTCATCCATCCCTCAGCATCAGCGGGGTTGGTGGATCCAGAGAAGGGAGCAGGGGCTAAGCTCTTAAACTCAGCAAAGCTTCGACCCCCTCCTTGCCAGGGTTGCGGCGGAGCGGGCTGGACTGGTGGTTCAGGTTCGACTCGCGGGTTTTGCTGAGTAGGAGGGCCGGGCTGAGCAGGCACCACTTGTTGGATCTGCTGCTGCATAGCCTGCACCATTTCCACAAGGGCCTGAAGTATCTCAGTCTGGCGCTGTTGCTGGCCATTACCAGCCACATTAATGGAACCAGAGCCTCCAGAAGTTTGCTGGCCTCCCTGCTGGCCAGAGTCACCAGCCTGGGAACCTCCAACTTGTCGCATACTTCTGGTGTGACGAGGCATGACTATTCCCTGCCAAGTTTGGTTCCAATCAATATCTTTACAAACCCTTAAGTTTTCAAAACATATTTATTAGAAAAAAATTATATCTTCTTAGAGTTGTTACCCTCCCAGTGTCATCCTACTGTTTTGCCTAGTGTCATGTTATGTTTGTCCCTAAGGTCAAACCTAGGCTCTGATACCACATTAGCTGTCACGCCCAGACCCTATATTGGATCTAGGGGTGGCAACCCGCCGCATGCCTGGCATGCAAGGCGTCCAAAATATAACATTTAATACAAGAAGGGGTAATAACAATATATCGTCCAATTTAAATGGTTCTCAACCATAATCATAGGTTTTAGGCTACATGCCCATCATACATAAGTCACTGGGGTTACAACAAAATGTTGGATCTTAGTTTCCTCTGAATGAAGCTCCAACTACCCCAGATCCCATTCTTCAGTCTTGTGGCTCTGAAAAACATTGTAAGATTTATATGAGCTTACACTCAATAAGTAAGCCTACTATTATAATCATTTCGTCAAGATATTATCAAACCACAATTTCATGTATAAAACTTCCAATTTCAAATACATTCATCATGTTATCAAAACATGTATATCATAGCTCAAATAATTTTGGAAGCTTAATTATACAATAAATGCTGAAATATGCAATGTAAACAAACCCACTGTATTCATATAATTATTATTTCCTTATGTGTCCCACGGCCCTACAACACCCATCTGGTGTATCACTCTTTAATGTCCCCTAAGAGGAAGGGTCCTGGTACCAGCGTTATGCCATATATCATAATCAATCACAACACATCCTCTAGATGTGTGTGCATTATGCAATATATCAATCACATCACATCCTCTAGATGTGTGTCCTCCACATATCTCCCCCTATAGAGGTGGGTCCCGTATCTCTCGGCATTTCACATTGTTTCACATCATATGAGAACCGCGGCAACACATATCATCATCATATTTGCATGTAGCACATCATGCATCATCATGAGCATAAGCTCCTCATATCATATACAGTGGTTTGTACATTCATAGCATAAAATACATCAATAATTCCAGTATATTTTTGCAAAGCCAAAATAATCATATCATTCAATTTTTGCACATTTATAATCCATTACTTTGCAAAATATCAGTAATCACATATAATTATAGCAGATACCCAATTGTATAACAAAATTCATTTTGTCTCTTTTTTCCAAATAATGTAATATATCCATAATTTTCATATTCTAATAAATTATAAAAATTATAATAAATGGCTTACTTACCTCAGTACGCTAATTCCAAACTGTAAATCAGCTATGTGGACATCGGTTACCTACAGCATTAATTTTCATAATTAGATCTCAAAAATTGGAACAATGCAGCATCCCCTAAGGTCTACCCAGTCTAATCCTGGGCCCAACTTTGGGCTCGAATATCTTTCAATATATAAGCCCGAATGGGGAAATAAAAATATCCCAAGAAACTAGAATCAACGTCGAATCGGGCCATATTTTTATTTCTCCATTTTTGATCCAATACGGGGCCCAAATCGTAGCCCCAAAATAGCTCGTGAGTCGGCCCAATAGGGCCCAAACCCCAACGGCCCGGCCCACGCCCCCTTTTCTTCCCCCGCCTCCCCTGTTTCATCTGAAATAGGGGAGGACTGAGCCGGCGGCCAGGGCCGCTGCCGGCCACATCCCGGAGGGGCTCGGCCGTGGACGACCGGCCCGGAGTCGATCGCCACCGCGGCCGTCTCCCCTCTCTCTCTCTTTCTCCCTATTTCTCTCTCTCCTCTCCTCGTTCTTCTGCATGACACGATCCATGCCAGTGGCGCAGCCGGCCACCATGGCCGGCCAGAACCTCACCGGATGGTTGCCCGCCGCCGGTGAGGTCCACCGAACGACGCCCAGGCCCGGCGAGGCATTGGGCACTCCGCCGGACCCGAACCAAGCCGTGAACCGGCTTGGTTCCTCTCTCATTCTCTCTGTCTCTCTCTCTCAATCTCTCTGTAATCTCTCTCTCTCTCTCTTACCTGTGGCCGGCCGGGGGGGGAATGCTCATGGAGGAGGAGGGGTGCTCCCCCCCTCCTTATATAACGGCGAGGGGAGGGTTATCCCTCCCCTGTACCCATGTGAAGGGGGCACGTCGGTGCCCCCTTCCTTGATTGGCTGCGGCACCCTTTGCCGCAGCCGTCAACAATGGCGGAGGAAGGTGCCCCCCTTCCTCCGTCAACAATGGCGGATCCTCACCACGTAAGGATCCGCCGCAAGAACAGGGCTTCACATTCTTTCCTCCTTATAAAAATTTTGGCCTCGAAATTGGTGTACTTCAAATAACATTTAGAATCCAACGCTTTGATCATATGATTAATCTTCATTCCAATTACATATGCTATGTTACAAACAATTGAGGATATTTTTCTTTAATTTCTTTCTCAAGCTCCCAAGTAGCTTCCTCTCAGAATGGTTACTCCACTGAACCTTGACATAAGGAATGCTACGCCGTCTTAAAACTTGATCCTTGCAGTCCACAATACACACAGGATGCTCCTCATACGTTAGATCCTTCCTTAACTGCATGGGCTCAAACTGTATCACATGGCTAGGGTCAGAAATGTACTTTCTCAACATATATACATGAAATACATTATGTACCGCAGAGAGTATTGGAGGTAATGCCAGGCTGTAAGCCACCTCCCCTACTTTGCTCAGAATCTCAAATGGTCCAATGTATCATGGACTCAGCTTACCTCTAATCCCAAATCTCATCACATTTTTGGTTGGTGATATCTTCAAGAAGACATGATCTCCAACCTGAAATTCTAGCTCCCTTCTTCTCACATCAGCATAGCTCTTCTGTCGGCTCTGAGCTGTGCGGAGTCGTCCCTTGATCAGTTGCACCTTCTCTACTATCTGTCGAATCAGCTCAGGGCCCAACAATTTTTCTCCCCCACATTATCCCAATATAAGGGAGATCTGCATGTTCTACCATACAAGGCCTCAAATGGAGCCATCTGGATATTGGCCTGGTAGCTATTATTGTAAGCAAATTCCACTAAAGATAAGTGGTTGTCCCAAGCACCACCCAAGTCCATCACACAGGCTCGCAACATGTCCTCCAGGGTCTGTATGGTTCTCTCAGACTACCCATCTGTCTGGGGATGGAAGGATGTGCTGAAGTTCAATTTGGTCCCAGAGCTCTATGAAGACTCTTCCAGAATTGGGACACAAACCTAGTATCCCTATCTGATACAATAGATACGGGAATACCATGAAGCTTCACAATTTGCTCAATATACATGTTGGCCAATCTCTCACTGGAGATCCCAACTCTGAATGGCAGGAAATGGGCTGACTTCGTCAATCTGTCTACAATGACCCATACTGCATCATTGTTTCGAGGGGTCTTAGGCAGACCAGTCACGAAGTCCATAGTGATCTTCTCCCATTTCCATTATAGAATCATTAGAGATTAAAGGGGTCCCGTAGGCCTTTGATGCTCAGCCTTCACTTGCTGACATACCAAACATTTGGCTACATACTGAGCAATCTCTCTGTTCATTCCTTTCCACCAAAAGTTTTCTTTTAGGTCCTTGTACATCTTGGTACCTCCTGGGTGCACCGTGTAAGGAGAATAGTGGGATACAGTGACTTCAGTTTTCAGTCAGATAGAGATGACAGCAAAAGCATATCCGGATTTATCTTTACCCTCAATGGAGGAGTGATCTGCTGGAAAAGTTCCAAGCAGAACACAGTGGCAGATTCAGTATGCGAGGCTGAATACATTGCAGCATCAGATGCAGCAAAGGAAGCTGTATGGCTACGAAAGTTCTTGGCGAGCTGGGAGTGGTACCTGCCCTAGAGAGTCTCGTCCTAGTATACTGTGACAGCACGGGAGCAATTGCCAAGCCAAGGAGCCAAAGTCGCATCACCGAACCAAGCATGTGTTGCGCCGCTATCACCTTGTACGAGAGATCGTGGAACGAGATAACATATACCTTCAGAAGATCGATGGAAAGGAAAACCTAGCTGACCCAATGACTAAAGCACTCGGAATCAAGGAGTTCAATGAACACAAGTGGAAGATGGGTATTAGATACTGTTCCGATTGGCTATAGTTCAAGTGGGAGTTGTTAGGAAATGTGTCCTACAGCCAATCATCTAGCTTGTAGACGGTTATGAGTTGATGTATATGAACATGATTTATTCAATAAATAAGAGTGAATTTTGGCCATACAGCATATAGTTTACATCTTCCAGTAGAATTCCAATATGTTGTAGTCCTTAGAGTTTCATGTATTCGACAATGGAGGAATTGTTGAGTAACTCTTAAATAAGTTCGCAGCCAAATGATACGTCATTACCGAGGACGACGACGTAATCAAGTGTAGGTCGTTGTATGTCATATGGGTTGGTTTGTTCTCTTAAACCAAGGAGTGTATAACACTGGTATGACATGCGGGTGAGTGTAGGAGTACATTCACTGAACAGTGACTCATCTCTGTTGAGTGCTCAACTGCCTGGAGCAACTCACAGAAAGGCAATGGGTATAAGTGTCCCTTTGACATGAGACTATCATGTTGACTTGATAAGCAACTCACTGTACTTAGGCACTGGACCATCGGATTTCTAATCCGGTGATGGAAGGTTGCTGGGTGCAGTCAAATACTTATTGGGTCAGTGATGAGTCAAGATGGGATTGTCCACTCTAAGTGTTAGAGAGAGTGCTCGAACTATGTTTCAATTTAGCAAAACCTTGGCCAAGGTAATCTTTGCGAGGTGTCACAAGATTCATTGCATTGAAACATACTTGGGTGATTTACTCGGAGTTGGCAGTTAACTCCGTATTCGCCCAGAGTACTAGGACAAGGGGATGAATTATGCGGCAACCATAGCCTGGGTTCCAGAATGTTGCCTTGTGCAAATTCGATCTATCCGGACATCGGAAACCATGGCTAGATGGTCACATCGATTAGTATAGGAAGCGTTCCTGTGCTACCGGCTTAGGTTTGAACCTATGAAGTCATGCACATAGTCGGATGACTTGTACGCAGGCGTGATCACTGATTTGAGTGGAACTCAATCAAATGGGCCACACGGGGTTCGTTCTAGCTATGTCTAGCTAGCTCTAGACATTAGCGGCAGCACCTACTTCGAGGGTGATTTGAGTTAGTTAGTAACTCAAATAGAATTTTGGGACACGATATGAATCTGGAATAAAGTTAATTTGAACAATGGACCAATGGTTGGTCTGATAACAGAGTGGTTTGAATCCGGGTTCGAAGTGGTTCGATCCGGATATCCAATAGAGCCTCTGAAAGTTTATTTATGAATTTTAAATTCATAAATTACTTCGGATTGGAGCTCGGCAAGGCACAATATGAAGTATGGTTCAAGAGCTACGAGTAGCTTCTTTCGGATTTAAATTTGGACTTCAAACGTAATTGATTGGATCAATTCTATTAACAAAAGAAAATTTTAATTGATAATATCTTTCATTCTTCGTCATCCATTTGTTATAACAGCTTGGAATAGAGTTATTGATTATGTTACGGGAGGATGCTCAAAGGTCCCGTCACTCTACGTTTCCTTTTAGGCTCGCCGTTTGAGGGACGCATTGATGAGGTGACCATGATGGGATTCATGTAATGGCATTTTAAAGAGCTCTTTCACGTTTTTTTATGCCGAATTTTTCATCGGATATAAAAGGTTACGATGTGAATAATAAAGGGTGAACATGTAAGAAGAAAAAAAAATGACAGAGACTTTTCCATGAAAGCTGATCTTCTGAAGTCACAGAAAGTCTGCAAGAAGTCCAATTGGAGATTGTCTCTTCTTGGGAGAAGAGTTCTCCTTCCATTGTTCAAGAATTCCACCTCCTGTCTGCATTCATCAGGCGTGCGTGTGATATAGAGGAGTGGCACATGCGGCTCTTGCAAGGCACGAAAGGGAACTTCTCTCTCGGATCTGTTACCTTCGTTATCAACAGCTTCCACAACGAGAGGTACTGTTTTAAACTTAAATAAATAATCTTAAATTTTAGATCTATTAATTTGCTTTAATTAATATTCAATGTGAATATTAAAACCGATTTACATGCTTTCCACTTTGAGATACTGTGCATAGGAAAAACTATTTTTTCTCTTCAAAAAACATATTTTATAATTATTTTTTATTTATAAAAATAAAATATAAAAAATGGAATAGCCATTAAAAAAAAAAGAAATACATTCTTAGATTTATTTTTATTTTTATTAGTTAGCCATAATTTTTATTTTTATTGTGTATTCCTTGTATCTAGCTAATAATTCAGACTGATATATGAGCACTTATTTATATAAATTATGCATTGTGTATTCCTTGTAGAATTTTTATTTATTGCAACATGAAACACTATACTGATGTGTTGAACCTTCTACCGACTTGTGATGTTGACCTTAATTATTGTTCAAATAATACGGAATTAGGCTTTCTATGTCTTCTAAATTATTATATTTTATTACCAACAATAATTACTTTAATTAAATACATCAATTTACTGGTTTTTATCATAAAATAAAAGTTATGTTCATATAAGTCATCCCAAAATGAGCGAGGATCGCTCATGGATGTATGCAAGGTTGAAGGATGGATTGCTTAATCCCAATTTATTAATGGTTTGGAGAAATTTATTGCATTTGCTTGTAGCCAACAGTATTGGATGAATGGTCCTCTGATTAGATGCCCCTATAATTTAAAGAAGTATCAAAACATAGCCTATAATGATGTTGAAACTATGAAGATTCATCTTTGTAGAAAAGGATTTATTCCTGGGAACAAAAGAGAGGGGATGATTGTTGGGACAAGCAATCAAGCCAGTAATGAATTCAATCAAAATACAAATAAAGAAATGGTGATGAATGCAGTGAGTAATAAATTCAATCAAAATTCTTTAAATGAAGAACCAAATCCAGAAGCACAATAATTTTATGACATATGATAAATCTTTTTATTATCCTAATTTAACCATTAAAATAAATATTAATTACTTTAAATTTATTAAGAATTGATACTTTTATGAAAGTTTGCAGAAAATAAGAGAAAGAGCTCAATTTTTGAAGTCCAAAGATGCAGACAACACTTAAATTAGGGACTCTGTTTACCCAAAAAAAAAAAAGGAAGAGATGATTTTGCATGATTCTCAGTGTAAACTAAGGCAGATGATGTGGAACATATGGCTAAAAAATTTTCTCACGATATCTGAATGATCTTAAGCCCAATTGACTCCAACTTTGACTATGATGAAGCCCTAGACAAGTTCTATAAAGGAAGGACCTCAAGCAGTAGTCCGGAAGAAGTTTTTCTCGAAAGTTCTTTTTATGTTTTTTATTTCGATCATTGTATTTAGGCCTGAAGAAGAAAAATTATGGAGGGGATGCTGGCAGCAGCAATGCATGACTAAATTCCTTCAACTTAGAATGATAATGAAGCCTGTAACCAGATTCTATCTTTCTTTTTATTTTTAATTTTTATGCAATAAAAAATTATGCTCTTCTTTCATATATCTTTTGAGTTATTTTTTTATTAAGGTTTTAATCTGGCATACATGGCCTACACCCTCTATCGATGTACCATAATCTCAGGATATGGTATGTGCCTAAAAAAGGTAGATCATAGTATAATAGATTAGACCCTTGACCTTATAAATAATTAGATAGTTTATATTCTAAGCGAACGTGCCATGATCTCCTGATCCGATCCATGACTGACAAAAGATAAATTATTCTAATTCTGAATTTATAAAAATTATTGCTATTGTAATATAAAAAAAAAAAGATAAAATCTATGTTCATGATGGATTCAGATTCCTGGGTTGCTTCTCTTGGCGTCTTAATTTTGTTAATTAGTTAGTTGTTATCTTTTAATAACTACTATTCTAGATATAATCATCTACAAATATTTTTTTATTTTTTCATTGAATAATTATCCTTGATCTTCGAGGATATGATCCTAATTCACCACTAGCTATAGTAATGAGTAGGTTTTATTTTTGATCGCTAACGACAACGATCAACATGTTGCATGCTGCAAATCAAGAATTATATTCTGGATGTGAGAATCATTCGCAGTTATCTTTGGCTGCTCATTTGCTGAACATTAAGGCAAAGCATCACTTATCCAAAAAGGCTTTTGATGCAATCGCTGGGTTAATAAAGAAAGTTGTGCCGAGTGATAATGTTGTAGCGGATAGTTTTTCTCAACAAAAAAGTTGTTACGTGGGCTTGGTCTACTTGTGAATAAGATTGACTGTTGTTTAAACAATTGTATGATATATTGGGATGAAGATTTAAGATTGAAATGGTGTAAGATATGCGGGCAATCGAGGTACAGGAGTGAACATGAAGGAGCTAGTTTAAATAGGAGAAAAAGTATGTCATATAAAAAGATGCATTACTTTTCTTTTACTCCACATCTGCTGCAATTATACAGAACAGAAGCTAGTGCTGCAAGTATGAGATGGCATGCCTAACATGAAGTTAAACAAGGTGAAATGGGCCATCCATTTGATTCAAAAGCTCAAAAGCATTTCAATGAAAACCATCCTGATTTTGCTGAAAAGACCAGAAATGTGAGATTAGGACTTTGTGCTAATGATTTTCAGCCATTCGGTCAACTAGGGCAATCGTATTCTTGTTGGTATATGATATTGACTATATATAATCTTCCACCATGGCAGTGCATGAAAGCTTCTGCAATGTTTCTGACAGTTTTGGTGCCTGGTCCTTTAAATCCGAAGGAAAAGATTGATGTTTTCTGCAACCGTTGGTAGCTAAATTAAAAATATTATGGGAAACTAGAGTTATAGCATTTGACATATCAATGAAACAAAATTTCATTATGAGAGTAGCTCTGATGTGAACAATCAGTGACTTTTAGCATACACAATATTGTCTGGGTCGAGCACTGCTAGGCGTATGGCATGCCCTTATTGCATGGATGATTCTGATGCATTCACATTATAAAAGAGTGGTAAGTAATCATGGTTCGATAATCATAGAAAGTTCTTTCCTGTAAATCATTCTTATAAGCATAACTTGACTGCCTTCATAAAGAACAAAGCAGTTACAAAAGTTGCCCCATCGATTATGTCTGGCACAACTATTTTGGATACTCGATTGGGTTTGAAGTATGCTAAGGAACCAGATGCAGATAGAATAAATGGGCATATATGGAAAGAACATAATTGGAGGAAGTAGAGTATTCTTTGGGATTTGTCGTACTAGAGTACTAATCTCATCCAGCACAACTTGGATGTGATGCACATTAAGAAGAATTTCTTTGATAACATATTTAACACAATGCTAAACATTTTGAAAAAAATAAAGGACACTGTGAAATTAAGAGAAGAACTAAATCTAGACTGTAAAAGACGTGATTTAAGGAGGAATGCCAATGGAACATATCCTAAAGCATGCTATAGCCTTGACAGAAATTCTCAAGTAGTGTTATGTCAATGGGTTAAAGGGTTAAAATTTTTAAATGGATATGCCTCAAACGTTGGTAGATGTTTCGATATGCATAAGCTTAAGTTGTTCAGCATGAAAAGTTATAACTGTCATGTCTTTATGTAGTAATTATTACCCATAGCTTTCTATGAGTTACTTCCTATCCACGTATGGAAGGCACTAATAGAACTTAGCTTATTCTTCAAGGAGTTAACTACCATAGTCATTACTTCTGCATCAATGGCAAGGCTTGAGAAAAAAATTCCTATTATATTATGCAATATTGGAGCAAATTTTTTCTTTCAGTTTTTTTTGACTTCATGGAATACCTACTGGTTCACTTACCATACGAAGCAAGCATAGCTGGTCCCATACAGTATCATTGGATATGTATCCTTTTGAGAGATAAGTGTATAAATAATATTATTATATATTATCATTTCAAATAAATTTACCTTACAAGCGAGTTAATTGATACTTATGTACTTTAAAATATAGGTACCTTAGAAAGTTAAAAAATAATATGTGTAACAAGGCAAGGGTTGAAGGTTCGATATGCAATGTATACTTGGTTAAGAAAGTTTTAACTTTTGCCTCGCATTATTTTAAGGATCACATTTACCCGATGAAGGAGAAGCTATTGATGGTAGAATATCAATTTTTAAAAGTATCAACCGACCATTTGAAAACTAAAGAGAAGGAAATTTGAGTGATGTTGAGTACATTGCAGCCCATAATTACATTTTAATAAATTATCAAGAAGTCGATCCATACATCGAGTATGTATATACTCAGTCTTCTAACATTAAACTTCTATTTGTGAAATCAATAATAGTAAACAAATTATTTGTTGACAATAGCTTTAAATTTCTTATCTGTATAGGATGTACTGTACTAGCCAACAATAAATGTATCCCAACATCAGTGAAGTTGCTATCGGATAGAAGTTAGAAATGGAGTTCACATATTGGTTTAATGAATTTGTGAGTGTTACGACGCATTCAATTTGGTTAATGCCTTCTATTTCATGAATCGATTGTGAATTCCTTATTCATTTACAGGTTAATGATCCATGGTCCATTGTTGACAATATTTTCATTAGTTGTCTAGCACAATGGCCATTAAGGACCATAAATACCTACTCTAGTTATTTTATAAATGGCTATAAGTTTCAGATTGAAGGATTAGATTCTTCAAGATGCACGCAAAATTAGGGCATGTGCATCAAAGAAGAAAGCATTGGAGCAAATATGCTGAATTATTATGGTTGAGGTGGTTGAAGTTGAATATCCAGGTTGACCTATGAAATGTACTGTCTTATTTCATTACAAATGGTTTGATCCAATAATAAATATGGGGACCATGGTTCACAATGAATATAATTTAGTTGATGATGCGTGATATACTATGCAAAAGATTAACATAGAGCAATGATTCAGATTTTGAAGATGCTTTACTTTTCGAAATGAGTAAGAATAAACTAAGGATAAATATGTGAAGAGTAAAGTAACTACCTGTAGAATACGATTCACTAAGTAATAAAGAAAACATGATCCTAGGATTAAGAAACCACTACTTAGAACATGCTCTTTCTTCAACAAAATAGAACTTATGAGAAGGGATGGGTCTAATTACCAGGCAATGATGGTCTTCATCCTAAAAGATTGGATCACATAACTCCTGGAATGGGCACTTGGAAGAAGAAGCTATGCTCCCACGGATATTTTGGCTTTTCTTCAGATAGTTTCGAAGGCAAGGAGGACTTCATCTAAGGATCGTAACACCTTGGCGTCTTGGGGCATCTTGGGGCTGGGATGCTTGGAACATGTGTTGGAACGGGTATTGTTGGGCCTCTCATTCTCTTCCTCACTGAGTGTTAATGCTTATGAGCATAGAAAAATAGAAGAAGAAGACTCTTTTTCATTAATCATCAATTGTTCTCTACAAAAAGAAGGAAGGAATTTTTATAATAAACACTAGCCCTTGAATTACATAAAAAAATAAGAGAAAATAAGGGCACCATATTATTTCCAAATAAGGAGATAGGCAGCATTTTAAAACAAGAAAAAGATATCAAGCGATAGCTTTCCAAATAAGGAGATAGGCGGCATCTTGAAACAAGGGAAAGAGATCAAGGAATAGCTTTTTAAATAAGAAGATAGGCGGCATCTTGAAACAAGGGAAAGAGATTAAGGGATGGCGTCATATTCTACTTTCTATAAGGGCTAGGCGGCAAGTCACCTTCCATAGGGGGCTTATTACACTATACGAAAATAGCAAAATAGTGACAAAATTTTTGTCATAACATTATGATGATTTAGTAACAAAATAGTGACTAAAATTAAAATTAATGACGGATTAATCTATTCGTCACTAAACTATCAATAAATTAATGATAGACAAACCAATTCGTCACTAAATTAGTGACGAATTATCCTTCTATCACTAAATTAGTGATAGATATAGGCATCATCACTAATTTAGTGACTGATTGCCCTTTCGTCACTAATTTAGTGACAAATAAGGTCAACTGTCACTAATTTAGTGACGAATTACTCTTCCATCACTAAATTTATACTCTAATTTTTTTAAAAAAATTATAATAAAAGAACCAATCCATTACTAATTTAGTAACAGACTGCCCCATCGTCACTAATTTAGTGACGGAGTACCCTTCCATCACTAATTTAGTGACAGACAAGGTTATCCGTCACTAATTTAGTGACAGATTGCCCCTCCATCACTAAATTATACTCTATTTTTAAAAAAAAATTATGATGGAAGAATAATTGTCACTAATTTAGTGATGAACAAGGTCATCTGTCACTAATTTAGTGACGGATTGCCCATCCGTCACTAAATTTATACTCTATTTCTTTAAATATATATATATATATATATATATATGATGGAAAAACCAAATCGTCACTACTTTAGAGACAGGCTACCCTATCCGTCACTAATTTAGTGATAGATTACCCTTCAGTCACTAAATTTATACTCTAATTTTTTAAAACATATATATAATGGAAGAACCAATCCATCACTAATTTAGTGATAGATATAGGCATTCGTCACTAATTTAGTGATGGATTACCCTTTCGTCACTAAATTTATACTCTATTTTTAAAAAAAATTATGATGAAAGAACCAATTCGTTACTAAATTAGTGACGGATTGTTCTTTCATCACTAAGTTAGTGATGGATCTAGGCATCCGTCACTAATTTAGTGACAGAGTACCCTTTCGTTACTAAATTCACTACAAGAAAACAATAAAATAGTGACAAAAATTTTCATCACTATATTGCGACGGTTTAGTAACAAAATGGTGACTAAAATTAAAATTAGTGACGAAAAAACTTATTCATCACTAAATTAGCAATGAAAAAACTTATCCGTCACTAATTTGTGACAGACAAAAGAATTTGTCACTAATTTAGTGATGAATTGGCTCTTCCATCATAATTTTTTTAAAAATATATATATATAATATAAATTTAGTGACGGAATGCCAATCTATCACTAAATTAGTGATGAATGACCTTGTTCATCACTAATTTAGTGATGGATTGGTTCTTCCATCATAATTTTATTTTAAAAAATTAAAACAAAAATTTAGTGATGGATGCTTCGATCAGTCACTAAATTAGTGACGAATGACCTTTATCATCACTAAATTATTAGCGAATTGATTTTTTCATCATAAATTTAATTTTTTTAAAAAAAATATATCTAGTATAAATTTTGGTGATGGAATAGTAATATGTCACTAAATTAATGATGGAAAAAAAATTTCTTCACTAAATTAGTGACAAAAAAAATTCCTATCACTAAATTAGTGATGGATTGATTCTTTTGTCACAATTTTTTTTAAAAAAATATAATGTAAATTTAGTGACAGACTGCCAATTCATCGCTAAATTATTGACGAATAACTTTGTCCATCACTAATTTAATGATGGATTGGTTCTTTTGGCACAATTTTTTTTAAAAGAATTAAAATAAAAATTTAGTGATGGATGCTTAGATCCGTCACTAAATTAGTGGTGGATGATCTTGATCATCGCTAAATTAATGACGGATTAATTTTTCATCACAAATTTAATTTTTTAAAAATATATAGAGTATAAATTTAATGACGAAAAAAAAGTTCATCACTAAATTAGTGACGAAAAAAAAAAATCATCACTAATTTAGTGACAAATTGATTCTTTTGTTACAATTTTTTAAAAAAAAATTATAGTATAAATTTAGTAACAAAATGTCAATTTGTTGCTAAATTAGTGAAGAATGATCTTGTCCATCACTAAATTCTAATTTAGTGATGGATTAATTCATAAGTTTTTAAAAAAAAAATAAAATAAAAATTTTAGAGAAGGCTCGGAAAAGAGCAGACCCACCTTTCTTATATTCTACTCATCACTTCAAGTGTGAGAGGGAGAAGAGGAGAGCAGCGTGCCGGTGAGGAAGCCGCACAGCTCGACGGCGGATCTGCTGACATGGCCGGAGGCGGACTCGGGACCGCGCCGGCCGTACTTTTTGTGGCGCTGCTCTGTTTGAGCGCAAGGGGGCCAAGGGAAGGATGGCTTACAAGCTATTTGTCGGTTCCGTTTTGTGGGGATCTGTCTGATTTGGGTCTACAGAGCTACGCAGGTCCCAGAGGCTGGGGAGAAGGGGCGGTGTGTCTGAATGGGGGTCTTCTTGGTGGAGCTCCGCTTTGGGCTCTACTGGGTCCTCTCCCAGTCCGTCTGGTGGAGTCCGTCTATCATCGCACCTTTAAGGAAAGGCTCCCAAAGGCCAAAGGTACACGATTCTCCTCCTTCGTCCAGTGTTCAAATATTTTCAGGGCATCACGCATTAACGCGAGATGTCTCATGTGACCTTTATTTTTTAAGAAAGAAAATATTTATATATGTATGCATATTTAATTCTGTTGCCGCGAAAATTCGTTCTTCGACTCGGGTGCGCTCTGGCTTCGAGTCCAAACACCGATCTCAACGCCCAGGGTAGAACCTACAAAACAGTCCGCGCGCGCAGAGGATTTCCTTGGGGTTGTTCTCTACGGGGACCCTCTAACGCCCAAGTCAGTGGAGATTCACAGCAAGCAGATATGAGAAGAAGACTCTCACAGAAGAGTTCCCTCAAATGGGTTTTTCTTCCGGGAGCTCCGAGCTCTGCGGGAGCTTCAATGGAGTTTTTTCAGTATGAGAGCCAGTAAATGAGTGCATACCTAAGAGATTTAAGGGTCGTGGTATTTATAGACGATCACCTGGTTTCTTGGGCGTGTTGTGAGGGGTCTGAAAGCTGTTGAGATTCAAAACAGATTCGAATCATGTTCGTTATGAGGCCAGTAGAATCGGTATCTTGTCAGTTAGAGGATCGACGGCCGGGAGAGTTGGTTGATGCTTTGAGATTCAGCGATCGTGTAGGTTCTAGGCTACCCCTATGGCCCTTAGGTCACTTTTGGGCATGATTCTCCGTTTGGAATCTTATTTAGTTATCGTGAATTCAAACTCTCCCACGCTGGATTCCGTAGAGGTATTTGAGTGCCTTGGTTCGGCCGAGGTAGGGAACAATTTGGTTTCTAGCTCGGGCTGCCGAGATATAAAGATAGCTCGGGCTACCGAGGATGAAGATAGCTCGGGCTACCGAGGTATAAAGATAGCTCGGGCTGCCAAGGATGAGGATAGCTCGGGCTGTCGAGGATGAGGATAGCTCGGGCTGCCAAGCTATGAAGATAGCTTGGGTCGTTGGGGCGACCCGACGCCGCCGAGGGCGATTGGGCTTCGCTGCTTGGTGGATGTGACAGCTGGCTGACAAGACGTTGGGATTGGACTTGACCCAATTGTCGACGCGTGCGGGTATTAATACAATGATAACTTTACCCCTCATCACATGCCTCCCACTCCCTAGTCCGAAGTGTAAATTTGGATATAGGAAGTAGAGTTCTGGAATAATCTCATTCAGGGGATCCGAAAAGGCGAGCAATGATAATCTTGTAAATGATGGGCCATCATTTCGTCATCATTTTTCGCCGCAACACAAGGAGAGAACGCCTCGTTTCTAGTAGGTCGCGATTACGAGAGTCCCACGTGGCAAGACTTTCGCATTTTTGGGTGCTCATATCGGAAGTTTTAGCGCCTTGGGCTTTCTTCCCATAGTGCTATTTAAGGAGGGTTATGGTGGCGTTCTTTCTGTAACGCCTTCTCACCCTTGCTATAGAGATTTTTCATTCCTCCCAAACCCTTGCTCGCTTGTTTGTGTTTCGCCCTTGATCTATCAACATGAAGGATCCGAGTGACATTGCCTCAGAGATAACCCTTGAGGACTTGGATAGAATCCGTCGCCATAACAGAGTTCCTCGAGATGTGTCCTTGCGGGTGCCGAAGGTCGAGCACAGGGTATCGACGGAGTTAAGCCGTGGAGTCTTCTTCTATGAGGAGAGCCTAAGGGCAGGTCTCCGGTTCCCTTTTCACTCGTTGGTACAGGAGGTGATGAGGTTTTATAACATCTGCTCGACAATGGTGGCCTCGAATAGCTGGCACAATCTCATCGAGTTCATTTCAATGTGTAGCTGTGTTGGGGTGACTACGACCATTTCTGTATTCTGAGTTTGTTATAACCTGATTTTCGAAAGAAGCTCTGAGTGGCCCTATATTGGTCCCTGGAAGTCATTCAAGATGATTTTAGATAATCCGTCTTCGATAAAGGAGTGAAAATCCATATTTTTCATTGCTGAGGGGAACATCGGCTCAGATTTCCCAAGGGGATGAGCGAGCTATGTGAAATATTCGGAGGCGCGCCCGGAGTTGTCTGAG
Organism: Calamus simplicifolius; assembly: GCA_900491605.1. Lineage (NCBI taxonomy): Eukaryota > Viridiplantae > Streptophyta > Magnoliopsida > Arecales > Arecaceae > Calamus > Calamus simplicifolius. The sequence continues at coordinate 306,427 of UESW01003925.1, forward strand.
CAGGAGAAGAGGGATTTAGTAACCCTCCATGGTGGTCAGGTGCTGTCGGCCAGCGCCTTGTTATCTGAGATGCCCTTTTCGCCACCGGTCTTAGCTCCATTGACCTCAAGGTGAGTCTTCGCTCTGATGGTCAGTATGTTTAGGAAACTCCATTACTGTTTAACCGAATATCTATTGTGTTTTTAGCCGAGAGGTCCGCATTTGTGGGCCAAATGAGAAAGGAGCTAGGTAAGCGCCACAAGGGCACCAGCTCTGGGGACATGCATAGGTCCGAAAAGAGGTCCCATCCTTCCAGGTCTCGCCCGAAGGAATCGAAGAAGAATAGTCGGTCACCATTCTTCCATCCCAAATGGGAAGAAGTGGGAGCGCCGGTCGTGGTCGATGAGCCCTCCCTGCTGGAGGGGGGCAAGGCAGCAGAGGGAATCGTTGGGGGGAGCTCGGAGGGAGCTGTTGAGGTTTCCCCTCTCCTAATAGTAGTCATATAGGATGATGCTGAGGAGATATTACCGGGAGCTGGTAGCTCCGTAATGCTGCGGGCTAACGAGGAAGGAACCCTCGCCTTGGTTGAGGGGTTAGAAGAGGAAGTCACGGCTTCCGAAGTTTGTGCGGAGCCGGTGGAAAGGTCGGTGGAGGCCGAGGTGCCTCCTGCTTAAGGGCTCTCCCTCATTGTTTCAAGGGGTGCCATGGAGGAAACTGAGGTTTGTGTAGAGTCCACCGGGGACGAAGCGTTGCCTATAGAGGAAGAGGAAGAAGAAGAAGGATCACCCGCGGGGGGGGGGGGATGCTCGGGCTGAGCTCCTTCGGTCGAGGCCGAAGCATCCCAGGCTCTGCAAGCTAGAGCTCTAATGGAGGAGGCCAAGCAGATGGCGGCCCCTCATGTCGAAGCTCCTTAGGCCAGTTCTTCGGCCCTGGGTTCCATTATTCCTGGTCCGGAGGTGGAGGACATGTTTGTCGCCTTAATGCGGTCTGTGCTGCACATGGGAGAGGTTCCTCAGCAGGTGAGCCTGTCGTGGAAGATATTGTTGAGGCGGCTTTTGGGCGGTCCGGGGCGTCGAAGGATGTCTTCCTTCTTCCTAAGATCAATAGCCCTGTTCTCATGAAGATCATTGCAAACTACGCCTTCCGAGTAAGTTACACCTGGGTAATATTCTTGGTCGGCTGGCTCGGCTATACTTTCTAATTTGTACTCTTTCTGCAGAATGCTTTAGTTACGAGGGCGCTGAGTTGGCGCTTGAATCTGGCCATGGGGGCCTGTGCCCAGGCCAGGAGGGAGGCCGCCGATCTTCGGACGAGGATGGATTCAACTAGCAGACTTTTCAGGGCCTTGTCATCTATCTAGGAGGATCTCGATAAGATGAGCAGGTCATATCAAGCCATCGTCGAGAGGGCCTCTTGACTCGAGACTCAAGTCAAAGAGCTCCAGGGCTTTCGTAAGCAATCGGACAATGCCTATTTGGAGCTATCTCAAATCAAGTCTAAGCACGCCGATGAAGTAAATGCCTTGCGGCGGCATTTCAACGAGAGGTGGAGTCAGCTGAAGAGTAGTCATGCCGAAGAAAAGAATAACTGGAGCAAAAGGCTCAAGGAGGAGGAGCGCAGGCACCGGTGACAGCAGAATCAGCTCGTCGGCCTGAACAGGAAGCTTACCGATAGGGAGGATCGGCTGAAGTGGCAGCATGATCAAATTGCTAAACTCACCGCCGATCTTAATCAATCTCGATGGGAGATTGAGGACAAGCAATCCCGGATTAACGACCTCAAGGAGGGCCTTCAATAAAATAAAGCGGCCAAGTTGAAGGCCCTTGAAAAGGTTTACGAGTTAAGTGATAAGATGGCTTGGCGGGAAGAGGAGGTATTGTGCCCTCTTATTTGCTTATTTTTAACGTCTTTTCTTCTGGCTATGGTCTCAAATGGTTCGGCATTTGCATATAGGCAGAATCGAGCTCGAGGTCTGGGACCAGTTCGAGGCTTTGCGGATGGAATTGGCCTCGAGCCGCCAAATGAACTTCGAACTTGGGAGTCAGCTGGCTGAAGCTAACAGACGAATCTCCTCGGCTATGGACGAGTATAAAAGTTCTACTAGATTCGCCGAGGAACATAAAGTGGCCTGTGCCGATGCGTTTCGTTTCGGTGAAGAGAGACTCAGTCGAAGATCTCCCAGGCATATCCTGAGTTAGATCTGTCTTTCCTGGAGGCCGAGCTTTATGATACCCGTACCCCGGAAGCCGAGGAAACTAAATATGATGATATTTTAGACATCGATCTCGAGACTATTTTGGGTGCTGATAAGGCCGTGGCTTCCGAGGGGTGTTCCCAGCCTGCCACTGAGGAACCTAAAGTTCCTTTATCGACTGTACTTGAAGTGGGTGAACCTAGTCAACTTCCCCCGGATGTCACCGAGCGGACCCCTAGAAACAATTCAAACCCTGATTCTTGAGGGTTGTTCATGTATCTTTTGCTTTTCAACTTGTAATTTTGATTGAAACTTCTATGAATGAATCTTTTATCTCCTTTTGTTTGTCTTTGTTTCGGTCATCGTTTTTTGGATGATCTTTTTGTCGGAAGTTTTTCCCTATGATGAATGAACGAATCGTGCTTTTAGGTCAGATTGCTCTTGGGAGTTCAAAATTGAGTATTGTGCTTAATCGAAGCTAGATTGACTTGTTCCATCGGTATATGAAACTGTTTAGCTATGCCGTGGGATATCATCCCAGTTTTGCCCAAAGAAAATTGGAACGGCCGATGTATGAAGTGCACGAGTTAGCTCGATTCGTCGAGGCAAAGGGTAGTTCGGCCAAGACTTACGGGGATGCCTCGGTTAGGGCGGAGGTTAGGCAGATAGTTTAGTCTATCAAAGTAAGGAGTTGGCTCGTTCTCTGCCGAGCCAGGTGGAATGGCTCGCGGTTCGCCGAGGGGCACCTCGCTTATCTTAAGGCATTTATCCCGTTGGCTTTTTCCAATGCAAGTCCTTTTAGCGTATGCGTTAAGCATCCAACCGCCATTGGAAGGCATCATTTTCAAAAGAGGGATCTCTCAGGCCTGCCCATATCTTAAGGACCTATAGACAGTTTTCTGCATTTAAAGCTCTTGATTCAATATCAGAAAGAAATCTTCGTCCTCCGTCACGGCCTAGGAGGCGTGTTCGGTGTGCTTCGGAATGCGCCCCTTTTTTCCTGGCTCACCACATGGCAGTGCGGCCATGGCATTTCAGATTCTGGGGCTCTCCCCTTTAATGGTTGATCCCAATTTTTTTGTCTATAAAATAGGAGGGAGCAAACTATGTTAGGCCATCTCTCGAGACCCCTTCCTTCTGTGAGTTATAAAGGCCTTCATGGCGCTTGTTTCATTGAGGTTGAGAGCGGAGAGATCGAGATTTCCTTTTGAAAGCTGGCTTGTCCCAGATAGCTGGGGTGATGGAGAAGCTGCTGAAGAGCAAGTAGTCCTCAAGGGAGGAATCTCGGAGGTCATATGGAGAGCACATGAGGAGGCACACATAGGTCATATGGGGAGCGCATGTATGCGCTTCCTGTGTGGCCTTTGTCACTTGCCATGAGGACCATAGGAAACGCAAAGCATACATATCCCCCATGGCTAACATGGAGCTCACCTCCTTCCTCAATTTGGATCTCTCAGTTCATCCACCTGAGAGGTCTTTTCTTGAGCGAGGAGGGAGAGAGTGATGTTGGTCTGCTGGTCCCCTGTCCATTTTGTTGGGCAGCGGCTAGCAGCCCAGCATCCCACTTGGGGAGGAGGCATCCTCGACATCGGCATCCACAGGTCTTTGGCATGGTTTGGATCCCTTAGTTCATCCAGGAGATCCGTGGATGGCTGATTTTGCTATCAACCGGTGACTTCAACGGAGTCGTTCGGTTCTCTGATTTCTTGGGTCAGATGCAGAAACATTTTTATCGACCGAAGCCGCTCGACCGAGCTTTTATCTTGCTTCTTTATTTCCTGTTCTATGATGCACTTATAATACCTCTTAAGAGGTTGTAACCTTTGTCAATAAAGGAAATTTTTACTCTTCCTTCTTCAAATACTTATTTCTTTTTCTGATGCGACTGTGTTGAGAGTTATCTTACTCATATTATGCTTTCTGGATTGTAGCCTAGCTTACAAGCCCAGCAGTGCTTTTGCTGCTTCATTTTCGTTGGGCATTTCAGTGATGTTTGTCTCTGTTTTAGGTTAGAGGGAGGCCTGGGCGGCTCTGTTAATTTGCGATATAAACAAGATTCTTCCCGAGGGATGGAGTAAGTTTTTCTTTGAAGAAAATAACTCGCATAATTTTGCTGGTGAGCAAAGAAATGCCACTTACCTCCGCCGAAGTATAATAGGACGTCTTAGCTAGGCTAGAGCGTCTAAGGAATCTCTCGACTTGATCGAGGCTTTAGAAATTATTCAGAGATATATCACTTGATTCGGTCGAGGCTTCAGAGATTGTTCAGAAATATATCACTCGGTTTTGGCCAAGGCTTCAAAGATTGTTCAGAAATATATCACTCAGTTCGGCCGAGGCTTCAATATTATATTTTACTTGGCACTGCCAAGGTACAGAGATATCACTTGGCCCGGCCGAGGCTTCAAGAATATATTTTACTTGGCACTGCCAAGGTACGGAGACATCACTCGGCTCGGCCGAGGCTTCAAGATTATATTTTACTTGGCGCTGCCAATGTATGGAGATATCATTCGGCCCAGTCGAGGATTCAAGATTATATTTTACTTGGCGCTGCCAAGATATGGAGACATCACTCGGCTCGACCGAGGCTTCAAGATTATATTTTACTTAGCGCTGCCAAGGTACGGAGACATCACTTGGCTCGACCAAGGCTTCAAGATTATATTTTACTTAGTGCTGCCAAGGCACAAAGATATCACTCAGCCTGGCTGAGGCTTCAAGATTATATTTTACTTGGTGCTACCAAGGTATGGAGACATCACTCGGCTCGACCGAGGCTTCAAGATAATATTTTACTTGGTGCTGCCAAGGTACGGAGACATCACTTAGCTCGACCGAGGCTTCAAGATTATATTTACTTGGTGCTACCAAGGTACGGAGATATCACTCGGCCCCGATCGAGGCTTCAAGATTATATTTTACTTGGCACTGCCAAGGTACGGAGACATCACTCGGCTCGACCGAGGTTTTAAGATTATATTTTACTTGGCGCTGTCAAGGTACGAATATCACTCGACCCAATCGAGGCTTCAAGATTATATTTTACTTGGTGCTATCAAGGTACGAAGACATCACTCAGCTCGGTCGAGGCTTCAAGATTATATTTTACTTGGCGCTGCCAAGGTACGGAGGTATCACTCACCCTGACCGAGGCTTCAAGATTATATTTTACTTGGCACTGCCAAGGTACGGAGACATCACTCAGCTCGATCAAGGCTTCAAGATTATATTTTACTTGGCGCTGCCAAGGTACGGAGATATCACTCGGCCCGGCCGAGGCTTCAAGATTATATTTTACTTGGCACTGCCAAGGTACGGAGACATCACTCGGCTTGACCGAGGCTTCAAGATTATATTTTACTTGGCACTGCCAAGGTACGGAGACACCACTCGGCTCGGCCGAGGCTTTAATATATAGCAAAAACTGATTTCTCATGGTAGCTTTCAAGGAGAGTCGTAAAAATGGAGATTTTGTGAATCTCTGAAAATTAAATTTAATTTAATGAACAATGTAGGTTTGGCAAAACGTACTTTTACTGATGATATGCGCGGAGATTATCCGAGTTCCACGTCTGGGGAATAGACTTTCCTTTCAAATCTTGGAGTTTGTAAGTGCCGGGTCTAATTACCTCTGTAACTTGGTAGGGACCTTCCCAATTCAGGGACAACTTCCCTTGCTCCAATGGCTTTGAGACGGATGTCGTCCGAAGCACTAGATCACCTAGGAGGAAAGACTTCCTCTTGACTCTGGTGGAGTAATAGCGAGCCACTCTTTGTTGATATGTGGCCATTCGGATTTGGGCTTTCTCCCTGACTTCTTCTATTAAATCAAGATTAGTTCGGAGTTTCCCATCATTGGATTCCTTCGAGTAACCTTCTACGCAATGGGAGGGGAGTCTAACCTCCACAGGGATGACAGCTTCTATGCCAAAAGCCATCTTGAATGGGGTTTGCCCTGTGGGTACCCTTTCAGTAGTTCGGTATGCCCACAACACATGGTGGAACTCTTCGGTCCATCTGCCTCGTGCTCGATTGAGCCGAGCCTTAATTCTCTACAAGAGAGTTTGGTTGGTTACCTCAGCTTCTCCATTGGCTTGAGGATATCCGACCGATGTTAGGCGATGAAGAATGCCATGATCCTCGTAGAATTCCTAGAACTTAGGGTTGTCAAACTGCTTCCCGTTGTCGGTGATGATAGTGTGGGGAAGGCCGAAGTGACAGATGATGGACCTCCATACGATGTCTTTAGCTCGAGCTTCGATTATTTGGGCGACTGCTTCGGCTTCAACCCACTTGGTGAAATAATCAATCGCAACAAACAAGAACTTTTTTTGCCCCGTTGCAAGGGGGAAAGGGCCAAGGATATCCATCCCCCACTTGGCGAAAGGCCAGGGGGATGATATGGAAGTCAGGTGCACAGAGGGAAGCCTCTGAATATTTGAGTGCCTCTGGCACGAATCACAAGCTCGGACGAGGTCATCGGCATCTTGCTGCATCGTCGGCCAATAATACCCTTGACGCAACACTTTGTGGCACAAGGCCTGACCGCCAAGATGATTGCCACAGATGACTTCGTGAACCTCCCAAAGAGCATAATCGGCCTCTGATGGTTGTAGGCATTTGAGCAGTGGCATGGAGAATGATCGCTTATACAGCCGATCATCAATCACAACATAATGAGATGACTGCATTTTCAGCTTCCTTGCTTCTTTTCTATCAGCGGGTAGCAGTCATTCTTTAAGGTACCTGTGCAGGAGATCAATCCAAGATGGTTCGGTGTTGACCTGCATCAACTGGTCAGCATCGGCGATGCTGGGTTTTCTCCAGGATTTCCAAGTGGAATCTTCGTTCAAGGTCCATTTACTCCATGGTTGCCAAGCGGGACAGAAGGTCGGCATGTGCATTTTCTGCCCTTGAGATCTGGATAATTTTAAATTCAACAAAAAAAAGGATAGATCGCGCACCTTTTGGAGATACCGGATCATGTTTGGTTCTTGAGCTTCGAATTCTCCCTACACCTGGCCAACCACCAACTGAGAGTCGATGTAGGAAATTAGTTTTTTAACCTTAAGCTCATGGGCGATGCGGAGTCCGGAGAGCAGGGCTTCATATTCTTCTTTGTTGTTCGAGGCTGGAAAGGAAAAACGGATGCCATACTCAAAAGTTGCACCCTTCGGACTGGTGAGAACCAGGCCAGCACCAGAATTGCCTGCGCTGGAGGATCCATCGGCGTGAAGCAACCACGGGGCGCTGGGCTTTGGTTGTCCTGGAGTGTCTGAAGCAGAGCCATCTTCAGGTATGGTGCATTCGAGGAGGAAATCTACCTGGACCTGGGCCTTAATGGCTGGGCGAGGTTGATATTGAATGTCATGCTCACTCAGCTCGATGGCCCATTTGGTCATTCTCTTCGATGCCTCCGAATGATGGATAATTGCCTTGATTGGTTGGTCGGTCAGGATGGTGACAATGTGTGCCTGGAAATACGGCCGCAGCTTTTGGACCGATGTTACTAAGACCAAGACCATCTTCTTGACTCGAGTGTACCTCGTTTCAGCGTCTTTGAGTAACTTGCTGACATAATAAACAGGTTTTTGGACTTTGTTCTCCTTTCTGATTAGCACCGAGCCAACAGCGTTTTCAGAGACCGCCAAGTATAAATTCAGCATTCCCTTGGTTTCAGGCTGCTGAGGAGAGGTGGTAAGCCGAGGTATTTCTTGAGATCTTCGAAGGACTTCTGGCAATATGGTGTCCATTGGAAGTTTTTGGCTGACCGAAGAGCTTTGAAGAAGGGAAGGCATTTTTCAGCTGACCAAGCAATGAAGCGGTTGAGGGCCGCTATTCTTCCAGTAAGACATTGTACATCCTTGACCGACCCTGGAAAGGCCATTTGCCGTAGGGCTTGGATCTTTGGGGGATTTGCTTCGATGCCTCGCTGAGAGACCATGAAGTCTAGGAATTTTCTAGAGTTGACCCCGAAAGCACATTTGGTGGGGTTGAGCTTCATTTGATACTTTTGAAGCATTGCGAAGCTCTCTGTGAGGTCCTCGACGTACTGGGATGCCTCCTTGCTCTTCACTAGCATATCGTCAACATATACCTCCATGTTCTGGCCGATTTGCTCTTTGAAGACCTTATTGACTAGCCTTTGGTAGGTGGCACCTACATTCTTTAAACCAAAGGGCATAACTCGGTAACAATAAATACCTCAGTCAGTGATGAAGGCAGTTTTCTCCTTATCTTCGAGTGTCATTCAGATCTGGTTGTAGCCTGAAAAGGCATCCATGAAAGTCAGCATTTGATGGCCCGAAGTTGAATTCACGAGTTGGTCGATCCACGGAAGAGGGAAGCTATCTTTTGGGCAGGCCTTATTGAAGTCGGTGAAGTCGATGCAGATCCTCCATTTGCCATTCAACTTTTCACTATCACCACATTCGCCAGCCAATTGGGATAACTGACCTCCCGAATGAATTTGGCTTTGATGAGCTTGTCCACCTCCTCTTCTATGGTTTTTTGGCGCTCGGAGGCAAAGCTCCTTTTCTTCTGCTTAATCGTCGGAACGTCTCGTCTGTGCTGAGACGATGGATCAGGACATCTGGGCTGATTATGGGCATATCTGACGCGGACCAGGCGAAGATGTCAGTGTTGTTCCGAAGGAATTTAATTAGTTCTTGCCGAAGCTTTCCTTCCAGCTATGATCCGACCTTTATGGTTCGGTCAGACCGAGCCTCGTCAAGTGGTACTTCCTCCAATTCTTTGGCTGGCTCTCCTCGTTGCTTGGCGAAATCTTCCCGAGCATCAAGCCCATCCACCTCGAGCCTTCTGGATTGAAGGTCGGCGACAAAGCAATGCCGAGCTATAATTTGGCTTCCCCAAACAACCCCCAACCCCCACTCCCCATTCGGTGGGAAACTTCATGGTGAGATGGGGAATAGAAATAATAGCTTTGAGGGATATTTTCCTCGGCTTGCCGAGAATGGCATTGTAGGGAGACCGAAGCTTAGTCATGAGAAAATCCATAAGCATAGTAGCCAAACGGGGCCATGTGCTGGCTCGAACTGTCAGAGTAATTACTCCTTCAAGGATTATGGAGTCACCCATGAAGCCCACTAGAGTAGACTCCGCGGCTTGAAGGCTTTCTACCCAAAATTTCAATCTCATAAAGGCATCAAATACAAAATATTAACAGAGCTTCCACTATCAATCAGGATGCGGTGTACATCATAATTGTTCGTGTTTAAGGATACAATCAGAGCATCATCATGAGGGTACTGTACCTTTCAAAGATCTTCATCAGAAAAAGCGAGCTCATCAACCCGAGCTTTCTTCGGCGGGCTTTCTTCTCTGCCTGGCCAAGAGGATGGGGAGTCGGCCGCCGCTATCACATTGACATTGCCGATAACTGGAGGATTTGGTAGTGGGAGCGAGCGAGGATCAGGCTGGCGCTCTCCCTCATTATTCAACTCGAGGGGTCCTTTGAACCGGTCCAGTCTACCTCACCAGATCAACCGCTCGATCTCGTTCTGAAGCTGCCAACATTCCTCGGTATCATGCCCATAATTGTTAGTGTATGCCCTAGATCCAATTGAATTGAATTGCTGTATACATTCTATGATACAAAATAAATAAAATGGTTTCTTTATCTATCCAGATGTCTTTTATTTGATATATTTGTTTATAAGATAAAATCCAAAAGAATGTGAACCGTGCATATGGAATTTGTAATAGAGATTACAAATTGTGAGATTCAAATTGCACGTTATGGTTCGATTCTTTAAACTTCCTTAGTTGATGTGTAGATGGAACTGGACACCATCGAACATCGTGAGACTAGCACACATTGCATATCCTCACCCTTAGGGTGAGCAGCTGATTTCACAAGCTGAAGTATGAAGATACTTGGATAGGTGTGTGGATGCTCGTTATTGTAACGATGCATTGGATGACCCATACAAAGATCCCATATGGATACTCTATATAGTGTCAATGGTTGATCTCTAATGACGGTGGTGTGAGTGATCCTTTAACTTGAGATCTTCATTGCATCTCATGTGTGGAATGTCATGCTTTGACGGCATCCAAATGTCACTCTAGCCACGAGTGGCAAATATGGTGTCGGTTGGGTATGACATGAAGCACACGAAGATGGTGTTTGATCAAGACAGGATTCGTCTCCCTTGATAGAAAGGGTTATATTCCACGGCCACTTGATGGATTAAATTGATTGATAAATCCTTGCAAGGTTGAGTTGGAAATCGAAATGGTTTCGAAGTTCTAATTCATATAATCAATTTTTTTCTGAGATCAAGTAAACAAATATCAATTATAGGGTTGAAACATTCCATACCACTGATTGATATGGGATATGTGACGAAAGGTGCTAGCACCCCTCTCTCTCTCTCCCGTGGTGTCATCTTCATACCTTGGAGGTCTTCATCCCTTCTCTGCGTGGATCACCATTAGAGGCCAGACACGTGGACGGCTAGTGGTAGGGATTAACTGGCTTCATCCTCATCTACATCGATAAAGGACTCAGGTATGAATAAAATTAGATTTTATTTGAGATATAATAAATTTGTTCCTAAGGATCCTGGGCATCTGGGAATTTTATATTATATCTTCCATAATGTTTATATGAATCTGATTATATCTTGTATACATAATTTCCATCAGTGGTATTAGAGCCCCCTTAGGCTACAGATTCATTAATCTGATAGGATACTTGAGTCAATATGATTGATAATATGATTATTTATTATGTTTAAAATCATGATGAGTTTTCATATGTTGATAATAAATCTAAAATATAATAAAATGTTTATTATTTGATGATAAACAATATTATTTAGATTTATGCATATTCATTATCATGTTCAAATAGAGTACTTTGATATAAAGGAAAAGGTTTATTATATGATAATAAACAATAATTAATCATATATGTGTCATGTTAAAATAGTAATTATTATTTATGCATGATAGATACTATATGCTGAAATCCTAAAATCATGTTTAGGATTTAATTTTAGCATGATGATTGATATGATTAAGATCTGATATTCTTATGGTAATGAACATTAAAAACTTTAGGGTTTGTTAGAGACATTAGGATTTACATGGGATGTGAAACCGACATGTCATAACATGTAATTAAATGATAAGAAAATTTAAATTATGAACTCTTATCATAACACCCTAGCTAGATCACTATCTAGTTATCATAAAATTTAATAGATGATAAAGATTTAGAAACTTAGACTTAACCATGTCATTGTTTGATCCTTTGATCCCATAATTGATCTAATCAATTGGGCTTAACTACATTGGTGTCTAGAAAGGTTTGATCATGGTTTTTAATTGCTCATTTGCTGCCTGAGAAAACCCATTCAATGGGATCGAAGGGTATGCTAAATAGGACCCCATTGATCAGCTGATCTGGCCATTGTTAAGGAAAGCTCTTAATTGATTAAATCAATTAAGGTTGATCAGGATGGTAGTAATTGATTTGGTCACATGATTAGGATTCCTAAATTAGATAGTGATCAGGATCCTAATTTGATTAAGAGTTCCAATCATAAGATTAGATCTTATGAAATTAAGTTAATTGAGATTAATCTAAAATCTACATATAGGATATGTAACCTAGCATAGTACAAATGTTGTAGATGTAGATGGGACCTATATGCGCTAAATCCCTCCATGAATATTAAGTCATAAGCCTTTCATTGTTCACATGATACAAAATCATTAGGTCATGAGATTTGTCGTGCCAAAGCGAGGTCGAGTGTACTTATGAGGAGTTGATTATGGAACAATGGGCTGACTTAACTAGATTAGCTAGCATAATTGGCCAAAGTCAGGGTCAGTCTAATCTAAAGGTAAACTTTAGGGTGATCACATATGGATGTGATAGACAAGGCAATGTCCCCTAAATGATATAGGAGTCACATTAGATGTGATTGATGATAATCTACCAAATTTGGCTTACCGAGATTTGTTGTGCCAAAGCCAAGGTCAAGGTAATTCAAATGAGGATCCTAGCCCACTAAGGAAATTGAATGCAATTTCTCAAGATTAATAGAGAGGGCTATTAACCTTAATAAAATATGGGAGAAACCAACTTAATTAAAAATCTAGAATTACCATATTAAGTTGGTGATTAGTATTCATAGTAATTGACTCATTCTAATTTTATGTAGGTTATAGAGAAACCATGAGTGTAAACATCAACCTTAGGAATATTTTAGAATCCAACAAATTGACTGGACTCAACTTCCTGATTGGCTAAGGAATGTAAGGATCGTTCTTCGGATCTGAAAAAATTCTTTTTGTCCTAGATGAGGTTGCACCGGAGGTCCCACCAGCGGATGCTCCGACTGAGGTTCATGTGGCATACAACCGGTATAAAGATGCTGAAGACATGGCCACATGTTTGATGTTGGCCTCGATGTCACCTGATCTTCAGAAACAGCATGAGCATATGAATGCTCAGGAGATTTTGATGCACTTGCAAGAGTTGTTTGGTGCACAGTCTCGATATGAGAGGTTTCAAACTTCTAAAGAGTTGTTTCAGTGCAAAATGACTGAGGATTCATCAGTGGGTGCCCACGTACTAAAATGATCAATCTGATTGAGAAGTTGGCACGATTGGGTTTTGTGATGGATCATGAACTAAGTATTGACTTGGTTCTATAGTCATTACCTCCCAGCTATTCACAGTTTGTTCTTAATTTCAACATGAACAAGCTAGAGACATCTCTACCTGAGCTCGCGAATATGCTGACGAATGCCAAGCCCAACATTAAGAAAGAAAAGGGGCAGGTTATGGTCGTGGAGTCTTCTGGCGCTCGTAAGAAGCGGCCAAAGAAGAATAAGGTCCAAAAGGCCAAGGCGACTAAACCAAATAAGGGCATTAAGAAAAACAAAGTAGCCAAGGAGAAGTGTCACTTCTGTGGCAAGGAAGGGCACTGGAAGCGAAACTGCAAGGCTTATCTGGCTAGCCTGAAAGAAAAGAAACATACAGATGCTTCTACATCAGGTATATTTATGATTGAGATGTTTTCTTCTGTTACTTCTTATTCCACTTGGGTATTGGATACCGGTTGTGGATCTCATATTTGTATTAATATGCAGATGATAAGAAGCAGTAGAAAGCTGAAAAAAGATGAAGTGATCCTGCGCATGGAAATGGAGCAAAGGTTGCTGCTTTAGCTATAGGATCTTGTTCTTTGTCTTTGCCCACTGGGCTTGTAATGGAGCTTAATAATTGTTACTATGTTCCAAACATAACAAAGAACATTATTTCCGTTTCATGTCTTGTAAATGATGGATATACATTTGAAATTGGAAATAAAGGAATTTTAATTTTTAAAAATGAAATGTTCTTTGGTTCTGCTGAAATGTTCAACGGGATTTATGTTTTGAATTTACAATGCCCTATTCTCAATATAGAAACTAAGAAATTAAAATCAAATAATTCTAAGAACTCATTCCTATGGCACTGTCGTTTAGGCCATAAATGAAACACGTTTAACCAAGTTACATAAGGATGGCTACTTGGGCTCATTCGATTGGGAATCGTTTGAGGAATGTGAGTCATGCTTACGTGGCAAAATGACTAAGTCATCCTTTACTAAAAAGGGTGAGCGAGCAACTGAATGTTTAGGACTAGTACATTCGGATGTATGTGGTCCTATTAATATTCAGGCAATAGGAGGTTTTTCTTACTTCATCACATTTATAGATGACCATAGCAGGTATGGTTATGTATATCTGATGAAGCACAAATCTGAAGCCTTTGAAAAGTTCAAAGAATTCAGATCTGAGGTAGAAAAACAAAGTGGCAAAAGTATTAAGATACTTCGATCAGATCGAGGTGGGGAATACTTAAGCCATGAGTTCTTAGAATATTTGAAAGAGAATGGGATTCTCTCTCAGTGGACTCCTCCTGGTATGCCACAGCATAATGGTGTATCAGAAAGGAAAAATTGCACATTATTAGATATGGTGCGATCAATGATGAGCCTTGCAAATCTTCCAAAAATGTTTTGGGGTTATGCCCTACACAAGCCGAATACACTCTAAACCGAGTTCCGTCTAAGTCGGTCAGTTCCACTCCCTATGAGATATGGTGTGGAAAGAAACCAACCCTTAGTCATCTAAGGATTTGGGGTTGCTACGCTTATGTAAAGCGTAATGAGTCAGACAAGCTGGGAGCTAGATCCGACAAGTGTAATTTTATGGGATATCCTAAAGAAACAAAAGGATACTACTTCTACCATCCACTCGAGCAAAAGGTTTTTGTCTCAAGGCATGCCATATTCCTAGAGAATGAGATTTTTCTAAGAAATGGAAGTGGAAGAAATATTGAGATTAGTGAAACTCAAGAACCACAAATTGACACAGACCGATTAGATGACATGGAGCAAATGTCAAATGCAGTGGAGTTGAGCAGGAGACTCAACTCACATTCAGGCAACATTTACGTGAGCCTCTATCAGAAATGATGGAGCACAGGTAGCTCCAAGTACACATCAGCTACGTAGGTCTAGTAGAACACATCATATTCCTGAGAGATATGGATTTCTTATAGAAGATGATGAGCCTACTAACTACGAGGAAGCAATTTGTGACATTGACTCCAAGAGATGGCTTGAAGCCATGAAGTCTGAAATGGACTCCATGTACGACAACCAAGTATGGACTTTGGTTGATCCACCTGAAGGGATAAAACCCATTGGGTGCAAATGGGTCTTCAAGAAGAAGACAGACATGGATGGTAATGTGATTACCTATAAGGCGAGGCTAGTTGCAAAAGGTTACAAGCAAAGGCAAGGTGTTGACTTTGATGAAACCTTTTCTTCCGTAGCCATGCTTAAGTCCATAAGGATTTTGCTTGCGATTGCAGCCTATTACGATTATGAGATATGGCAAATGGATGTCAAGACCGCCTTCCTAAATGGTGATTTAGTGGAGGATGTGTATATGACACAACCTGAGGGTTTTGAGTCCATTGATTCTCAAAAGGTATGCAAGCTGCAAAGGTCCATTTATGGACTTAAGCAAGCCTCTAGAAGTTGGAACATCCGTTTTGATGAAATAATCAAAAAGTTTGATTTTATCAAAAATGAGGATGATCCATGTGTGTACAAGAAGGTTAGTGGGAGTGTTATTATTTTCCTGATATTATATGTAGATGACATATTATTGATAGGAAACAATGTATCCTTGCTGCAAGAAGTGAAGGAATGGTTGTCCAGCAAATTCTCCATGAAAGATTTGGGAGAAGCAGCCTACATACTGGGTATTAAGATCTATAGAGATAGATTTAGAGGTTGCTTGGATTGTCCCAATCAACGTACATAGATAAAGTGCTAAAACGGTTTAGCATGGAGGAATCCAAGAAGGGATTCCTGTCGGTATCGCATGGAATATCTCTCCAAGGACATGAGTCCTAAGACCCAAATGGAGAGAGAGCACATGAATAGGATTCCATATGCCTCAGCAATCGGATCCATCATGTATGCGATGCTATGTACGAGACCTGATGTTTCTTATGCATTGAGTATCACTAGTAGATACCAGGCAAACCCTGGTGAGAAACATTGGATGGCCGTCAAGAATATCCTTAAGTACTTACGAAGGACTAAGGATATGTTCTTGGTTTATGGAGGACCCGAACTCATAGTTCAGGGTTATACGGATTCTAGTTTTCAGTCTGATAAAGATGATTATAAATCTCAATCAGGCTATGTCTTTACACTCAATGGCGGTGCAGTCAGCTAGAAAAGTTCCAAGCAGGAGACGACTGCCGACTCTACGACCGAAGCGAGTACATCGCAGCATCAGATGCAGCCAAAGAAGCGGTTTGGATCAAAAAGTTATCACTGAACTTGGTGTGGTTCCAAGCATTGCTGATCCAGTACACTTGTATTGTGACAACAATGGAGCTATTGCGCAAGCTAAGGAGCCAACGTCTCATCAGAGGTCCAAACATGTACTCAGGAGATACCATGTAATTAGAGAGATTATTGTAGAAATGATGTAAAAATAGAATGAGTCCCACTGAGGATAATGTAGCTGATCCGCTCACTAAAGCCCTGACGCAGCAGAAGCATGATAATCATGTTAAGTCACTCGGTATTAAATACATGGGTGAATGGCTCTAGTGCAAGTGGGAGATTGTTAGTGTATGCCTAGATCCAATTGGATTGAATGATGTATACATTCTATGAATACAAATAAAATGGTTTCTTTATCTATCCAGATGTCTTTTATTTGATATATTTGTCTGTGAGATAAAGTCCAAAAGAATGTGAACCGTGCATATGGAATTTGTAATAGAGATTACAAATTGTGAGATTCAAATTGCACATTATGTTCGATTCTTTAAACTTCCCTAGTCGATGTGTAGATGGGACTGGACACCATCGAACACCGTGAGACTAGCACACATTGCATATCCTCACCCTTGGGGTGAGCAGCTGATTTCACAAGCTGAAGTATGAAGATACTTGGATAGGTGTGGATGCTCGTTATTGTAACGATGCATTGGATGACCCGTACAGAGATCCCATATGGATACTCTATATAGTGTCAATGGTTGATCTCTAATGATGGTGGTGTGAGTGATCCTTTGACTTGAGATCTTCATTGCATCTCATGTGTGGAATGTCATGCTTTGACGGCATCCAAACGTCACTCTAGCCACGGTGGCAAATATGGTGTCGGTTGGGTATGACATGAAGCACATGAAGATGGTGTTTGATCAAGACAGGATTCGTTCCCTTGATAGAAAGGGTTATATCCCACGGCCACTTGATGGATTAAATTGATTGATAAATCCTTGCAAGGTTGAGTTGGAATTCGAAATGGTTTCGAAGTTCTAATTCATATAGTCAATTTTTTCCTAAGATCAAGTAAACAAAGATCAATTACAGGGTTGACACATTCCATACCACTGATTGATCTGGGATATGTGACGAAAGATTTGATCATACGGTAACCGTTCATGGACAGGTGTTGATGGTCACGTCAACAAAACCTTTAGCAGTTGGGTGGTCATGATGCTTTGCTAGAGGCCTCTCATGATCTATAATCATGTTGTTGAATTAGACAAAGTGTTGTCCAATCATTCCTAGGGTCTATGATTAGGACATGATTATTGCCAACATGTTAAAGGGCCTAATGGGTCACACGCATTAAGAGAATATTGGATGAATTAAAATGAGAATTAAATTAGATTTAATTTAGATAAGATGATCAATTAAATAATTGGGTGAGACCCAATTTAAAGAAGATAAATTATAATGGATATGATCCATTATAATAGAAGGAATGTTAAGGAGAAATTATTTGTATATATGATGAACAAATAATTGGATTCCGATATGTGACTTGATCCATGTGATGGATGGCTCTGATTATTCAGGTATGGATGTCCAATCTCAGCCATGTGAAGATGGAATCATGCCCATGGGATGAGGCATGATGAATCTCTACGATTCAATGATAAACACGTACAAATTAGGGCATGTAGTTATGGGATAACCAACTCCTAATTCAAAGACTGAGATTGTGACACTTGGATTAATCTTACCATGAAGATGAGGAGTTTCTTACCATGAAGATGGAAGGAGTTTCTTACCATGAAGATGGGAGTTTCTTACCATAATGATTTGAGTTTCTTACCATGAAGAGAGGTCACTTCCTATTTGAAACGTCTCATTTTTAACCTATAAATATAGTTCCTTTCTACCAAGAAATAGAGCATGAGAAGAAAATATTAGACTTTTCTTCAAAGATATCTTCTGTAAGGGGATTCAAGAGGCGCTAGCACCCCTCTCTCTCTCCCGTGGTGTCATCTTTATACCTTGGAGGTCTTCATCCTTTCTTCTCTACGTGGATCACCGTTAGAGGCCGAACACGTGGACGGCTAGTGGCAGGGATTAACCGACTTCATCCTCATCTACATCGATAAAGGACTCAAGTATGAATAAAATTAGATTTTATTTGAAATATAATAATTTGTTCCTAAGGATCCTGGGCATCTGAGAATTTTATATTATATCTTTCGTAAAGTTTATATGAATTTGATTCATATCTTGTATACATAATTCCCATCAATAATTCCGATGGAAGCGGTAGTACTTAGTCACATCCCTCCGAGTCGCATTGCCACAGAGAGGAGGCCGGGGAATTTGTCGCTCGATCTGCATCATGATCTGCGCCCTTGGCGCAATGAGGGAAGTGTAGCGATCAAACCTTCGAGCTGGACTCCGGGTTCGATCTCGAGGTGGCGGCGGAGGAGCTCTATGGTGGTGAGGCGGGCTTGCATAGCGGTGGGCCTATTGCTTGTCCGAGCCCTTTGCCTCTTTCTTTTTCAGCTACTCGGCCCAAGCTGATCTTCTTGATTCTTCAACCCTGGCATACTTATCCGCCAGGGACATCATGTCTGAAAGGCTCTTCAGATAGTTAACCTCCAGAGCCAAGTAGAAGTCTCCCTCCTTCGACACTCCTCCAGCCAAGGCGAATATGGGCACTTCGTGGTTGAGATGGTCGACTTCTAGGAGGGCCGTGTTGAAACGTCCAAGCTAATTTTTCAACGATTCCCCTCTCTCTGCTTATCCTCAGAGAGGGAATCGGATCTCCATCGCTGGCGGCGACTACTAACGAACTGGCTGATGAGCAACAGCTCAGTTCATCAAAAGAATCATGGAACCTGGCTTCAAGCTATTGAACCAGGTTCGGGCAAATCCCCTTAGAGTGGAGGGGAAGGCTCGATACAGGATCGCATCCGATGCTCCGTGGAACATTATGATGGATTTGAAGCTGCTCAGATGGTCATCGGGATCAGTGGATCCGTGGTACGGCTCGATGGTAGGGAGCTTGACATGAGAGGAAATCACTTCCCTCTTGATCCTTTCGGAGAAGGGGATGCCCTGCTCCGCTTTTAGCTGGGACGAAGGGGCTTGTTTGGCGGCGTCTAACTCCTGACGCCATTCCCGATGCATCTCCTGCATCTGCTACCTGATCCCTTCATCCAGAGCAGTAGGAGGGATCGAGCGATGAGAAGACGGCAGCGGTGTCGAATCCTGGGAAGACACCGGAAAGAGAGAACAAACCCACCTGAATCTGAGTGGGCTCTTCCCTCCAGCCTGCTGCGGCGCTGGCCTCGCCTTTGCGGGCCGGTGACAATAATCTGCTACTTTAGGCGAATTGGAAGAAGAGATTGCTGATGGAGCAGGGGGCAGCGGCCTCTTCGTGAGGCTGAGAAGCAGGGACGGCAGGGCCAGGAATCGCTTGGAGCCCTTAGACCAACTGGGTCAATGCATGGACCTACTGGACCAGAGTGGCGAACTGGTCCAATGTTACCACTGTTGCCGATGGCGAAGGAGTTTCAGTTGGCGTGTGACGGAGGTGCCACACCGCTAACTAGATCAAGCCTTTAAGAGGCGGCCTGATCTTGAGCCTCGGATGTGGCTCTCTTTCGATTGGCCATTAGAGGATGCTTCTTCTAGTTTTTGAGTCTTGTCTCCTGGATCACAAGTTTATGGGACTTGAGGCCCTTCCTCTAGCGCCAATCTGTTGCCACGAAAATCCGTTCTCCGATTCGAGTACGCTCTGGCTCCGGGTCCAAACATTGATCTCGACGCCCGAGGTGGAACCTGCAAGACAATCCGCGCGCGCAGAGGATTTCCTTGGGGTTGTCCTCCATGGGGGATCCTCCGACGTCCAAGTCAGTGGAGATTCACAGTAAGCAGATGTAAGGAGAAGACTCTCACATAATAGTTTCCTCAAATGGGTTTTTCTTTCGGGAGCTCCGAGCTTTGCGGGAGCTTCAATGGAGTTTTTTTCAGTATGAGAGCCAGTGATTGAGTGTATACCTGAGAGATTTGAGGGCCGTGGTATTTATAGACGATCACCTGGTTCTTTGGTGTGTTGCGAGGGGTCTGAAAGCTGTTGAGATTCGAAACGGACTTGAATTAAGTTCGTTATGAGGCCAGTAGGATCCGTATCTTGTCATTTAGAGGATCGACAGCTGGGAGAGTTGGTTGATGCTTGAGATTCAGCAATCATGTAGGTTCTAGGCTACCCCTATAGCCCTTAGGCCACTTTTGGGCATGATTCTTCGTTTGGAATCTTATTCAGTTATTATGAATTTGAACTCTCCCATGCCGGATTCCGCAGATGTATTTGAGTGCCTTGGTTCGACCGAGGCAGGGAACAATTTGGTCTCTAGCTCGGGCTGCCGAGGTATAAAGATAGCTTGGGCTGCCGAGGATGAGGATAGCTCGGGCTGCCGAGGTATAAAGATAGCTCAGGCTGCCAAGGATGAGGATAGCTCAAGCTACCAAGGTATGAAGATAGCTCGGGCTGCCAAAGTATGAAGATAGCTCGGGTCGTTGGGGCGACCCGATGCCGCCGAAAGCGATTGGGCTTCGCTGCTTGGTGGATGTGACAGCTGGCTGGCAAGACGTTGGGATTGGACTTGACCCAATTGTCGATGCGTGCGGGTATTATGCAATGATAACTTTACCCCTTATCAATTTCATATTAGATTTAATGTAAAAAATCAGATGTTTTAGTCTGTAAATAGCGGAGAGATCAAATAGAGGCTGTCATGATAGAAGGATGAGTAATTATCAATTCATCAGTTATGTTACTGTCAGCTATCTTTGCTTCTTCTTTTTTTTTAAGTAATACAGTGGAGGGGATTCATATTACTTACCTTTTTCTTATGAAGATAAGATTTGGATTAACTGTTTTGTTAACATTTGGTACCCGAGCTTAGGTTTGCCAGATGTCATGAGTTTGAATTTTCCATTCTGATCTATATTGGATGGTCTGTCCCGATTATAACTATTATCTTGATTATGGTATTTTTTTTTTTTTCTCAATTATCTGTTATCTTGATTATGGTCAGTCTTGTCCCAGCTATCCCTCCATGGATAAATGGGAAGTCTCTAAAACTGTAAAACAGTAAAATCATTATGACCCATGATAGACATCTAGTATTTACAGTCAGTAGATGCCAATAAATAATCATTGTAAAACGGAGTAATTGCATTTAGGACAGTCCTTCAAGTCACCATTGACGATCATAAAAATATACTTGATTGAATAAATTTATGAGTTAGCATATTCAATTGAAAGGAAAAAAAAGCATGACAGGTCAATTGAAAATTCTAAATAAATTTATGCACTCCTGTTATTATCTCTTGTGAAAATACTTTGAAGTATTTTAAATTATGATCTTTTAAGACTTCATAAGTCTTGTCTGCATGTGATTTGTCATCCGTTGGTGATGCTCACTGTCTGATATATTTCTCAGATGCATAATGATATAATTAATATTGACAAGGTTAAAAAAAAGGTACTACTGTCAAATATGCCTATATAGGTAATCTTCCTTAGATTTCTTATCCCCCCTCCTCTTCTTATCTTTTTTGCTGTGAATCTGTTTTTTCTAATCTGCCGAAGCACCACCTTTAGGTGTGCTCTCCATTTCCATGATGAAGGTGGACCTTGCCTCCTTTTGCTTAAAATAACATACCTAACAGAGATGTATGGGCACCTAAATACTTTATTTGTATGCCATATAATTGGTGTATGTTGGAAAATATGGCTTGAAGCCTTTAACCTTGATGAGGGGAATAAGCATAGGATGGGAAAACATTTTCTTTTGTAGTTACTAGTAAAAAAAATGAGTTCTCTGGATAAGTGTGAGCGAGTATTAGCAGACAATGCTTTTTTTGTTACCTTTTGAATAGCGATCATATTAAAAATGAAAGACAAATACCTCAATCAATCAAACCCTTTCAGAAAATTTTGTTGATAGGTGCATGATAATGTCAGTTTTATCTAGGAAAAATGTTCACAAAGACGTTCTTGTATTGCAGAGTAACATAAAAGGGGTGATAATGAGTCTGGTGTTCATACAAGAATTGTTTTTTCTTTTATAGTTTGTAGAAAATTATCATTTAAAAATATATTTTTTGATTGCCATTTTGGCATCCAAATATAGATATGGAAATGAGCTACCACCTGTGGACATATTTTTTTGTACTGCAAACCATACCATTGAGCCCCCAATGCTAGTAGTGAACACAGTATTGTCGGTGATGGCCTATGACTACCCACAAGAGAAGTTAAGTATCTATGTCTCAGATGATGGTGGTTCTGAATTAATATTTTATGCCCACTTGGAAGCAACCGATTTCTCAAAGCATTGGATCCCATTCTGTAAAAGGTACAATGTGGAGCCAACGTCTCCTGCTGCATATTTTTCCTCATCACCATATCTCCATGGTCTTTGTGATGCTAATGAATTGTTGTCTATCAAGGGATGTTTGTTATAGAGAGTTTTGCTTTATTTTTTAAATATGATTAATGGTTGGAGTTTTCCTAAGAAAACTATCACGCAATTAACAAATATAATGCAATAGGAAAGTTTTCAAAACATTTAAATATCAAACCCCGTCAGTGCTTTGTCACATCAAGATAGGACTCTATTGTAATATTCATAGATAGTCAATAGTACCTCAAGTGTGTTAAGGATGGAATGCAAGAGAAACCTCTCATCTTTTGGGTGAGGAACTGTTGATCTCAAACTCGGCTCACCAAATTATGTGGCTATAGTCATCCAATCTGATTATAATATCAGCATCTACAAGCATTTATTTATAAATAAAGGGTTATTTATGTATACCCTTCTAAGAATTTAGAATTGCATGCTCTTGCAAATTTACTATTTGTATGTATACCCTTATAACTATTTTCTTTTTGCATATATATTCTTATAAATATATAAAATTATGCAAATGCCCTCATAAATTTGCTATTTACATGTATACCCTTTTATATATATATATATATATATATATATGCATAAACTCGTAAACTTAGAATCTTCGTGTATACTCTTATAAATTATTATTTTTTAACATGTTTTCTCTTATTAAGTTAAGGATGTACCCACAAAAAGAAATAGTTTATGAGAGTATATATATGCAAATAATAATAATAATAATAATTTATAGGGGTGTGCAATATAAAATTTATGAGGTATACCTACAATTTCAAATATTTATATGGATAAACATATAAAAAGAAATAATTACAAGGATATACATGCAGATAATAAATTTGAGAGTATATATATGTAATTTTGGATATTTATAAGGATAGACATGCATATAACTAAATGGCTACCGTCGTAAGTTATTGCTTGAAAGAGCATTTCTATGATAGTAGAGAATATAAACATGCGTACAGAAAATGACTATAATAGAAGGGAAAGAGTTGATGTCTCTACATTTTAATGGAAATTATGGTTCTAAATAGTGTGAAATGGAGAAAAAGGATTCATGGAGCTAATGCCACTTAGTTTGAGACTCTGGTTTAATTGTTGTTGTATATGAGGGGATGACAATAATTCTCTATCAGGCATCATATTGGATTGAAATATCGATATCCATATTACTTAAGAATTTTCTCATTGTAGAAACTGTACATTAAAAGATGGAGAACAAAATTGAAGCCATAGATGCTGGGTAGGATTCCAAGCGATGTCAGTAGGCAAGATAAGGGTTTCTCTGAATGGGATTCGCAGACCATGCCTGACAATCATCAAGCAATAGTCCAGGTACTACTCTTTACTATGTTTCCTGATATGTCTTTTTTGAGCATCAATCCCAAAGATCTTGCAAGCTTTACAATCTTTTTAAATGAGCCTTCTTTAAAATTAGGTTTCCTTGCTTGACTTTTACTTGTGAGTTGTAATCAGTTATGGTTCTTGCTAACAGCTGCATATGCATCACATGCATTTTTAGCATTCCCATATGTTACATGCTTTTGAAGTTTTATCATTATAGTTTCAATTTTTTTCCTGGATGTGGATTGGCTCTTCTTTATATGTTGAAAAAGGAGGGGGGAATATTTAATTATATCTATGATAGAAGACCACCCCCATGTAGTTGGGAAAAGGCTTAGATGAGTTGAGTTGAGTTGAGTAGATAGAAGACCATCATTCGGACCAAAGTTGAAGCTGTAGTCTTTTTTCCCTTCGAGAATATTTAATTATGGTTGGCTAACAGGGCTCCTGTGCAAATAACATGGAGGAAGGATTAAGGGTATGTCTCTTGGCTTGAGTTGATGTTAGAAAGTCATTGTTGGAGCAAAAAAAGTCAAAATCCTCATTTTTGTTATCCTACACTATCTTGTGAGATCCACTAGTAAAATCATCATCCTTTCTAAGGACATTTCAGGTTTCCAAGTAATCAATATCTGGATACTATGTAGATGGGGTAGGCTGCATTTACTTCTAACTGATAAATGATTTGTATATCTGTCCTTAACAAAGATACCTTGTTCTTAAACTGTAATCATTAGCATATCTCAGATTAGTTGCTGTTATATTCTTTAAGATAATCTTGTATCCCATCTTCTATAGATAATATGTATATAACAAATGCATATCAAATGTTTCAGTGTTAGTGACGTCTAAATCCATGGTTAATTACTAGATAAACTACAATCACCCTATTCATGTCAAATTTAATCAACAGCCAACAGTTTCTGAATGAAATGTCAAGGAATTATTATAAGCTGAGGAGCTTGTACATGGTATGTTTTAAATGAGGAATTCTGCCTCCTATTTTAGTAGTTTCATACAACAGCAAGTTTCCTATAATAATTTGACTGCCTCCATTATGAATATAAATCAAAAGGAGGGCATTTTCTATGCTTTCTGCGCTAAGAAGTCTGACTATTGGGTTGGGATTTAACCTAGTGACCAACATCAAGACTCTAATAATTTTTAGATAACATCAATCTTTTTTTTTTTTTGTGGGGGGGATGGGGTGGTATGGTGTGGGGGTGAGGGGTAGTGAAACACAAGGACTTTTCATATAAAGAATGGCACTTGCCTATTCCTAATCAATTGGTTTACGCCTCTTCTACAAAGGTCAATAATAAATCAAATAAATATTTGAATGTCTTTTTTGGTTTTGGTTAAGTTCTTCTAGGTTCTTTCCTCAGATCTTAATTGATGGGAGAGATCAGAAGATTAAGGATGTTGAAGGAGCTGCATTACCGAGCCTCATTTACCTATCTCGTGAAAAGAGGCCGCAATATCCTCAACTTCAAAGCTGGTGCTATGAATGCATTGGTAAGCCATCGATCTATACTTCTGTTAGTTTAATTTAAAAATTAACATTTAAAAATTCCAACACAGAAAAAAGTTATTGATATCATGTTCCTTTCTATCTTTAAATAATTGTGCAGATTAGAGTGTCTTCTGAGATAAGCAATAGTCCAATTATTCTCAATGTGGACTGTGACATGAGTTCAAACAGTTCGCAGTCGGTTAGAGATGCAGTTTGTTTCTTCATGGATAAAGATAAAGGCCATGAAATTGGCTATGTGCAGTTTCCACAGAATTTCAGCGACCTTGACAAAAACAATACTTATGGAGATTACATATCAATTGTAAATGAGGTGAGTACTAGCAGTACAAAAACTAGAAATTCAATAACAAAGGAAGAACAGAATAATATTTTTTTCATCTTTTCATAATCATAGTTACTTTTGATTGGTATGGCCAATCTTTCGGTTAAGGTGAATTGTTGGAAAACTTTTTAGTCAAATAAACACATATTTCCATCCTTCTACTCATTTCTAACAAGTTAACTACCCTACCCTATATAGCAACTACAATTTCAAAATCTCTACCTTTTGAGCTTCCACTAAAGGGATTTCCACATTTTACAGCATGATGAAACTGTTGCTTTCTTGAAGAAACATAGTCTTTAAAGTAAAACAAGAAGCAAGAATTAATAATTGATGAGGTTTATCTAATAGGGCTTTCCCAAAGGGGGGAAGGAAGAAAAAAAGGTTCGGATTATTAAGAATGTACCTGTAATTTCATGAGATGAAAAATGACAGTTACGGTTGAAGTATGAACTTGAGATTATTCTTTTCCTTTCCATAGGTTTATAGCTTTTCTGTCACCACTTTATTTGGAATGTTTTGTCATGAAGGTAGAGCTTCCAGGGTATGCAGAAGCTTTGTATATAGGCACAGGTTGCTTCCATAGGAGAGTCAGTTTGTGTGGAAAGAGATATAGTAAGGACTGTAGCAAGTCATGGAACAAAGATTATAAAATAAACTTAGAAGAAAGCACAAGCATACTGGAAGAGAGAGCAAAAAACCTCGCTAGTTGCACTTATGAGCGGAACACTGGATGGGGAAAAGACGTAAACTCTCTCTCTCTCTCTCTCTCTCTCCAAGTCCCCTTTCTTTCTCTCTATCATGAGTCTAATATATGGGGATTGCAGGTGGGTTTGATGTATGGTTTTTTGGTGGAGGATATAATCACTGGTTTTGTAATCCAATGCAAGGGATGGAAATCAATTTATTTTAACCCTCCAAGGGTGGGTTTCTTGGGCGTTGCTCCTGCTTCACTTGGACAGATACTGGTGCAACATCAGAGATGGTCTGAGGGGCTCTTCAAGTACAATCCTTTTCTTTATGGTCATGGAAAGATCAAACTAAAGCTTCAAATGTCATATGCTTTCTACATGTTGTGGGCACCTATGTCCTTGCCAACTCTATATCATGTCATCATTCCTTCTATTTGCCTGCTGAAGGGCATTCCCTTGTTTCCAAAAGTAAGTACACAATAAACCACCCTTCTATTTAATTAATTACCTAATCATGTCAAATTAGATAACTTCCTCTAGTTAACAGTTAAAACCAATTGATTCTACTCAACTCGCACTATTTCATTTGGTAAAATTTTAGATCTCTACTAGAGACCTGATAATCTCATCTCACTTAGATGCCTCGAGTAACTAATTCAGCTTTCTCATTTTGAGAGTATTTTGCCAATACCCTATCCTCGTATTCTTGCTTCTCTTCTTCAATCCTTAAATTTTATATTTATGCATAGAGTTTCAGGGTTTTACATTTTAGAAATAAGTATTTCCATGAGATGTTGGTTGCAAAAAACAAAAAGATTTTATATGGCAGGAAGTAAGATATAACATCAATTATGAAAATAACTAATGCATCAGAAACAAAAACTCTTTTTTTTAACTCCGGCCCTCTGTGGTTATTGCAAGTATAACTAAGATCAACATGACAAGGCTGATAGAGAGTAGTTCTTGAATACAAAACATACTGACAACAATCATGTGGTAGTGATCTTTCCACTAGTGAGGTCTGAAAAAAAAAACTAGCTCTGACCCATGCATAAACATGCTGACTAGTAGCATGTATCAGTGATTGCCCCACTAGCTAGATACAAAAGGAAACTTATACCTACACACGTGAGAAAACATAATGGTATACACAACATGTGCCAATGATCACCCTACTAGCTAAGTTTGAAAGGAAACATGTGTCAAATTTAGGTTTTGTTCTCAATACCCTTCTTGTGAGGGTTGCTCACTTTATATAAAAGCTGTTGGACTAATTACAAGGCTAAAAATCAGCCATTACACAAGATACACATGATTATGTAAGGTAAGAATAAATGTCTATCAATTCTATGTATATATACAATATACTCTATACTTATGGCAATGATGGGCTGATTTTCTGCCTAAACAACTCTCCCCTTGATGCGCCGTTAGTTGGCCAATTTGAATTTTAAAATTCAAATTCAAAACTCCTGTTTAACTGGTCCCTTCGGCTCGCCAAATCAGTCTTCAAATCTGTCATTTCTGCATATCAAATCAGCCTTGGAATCTACCATTTCTGCTTCCTTGACTAGCTGTTAATTCTACTAACATCCCCCCTCAAATTGATGCTGGGCAATTGAGAAGCATCAATTTGTCAATTAAGAACTGATATCGAGGATAAGAGAGAGCCTTGGTGAAGACATCAACAGTTTGGTATTCAGTAGAAATGTGTGAAAGAGTAATCTCCTGACGAGCAAAAGCTTCACGAATGGAATGACAATCCACTTCAATATGTTTGGTGCGCTCATGAAAAATAGGATTGGCAACAATTTGAATAGCACTGGTATTATCAGCATGAAGAGTAGGAGTAAGCTGTGGAACACTAAGTTCTCCTAACAACCCTCGAAGCCATATAATTTCAGAACAAGCAGACGATATAGCCCGATATTAAGACTCGGTGGATGACTTCGATACATGAGCCTGCTTCTTACTCTTCCAAGAAATGAGGGCATTGCCAAGAAACATACACCAACCCGTAACAGAACGACAAGTATCCGCACAACCAGCCCAGTCGGCATCACTAAAACCCTTCAATTGTAAAGAATTCTTAGAGGAAAAAAATAAGCCATGACCAGATGTCCCTTTGAGATATCGAAGAAGACGACGGACAGCGGCCAAATGTGTCTGGCAAGGAGCTGCATAAACTGACTAACCTGCTGAACAGCAAATGAAATATCAGGTCGAGTAATTGTCAAATAATTTAAACTTCCCACCAACTGCCGATACATTGAAGGATTAGATAAGAGATCACCATCCGCCTGACGCAATTTCAAATTGACCTCCATAGGTGTAAGAACCGAATTTGCGTCTTGAAGGCCTGCTAAAGAAAGAAGTTCTTGGATGTACTTATGCTGATGTAAGAGCATGCCATTTGGGTAATGGTGAACCTCCAGTCCAAGAAAATACCGCAATGGACCAAGATCTTTCATATGAAATAAAGATTTGAGATGCTATTGGAGCTGCTCAATTAACTGGAGATCAGATCCAGTAATCACAATATCATCGACATACACAATAAGTATAACAATCCCAAGGCTAGTCTTGCGAAAGAAGAGAGAGGAGTCATACGGACTCTAAGAAAAAGTGAAATCCAGTAGAGTAGTATGAAACTTCTCAAACCATGCCCGCGGTGCCTGCTTCAAACCATACAGAGATCGCTTTAAGCGACAAACCTCAACAGAAGAGGAAGGAAACAAGTCAGGAGGAGGAGACATAAATATTTCTTCCTTCAGATCACCATGTAGAAATGCATTCTTCACATCCATCTAGTGAAGCGACCATCCTTTCGAAACAGCAATGGCCATGATAGTGCGGACAGTAGTCATTTTGGCAATGGGAGCGAATGTTTCCTCATAATCAAGACCATACTCCTGTCTATTTCCGAGTGCTACTAGACGAGCTTTATGTCTTTCAATAGAGCCATCAGCACGTAGCTTGATGGTGTAGACCCATTTACACCCAATAAGTTTAACTCCAGCAAGACAAGGGACGATGTCACAAGTGTGATTGTCCTGAAGAGCCTGAATTTCATCTTACATAGCTTGGCGCCAAAACTCTTGAGTAGAAGCCTGAGAATAAGACTTAGGCACAAAAATAGTATCAAGAGTAGCCTGAAGAGCCAAAGAAGAAAAACCATACCAATCTGGGGGTCGAAAAATCCTAGTAGACCGTCGGGGCTCATGCAAGACAGGATCAGGTGGTGGTTCAGAGGAAGAAAGAGGCAGTGGGCGACGTCACTGATACACGATGTCGGGCTTAGGAGTATGAGACACATCATCAAATGCAGGAAGTGAAATAGAGGGAGAAACAAGATTAGTACGAGATGGAAAAAAATATTGATTTTCAAAAAAAATCACATTGCGAGAAATACGAAGCTTTTTAGCATCTGCATCATAACACACAAATCTTTTATGAGAGTTACTATAACCAAGAAAAGCACACTGAATAGATTGGGCAGAAAGCTTATGACGTTCAATGGGAGGTAAATGAACAAAACAAATACAACCAAATACATGCAAAGAATTATAATCAGGAGAAACACCAAACAAACGAGAATATGAAGAATCGAGATGCAAGGTAGGAGAAGGTAGACGATTAATCAAATATACATCTGTAGATAATGCTTCTACCCAAAATCTAGAAGGTACAGAAGATTTAAGCATCAATATACGAACAACATCTAAAAGATGTCTATTCTTACGCTCGGCGATGCCATTTTGTTGAGGGGTGTAAGGACACGAACGTTGAGAAAGAATATCCTTCTGTTGGAGAAAATATTGAAAATCATAAGGCATGTATTCTCCCCCAGAATATGAGCGGAAAATCTTAATACAGGTAGAAAATTGAGTTTCTACATAGGCAACAAAAGTTTTGAAGGTTGAAAATATATCAGCTTTAGAATGAAGAAAATAGACCCACGTGAAACGACTATAATCATCAATAAATGTCACAAAATATCGGTATTGAGCATAAGAAAGAACAGGACTCATACCCCAAACATCAGAATGAATAATATCAAAGCATGTAGAAGCACGACTACCTTGCAAAGGAAAGGGTAAAGATTTGTTTTTGCCTAGTTTACAAGGAGCACAATCAAAAGGCAAGGAAGAAAACTCATTTGTATTACTCAAATAATCATGTTTCATAAGATGTATCAAAATTACAGAGTTGGGATGACCTAATTTCTTATGCTAAAGATGGCTATTATTATTAGTAATAGCAGAACAACCAACAAAAATTGAATGAGGAACGAAAAACGACTAAAGAGGAAAAAGACGTCCCACTTTAGGCCCCTTCGCTATCTCCTGTCCCGACGCTTGATCCTGCAGACGACAACCATAACGATCAAAATGAATAGAACAATTATCTTCTACTAATTGTCCAACAGAAATGAGATTGGTAGATAAATTAGGAGACACAAAAACATCAGTAAAGGAAGACCCCAGATTTCCAACTGCAGTAATGGGAAGAGTACTGTCATCTGCAATCTGAATATGTTGCTGACCATCATACTTACGAATATCTTGTAAAGCTGTCAAACTTTCAGTCATGTGATTGGAAGCTGCAGAGTCAATTAACCAAGGAGAAGGAAGGAGATGTTTCTTGCCTTGGAGATCAAGAGCAAAAGGGCAGAAAAATCATCTGTTGAACCTGCTCGGGCGTAATGTTGGAAGAAGAACTTGAAACTGTGGGCAGAGTGGAAGACATAGGCACAAAAGCGAACTGAACAGCAGTATGAAAAGCAGGAGCAGATTTATTCTGAGGGCGTACACGATAATCCTTAAAGATATGACCCTCTTTCTTGCAATAATTGCAGAATTTCTTGCTGCAATATTTGACAATATGCCCAATTTCCTTGCAACTATAACATTGTGATGGAGATCTAGATCGTCCTTTGCCTTGAGCAGTGTATGCCATATTAACCATCTCAGAACTACCAGTGTTTTGATCAAGGCCAAACTGTGAGGCGAGACGCTGTTCTTCACGCAAGAGTTCACCCAAGCAATCCTCCAAAGAGGGGACAGATGTGCGATTGATTAACCCAGCTCGTGCACTTTCAAACTCGGGTCTGAGCTTCATCAAGAATTGATCCCGCTGGCTCTCAGAATGAACCG
Source organism: Calamus simplicifolius (assembly GCA_900491605.1). Taxonomy (NCBI): domain Eukaryota; kingdom Viridiplantae; phylum Streptophyta; class Magnoliopsida; order Arecales; family Arecaceae; genus Calamus; species Calamus simplicifolius. The sequence goes on from UESW01003925.1 coordinate 337,962, forward strand.
CTTGTAGTGCTGCTAAAGCTTCTTTGGGAACCTGAGAATGCACCAATCCAGAATAATCACTCCATAAATTAATAAAACTAGAATAAAATTGCTCAATAGAAAGATTCCCCTGGCGATAGTTTCCAATGTCTAACTCCAATTGAAACTTTCGAGCAGAATTATTTGATAATAAATTTGCCAAAGGTAATCCCCACATTGCCTTAGTAGTAGTGAACCCACGAAGATTGTTGACCATATGAGGTTCAACAAAGTTGAGTAGCCAGGAAGCAATTTTGGCATCCTTGCTTTCCTATTAACTAAGCTCCTTAGAATCAATTGGAGCCTTAGAAGACCCATCCAAATGACCCCATAACTCCTTCCCTTTCACAAACATCCGAATTCCCAACTGGTGTAGTTCTTGCCATTAAGGCGAATAATAGAATTTTCTTCAGTCATAATAATAAAAAAAATTGACAGAGCAGAGAAATCACAACAGTTACTCTTCAGAATCTGTCGACAGCTACTAAGCAACAGAAAACCAAGAGCCGACAGTCACCAAGCAACCCTCAAGAAATTAAGAATTTAGACAAGCCAAGAGAAAACCACGAAAATAATTTGTGGCTCTGATACCATGTCAAATTTAGGTTTTGTTCTCAATACCCTTCTTGTGAGGGTTGCTCACTTTATATAAAAGCTGTCGGACTAATTACAAGGTTAAAAATCAGCCATTACACACGATACACATGATTATGTAAGGTAAGAATAAATGTCTATCAATTCTATGCATATATACGATATACTCTACACTTATGGCAATGATGGGCTGATTTTCTGCCTAACAACTCTCCCCTTAATGCGCCCTTAGTTGGCCAATTTGAATTTCAAAATTCAAATTCAAAACTCCCGCTTAACTGGTTCCTTTGGCTCACCAAATCAGTCTTGAAATCTGTCATTTCTACATATCAAATCAGCCTTGGAATCTGCCATTTCTATGCACCAAATAGGCCTTGAAATCTACCATTTTTGCTTCCTTGACTTGCTGTTAATTCTACTAACAAAATGTTTTTGAACAAGTGTGAAAATATACTAGCGTACATTGTGCCAATGATCACCATACTAGCTAAGTTTGAAAGGAAACATGTTTTTGAACAAGTGTGAAAATATACTAGCATACACGCATATGCCAATGACTATTGTTCTAGTGAGGCTTGAAATAAACTTACTTTTAAACATGAGAGCAACCTCAATAGTTGAGTTTGAATAATAGTCAAATTGGAGAGAGAATACATAACATTAGTATCAAACCAGTTAGTCATGCAATAATTTCAAAAATTCATGAACTTTGGCATATAAAGGTAGACTTAACTATATTTGAATGTAACCAAGCTTGGATTCAGTCATCTTCCCCACTTTTAGATCCATAAAATCTTAAAAATGAAAAAAAAAAAAAAAGTGAAAAAGGTTGTATGGTTTGTTGGTTTCTGTTTTAGCCGGAATAATTGTTTGTTGGTCTATGCCTACCTTCTCATACAAATCTATTGAGACAAATGGTTGTCAAATGTTATTGCTTTATTTTGTCTAATGCATATAGTGATCTTGGAACTGTCACAAATATTAATAATTTTGGAAGGTTACTGTGCAGTTATGTTTAGTTCCCTTTAACATGGATGCTGATGTTCTGTCCATAGTCATTCAGCAAATGAGCCCGCTCTACTTTAATTAATGCCAGTAAAAGCTTATGAAGATGCTCCTGAAGGTCTTGGCTCATGGGCAATATCTTTATATCCTACTTATTTCAGAGCAGAGACCTCATATTCACCACAGGTTGCAGCTCAAGTTAAAAAGCTTGCAAAGAAGCAACAGAAGCTCGCAGAGAAATAAGCAAAAATGGATAGAAAGATTGCTGAATTGAATGCACAAACAGAGCATTTACATCATATGGAAGAGCAAATGAGGCGCTTCATGGAGCATATGGAGTTTACGCTAGAGTTTCATGGATTAGGATCTTCTGCATCTTAAACTTAATAGTTTGATGTCTGATGTATAAAACATTAGTGTTGTTGATGTATGCAGATATATTTATCTTATTTTATGAAATGCATTTCTCATTCTTAAATTTAAATTTTCATCTATAAATTTTATTAGAATGCATTAAATATATTATAATTTAAAAATAGTTTTAAATTTATAAGGAAAAAAATTGATAAAATTTTATTAGGTTAATGATGGATTAGTGATGGATTTCTGACAGAAATAATAGTGATGGATTAGTGATGAAAACATTAGTTATTGATTAGTAATGGAACAATGATGGATGACCGATAAATTCTTTCGTCGCTAATCCATCAGCAAATTATGATGGCATAATGATAGAACTATTAGTAACACGCATTCCGTCAACAATCTATCACTAAACTGTAATGAAATATTTATGATGAACTAATGACGAAAGTTTTAGTGGCTAAATTTTTGTCACCAATCAGTCACTTAATTATGATGAAATAGTGATAAAAAATTTTGTGACGAAATGATGAGTGATGAATAGTTCGTCACTAATCCGTCTTAATTTAATGATGGATATATCCTCTTTCCGCAACTATTATTTAGTGACAAAATTATGTTTCGTCATAAATTTCTGACAAAATATTCCATCACAAATCCGTCGCTATTATTTTGTGATGAACGCTCTTTTCGTCACTAAAATTAGCAACGACAAAAATTATGACGCCAAGATTTTCATCACTAATCCGTCACTAAACCCAGTTTGTAACAATAGTGATGAAATTTTTTGTCACATTATGCAATTTTCTTGTAGTGTTTGCTTTCTTTTATGTTGAGATGACTTTATAAAAATCTTGGGATGCTGAGGTGGTGCACTGAATGTGGTCCTTCATGGTCTTTGGATCTTTAACTTCTTACAATTTGACTCAATAAATCTCGACTTGCTCATATAAAATTACTGGACTTATACTTGACTCAAATAAAATTACTGGAATCATACTGATAAAATTTGATTACAGGACTTAAAGTCAAACCAATATAAAGTAAGAAATTCATAATGAATTGATAGGAATCAATTCATTATGAATTTGATTACAGGACTTAAAGTCAAACTCAAATGAATTGATAGGAATCAAAAGTCTAACTACATCAATCAAAAATCCATAATGAGCTTAGTAACTTCTGTCTGATCCTGGTACCAATTCTCTCGGGATGGAAGAAACTCGATCCTATCGAGTAAGGGTCAATCTGGCTCTGGTAACGCTCCAATAGGTCTAGGTCAAGGCACTGCAGATCCTCTCAAGTGATCCACAAATCCTCGAATTCTTATCGACCTTGCCAACAAACTAAATAACATTGTTAGCCTTTATCCCGGATAGTAATAGCTTGGTCATTCAGGATACACTCAATCCTTTCTATGCTCCCAAGTAAATTTATTAGTGGACACTCAGGTATGGGTTCGCTCTCAAGAATAGCGTCGGGTCTAAACGGCTCACTAGGTATCATCGCTGGCTCCCTATACTCAACTAGGTCTGAGATATTAAAGGTCGAGCTAATGCCAAATTCAGATGGTAACTCGAGCACATAGGCATTGGGTCCAACTTTCTTTATTACTTTGAAGGGTCCAGCTCCACAGGCATGTAACTTTTTCATGGTCCTCAGAGGAAACTGCTCAGGTCTAAGCCTAATCATCACATAATCTCCCTTAGTAAATTCTTTAACTCTCTTTCAGGAATTAGCCATATTTTTATAAGTATCATTACTCAAATTAATCTTATTGATAATTATCTTATGCAAATCTCTAACATATTGTGCAAATGATTCAGCTGACTCAGAGACTCGTGCATGTATGGACAATCTCAAATGGATTCTTGCCTGTGGTCCTATTAACTGAACTATTATAGGCGAATTCGGCTCTAGGTAACAAAAGGTCCCAATTTTTAATGTTTTTACCTACAAAACATCTCAACAAGTTTTCAAGGATTTGATTCACTACTTCAGTCTGGCCATCGATTTGAGGATGGTAGAAAGTAAAAAATTTGAGCTTAGTCCCTAACATGTGCCCGAGGGTTTTCCAAAAGTAACTCATGAATCGGACATTCCTATCAGATACAATGATTTTTGGTAGGCCATGTAACCTAACCGCTTCATCTAAAAAAAGTTTGTCCACCTTGGAGGCATCAAAAGCTTGGGAATATGGTATAAAATGAGTCATCTTAGAGAATCTATCGACCACAACATAAATTGAATCATGTCTCCTCTGGGTCTTAGGCAATCCTAACACAAAATCCATACTAAGGTCTTTCCAAGGACAATCAGGCATAGGTAACAGGGTATAAAGGCCAGTGTTTTGCTTTTGCTATTTGGTAACCGCACAAGTTCGACTTCTAGCCATAATCTGGGCGATGTTTCTTTTAATAATAGAATGGGTCCTCAATTGCTAGAATGGTCTTATTCTTACCAAAAATGACTATCTAAACCTTCTGCATGGGTTTCCCAAACTAGAAATTCTCTAAGGAAAGTCCTGGGAATACACAACTTGTTGTCCTTAAAGAGGTAGCCATCTTTCTTAGGGGTTAAAAGGGTAGGTACTACACATGGACTTAGAATTTTCCTAATAAATTCCTTCTTGAGGAGTTCTCCAACCTATGTTTGTAATTCTAAGTGCTCAATGAGATTCATCCTATAATGTAAAAGATTAGGCAAAATGGCTCCTGGGACTAGATTTATAGTATGTTGCATGTCCCTTAAAGGTGGTAATTGATCAAAAAATTCTTCAAGAAACACATCTTGAAATTCTTTCAAAAAATCTACTATCTCCTGAGGCTATACTTTTGAGTTTGATCATGAATTTTTCTACTAGTTAAGATCCAAACTGGTGAACCCTCAGTGATCTCACGCTTTAGTTCTTTAGTGCTAGTCAAATTTAATCTCGATTTCTTCTTTTTCAGGTTACTATATTCTCTCTTAATGTGATCCTTAAGTAGAGTTGGGTTTATCACAAGCTTCTTCCCATTATGGTTAAAGGAGCAGGAGTTGGATCGACCATACAAGGTAGCATCATGGTCATATAACCAGGGTCGACCTAAGATGATATTGCTAACTCCCATAGGAAGGACATCACACCATACCTTTTCTTGATAGGATTGTAGTTAGATCATGACTTGGCATCTCAGTTTAATGGGGATGGAAGTTGAGTCTATCCAGAATACCTGTTCGCGTAAAATAATTTGCAAGCACACAGAATCGTAAAAAGTAGTACAGTGTTTTTAGAAAAGAATGTTGAACCCACAGAGATTAATTATGTTATTGAATACCTAAATTCACTAAATTAATTACTATTTAGAAAATCAAATATAAATAGAACATTATACTGTAAAATTATTTAATCTAAAAATTAACATAGAGTAAAAATTTAAACGTATAAAAATATGATAAGAATAGATCTAGAGCGCTTGATTTTATCTAACAAATCCTACATAATTTATTCTTCTTAATTATTAAATTCTAATAATCTTATATTGATAATTAAAATTTTCTTAATTATCCAATATCTTCTCTCGAACGATATCAAAAATATCTCCAACTAACAACTCCATATCTCTATATGAATTTAATTAATTAGAGACTCATTACGTACTTTGAATTTTTTAAAAATCACATTAATCGCGGTAAAGTATCTCTACTTTCACTCAACTAATAGTATTTAATTCTATATCTAAAATAATAAATCACCTCTCGATCTCATTGTAATTCAATTGATTAAATATTAAATTATAAAAATTAATCATAAGAAATAACAAATCACCTCTCGGTCTCATTGTAATTCAATTAATCAAACAATAAATTGTAAACATTAATCATAAGAATTAAACATTCAATCATGAAAATTTAAAATAAAATAACTAATAAAATAATTATGCGTTCATTGATAGATTACATCAATGCTCTAGAAAAAGAAATTAGTTCATAATAAAAGCAAAAAGAAAACTAAAAAAACTTATGTTTTTCATTAGAAGCAATTGATGAATACGCAGCTCTCGCCTTTGTTCTTTAAATCTTCCTCCGTTGAAAAACTCTAAAAATCTCTAGCTCTAAAAGTCTCTATATCGATTCAAGGGGGCCTTCTTTTTATAGTTGGATGGATAAGGATAAGATTTAGCCCAAGCCGTGTTGAATACGATGGAAAATCACCGCCTAAGAGTCCTTTTTCGGAAGAATATCACGTTGCCAACTCATCAAAGCGTGGATTCCGTTGCACTGCATAAAATCAAGCCACCGTATGAAAGGAGTCCCACTGCCACCTCATCTTCGCATGAAGGTGGTTGCAGCCGCTTACGAGTCTGTTGCCGTGTGGAGTTTATTTAGTTAACGCCCGCTTGGAGTTCGACTTCTATTTTATCTCCCCTTCATATTTATTCAAAAGAAAATTAAATAAAAATAAATAAATTTAACTCAAAATAAATTAAAAACTAACTAATGTCGTTATGAAAGTAAATGAATTAAATTGTCAGATTTATGCTTATCAATACCTTATAAGGATTGAGACAGAAAACCGTAGATAAACCTAGGGTTTGGATAGCACTGGTTGATATGACATTAACACAGCTCCCGCTATCTATGATAATCTTACATACCTTTTCCCCTAACTTCACAAATATCTGTAGGATATGGGTCCTACACCAATCCTCTTATTCTTTGGTTGGGTCAAGATACATCTAACAACTCCCAATAAATCAGATGACTCAATGACTTCCTCATCTCCTTCATATTCATCCACTAAGTGTATTCCAGCTTTATACACTTCTTCTTCATGCTCATCAGTGGTTCAGAATCTTCTTTCTCTAGTTCTTTTATGTGTAGGGATTGGATTGGGCATTGATTGGCATAGTGTCCCAATTTATGACATCTAAAATAAGGAGCATTGGGATTAGGATTCCTCTGAACTTTAGGTGACTTACCCTTATCTTCCTTGCGGGTAAATGGGGTGCTAAGAGTAGGTCGGTTTGGGTGCACTTGACTAGACCCTGATTTTTTATTAGGGGTACCATTCCTAGTGGGTTCAAGTCAACAGATTATGGATCCCCTTTGGAATCTCTCGTAGTCTCTAGCTATCTGATAAGCTTGTTCAAGATCATGAACTTCTCTTAAAAATAATTCTCTCTGAATGTCCTCACGTAGTCCAGCCCTAAATCTAGATAGGGTCATAGTTTCATATTCATCTATGCTACACCTCATGATATATTCATCAAATTTGGCTATGTATTCAGATATGGTCTTGCTTCCCTGACTTAGTTTTTTCCATTGATCTAAAAGTCTCTGGTGTTAGGATATGGGGAGATACTTTTCCCTAAGCTTAAGTTTCATGACTCTCTAGGTAGCTATGGGTATGTCTCCCCTTTGCATAGTTATCTTTTCAACATTTTCCCAATATAGTCTAGCCTGGTGCACTAACCTGAGTTTAGTAAACTTAAACTTTCTCTCTTCAAACATTTCATACCACTCAAAGTACTGGTCCATATCTTCTTCCCAATTAATGTATACCTTAGGGTCAAGACTGTCATCAAATGTAGGTGCTTCTAACCTGATGTTCCTAATGGCTCTTTCCTTCAAATCCACAAAGTCTTAGTGTGGGCATCTAGGGTTATGTTCAGGGGTGAGATCATGACGATGGCTCTTGGACCAAGGAGAGTTGGTCTAGGTGATTTAGGTTCAGTGTGGTTCAATTGGCTCTCTTCAAGGGTCCCGATTCGTTCTTCCATTTATCAAACTTATTGTTTAATTATCTAAATTGTTCAGTCATAGTTCTCATTAAAGTTTTAAGATTGAAATCCATGGTGTAACTTGGTTGTGTTTGAGAATGTTGGTAATGGCTCCTGACGTGATGGTCATGTAACACAAATTCGTTCTAGGGTTTCTAGACCTAGAAGTTCAAGTATAATGAATCAACTCAAATTACAATCAACTCAACAATTATCCTTTCCACTGGCCAAGTAAGAGATGGGGTTGTGGAAGGCTTCCCTGCTCTCGCAGGGATCTAATTAGAGAACCACATGTTCACTTAAGGCATTTGTCGTTTGACCTCTATCCTTAGACACCACTTTCAAAAAATAACTGAAGGATTGAGTGCACCAATTTTATCACAATACTTCAAAATCAACCATGTGGGTGTCCCTAGCTTTGCTTTAGGTTTCTACTCAATTTTAATTAGGCTTGGGATCGAGATGAGGGTGGTTGTTTTGGGCCAAGGAAAGGTGATGAAATCCTTCCCTTATCTGAGATAGAAAAATTGCCCTTAAGTGAATTCAGTGATGCATGCACACATATGAAAACCTAAAGTAAAATATGCATATATATATATATATATGTATATATTTTATTTTATTTTTAATTTTATTATTTATGTTGTAGATCTAAAATAAGAAGAAAATTATAAATTTAATGAAGATTAATTAGATGATTAGAAAATTTTAGCACTATGCATGAACATGTCCTAACCTGTTCTGATATCAAACTGATATGAGATGTACCATGCAAAAGATTAATGTAGAGCAATGATTCATATTTTAAGGTGCTTTACTTCACGAAACGAATAAGAATAAACTAAGGATGAATATGCAAAGAGTAAAGTAACTACCCGCAGAATACGATTCAAAGTAATAAAGAAAATAGGATCCTAAGGTTGAGAAACCACTACTTAGAACATACTTTTTCTTCAACAAAACAGAACTTATGAGAAAGGATAGGTTTAATTACCAGGCAATGATGATCTTTGCCCTAAAAGATTGGATCACACAACTTTCAGAATATGTGCCTAAAAGAAGAAGCTATGCTTCCACAGATATTTCGGCTTTTTTTCAGATGGTTCCGAAGGCAAGAAGGACTTCATCTAAGGATCGTAGTATCTTAGCATCTTGGGGCTGGGATGCTTGGAAAAGTGTTAGAACGGGTATTTGTTGGGCCTCTCACCCTCTCCCTCACAGAGGGTCATGCTCAGGAGAACAAGAAAATAGAAGAAGAAGACTTTTTTTCATTAATCATCAATTGTTCTCTATAAGAAAAAGAGAGGGGTTTTTATAATAAACCCTAACCCTTGAATTACATAGAAAAAAGAGAAAATAAGGGTGTCATATTGTTTCCAAATAAGAATATAAGCGGTATCTTAAAATAAGGGAAAGAGATCAGGGGATAGCTTTCCAAATAAGGAGATAGGCAGCATCTTGAAACAAGAAAAAAAGATCAGGGAATAGCTTTCCAAATAAGGAGATAGATGGCATCTTAAAACAAGAAAAAAAATCAGGAGATGACATCATATTCTGCTTTCCATAAGGGATGGGTGGCAAGTCATCTTCCATAGGGGGCTTATTTGCTTTCTTTTATGCTAAGATGACTTTATGAAAATTTTGGAACGCTGAGGTGGCGCACTGAATGTGATCCTTCATGGTCTTGGATCTTCAACTTCTTACACTTTGACTCAATAAATCTTGACTTGACTCAAATAAAATTACTGAACTCATACTTGACTCAAATAAAATTACTGGACTCATACTGACAAAACTTGATTACATGACTTAAAGTCAAACCAACATAAAGTAAGAAATCCATAATGATTCTGAACTCAAATGAATTGATAGGAATCAAAAGTCTAACTACATCCATCAGAAATTCATAATGAGCTCACTAACCTTTGCCTGATCCTGGTGCCTGCACCAGTTGAAGTGAACCATAAACTAAGATTGCAGAAATATGAACCATTTATTATAACGTCACAAGCTTAATAAGTGTGTTACTGTGGATATCCAAGCTTGCGCAATGATAAGCAAGACTGGTGGGCTGTTTCAAAAATCATGACACGATTGACCATCGTGCTTGTTGCAAAACTCTTCGACTCAATCACCTAATTCCTCTACATTTCAAGATGATGAGATAAAAATACATACAATTGAGGATGGCACATCTGCTTTTGAAACATCACTTAGAGACCCGACTAATGATATCCAAGAAATTGAGGATGTTAATGTTCCATTGGACGACGATGAATATGAATTTCAATCATAACCAGATACAGCATCGGATGTTGAACCGATTATTGATGACACAAATAAAGCTGACTCTACATAGAGGCTGATAATAGCAAGATGAATTTATTTGTGCTTTATTTTACACGTATATTCATTATCCATAATTAGGTTGCATGAATCATTGTTATTTTTAGTATGAAGGGCCGAGGGAGATCCATTGCTGATAGATGGGGTGGACAACGCCACAGCATTGATCCATCTGATCCAGCGATCTCATCAGTAGGAGAGTTCAGATCTATACTTTCTATACAACCTTCATTGTCTCTACAGGGGATGTCACCTCAGCTTGGTTCATCTCATGACGCTTCTTCTTCAGCAGCACAGATGGTGAAGAGTTCTTCATCCTCGTACCGTAGTGTACTTCTACTGGATGCACATGGGCTGTAAGTATATAATTTCTTTTACAGTTATGATAATTTTAATGCTAATTATTTATAAACATGTATTGTTTATCTTTTCTATTTTGATAGTAGTTTTATTGAGCAGTATACAGTATCAAGCCAGATCAGCGCTATATTTCAAAGGCACGCTGATCCGACTGGCTACGAATGGCATCACATGTCTCCGGGCACGAGAAAGTTCTATTTTTCTAAGTTTCAAGTAAACTATCTATTTTTAACCCTAAATCAGTCATATGAAATTTCTTAACTCTATTTTATGTATGCAAGTAACCTTTTATTTTAATGCAAAAGAAGTTTACGTGGGACCCTGTCATCTATGACGCCATTAGGGTAAACACAAATTGAAATCTATGGATCACAAGAAGTCATCCCATTCCAAAAATACCACCTAATCAACTAATTTTATGCAAGCAAATCACATTGTTAAGCAAAATCATCATAAGACTTGACTGCGGGCATATATAAAGATGGGCACACCAAACTTTTGAGCCTAATCATAGCATTAATATTGTCTTAAACAATATAATTTATAATAAAAAAATATATGTTCATCATATTTAAAAAGATACAAAACATGACCATTATAGTCTTGCATTTTAAGCAACACATTTCTAAAGGTCTGCAACCCTACAAGATGTTTGGGATCAAAGACAGCAACAAAATAATGAAAGCCATGCATAACTCAAAATTAATAATTCTGTGACAAAACAGTCCCTTACTGACCCTGCAGTTATTTCAGAAATTTACAGAATAATTGCAGTGATACCCTGTCAAAGTTTGATAACAGTTCCTGCTGTGACTTGTTGTAACAGAACAGTCCAAACCAGGCTTGTCAGAATTCAAGGACAGCCCCTGTATAAAACAGATAAATAGCTATTGCCTATTCAAGCTGACTCCATCCTGAACCAATCAACTTAGGTTCAACTGAAACTGAGACCAATAGGAAATTCGGTTCCATCTGATTCAACCGAACCATTCATAAGTAGCTTAGGAATAGGTGAGGTATAATATGAATCAAACCAGATTGATGGCATCAGGGTAATTAACAATAATTGACCAGTTCAGTCAGATGAAAAATAATCAATCTTCCATAATCAAATTAATGAATTCATGATTTAAATGGGTTCCATTACTTAAATGAATGAATCAGATTAAATTATATATCATAGTGGATTGGATCTAAATATTTATGACCCAAAACAGAGACAACTATTGTATTGTATTGTATCATGCTATATCGTATCATATTATGTATGTACGTTCGCATGTAGATTGGTTTTTGCTCTTTATAATGTCATCAATCCTAATGAGCCCATGTTGGCCTTAATTTGAAATTGATCTTACCAAATGATGATGATGATGATGATATCTTGATTTTAAATTTTTGGCTCAAAATCAATTTAAAGCCTAGCTTAGTCAAACCCAAGGTCAATTAAGCTAGATTATGCTCCTACTTGTACTGTGGTATAATATGCCAAGACATGCATGTTACCCAAGTTTTCAGGGTATCTTAATTTGCAACATAAGATAGAGATGCGTACAAACAAATAAATTACAAGAGATTTAACAAGAGATATCCGACAAAGGAATTTAATGTCCAGATTCAATGGACCTTCTTTCTAAACTAATTTAATATAAATATTAGCTGACATCTACGGATGCCAGACATGGCACAGTATACTACAAGGGCAGCTAATAGGTGGCCACAGAAAAGTCAGGAATGTAGTGTAAGAGTTCTATTAACAACCATTGCAGAGTACGATCAGGACAAAGGGGAACCAACACTCCCCAACTCCATCGTGGAGGCTACTTGCAAATATACATAATTCGGACCAGGCAACTAAACATTCACCTAAGTTTCATTTGTTATGACAAAGCTGGTGAACCTGGTGGCCATGGGCAGGCCCTGCTGTATTTGGTGGTTAGTTCTCGCAGTATCAACTATCGTCTAGCTATTGATGACCTGCAAACGTTAAAATTCAATGAGTCATCGTATTTGAGACATGCTTGAGTATTAATAAAACAGGAGATTAGTTTGCCGCACACTTACCCATTCATCTCTTTCAAAGCAGCACTTGTTGCTTCCTCTGTGGTGCATGTGCTCTATGAAGGCATAGCCGTTTGACCTTTTTGATATCTTGTCCATTATAATTTTAACTGTTGCAAGGCAATAATTACAGCATCAACAATGCTGGGTCAATTAGATGATGAATAAAAGGTTCAGTGATTTACCCTGAAACTCACTAGTCTTCAAATGCTGTACACAAGGTTTTCTCAGTAGTATAGAATGAAAGACCTACAATAACATTTTGATTACACATAAGGAAACTGTCTTACAGCATTTAATTGAGGCAGGACAAGCGTCAAAAGCCCAAAAAGAAAAGCAAGAAAAGATGCCAAACACTGTTTTTTTGCCATTCGTAATAAAAAGAAATGATATGACACTTGATTTCACATATGTATTACCGTTGGTAAACAATCAATTAGATTCTACACGACAAGCAATACAGCTGGTAGGTGATAACTGATCGTTGATAAAGTTCAGTTCCAGCTGGAAAGTGAATGAACCTTCATTTCTTTGCTATTATGAAGTGAATATGATATAGAATTCAGTTACCCAGTCATCAAGGCACAACCAATGAATCAGCACTTTCTTTTGGCTACTGTTGGATTGTAGTTACAGAAGGTACAAGCAGAGGCTGATCTAAATAGTCAACGAACTTCTTATAATTTTGCCCTTGAGCTGAATTGCTTTCAGTAAAGGACATCCAATAGGAGGCTAGAGCTACTCAGAACTTGCAAATTCATAGAGAATCAAATCAGGTTGCTGGCTGGCTTGCCAATCAGGTTGGCAAAATTAGCTCAATGTATTGTCAGAATCATTTAGAGAAGATCAAGAAATCCCCACTCAGTAATCCAAAAAGAAGAGAGAGAGAGACAAAACGAAAAGAAAAAGAAAAGGTAATGCAAATGCTTCCCATGAAACAAGAAAGAAAAAATTAAGGCATTACTGTAGTACCAAATGGAGATACTTGACTGCAAGTCTACAAGGCTGGATCAGACAAAGGTCATGATCAGGTCTCCTAGACAAACCTAATTCCCATCAAAGCTGCAGCCACCATAATTTGAGTCATCACAACCACAACCAAACCAGCAGCCACTGCCACCACCAAGCTACACTGCCACAACCAACAAGTTGCTACTACCACCACAGCCACAACCACCACCATCATGACACAATAATCCCACCACCATCACCCTAAACACCATTATAGCAAATTAGGAACCATTAGGTAACCCTACTACCACCACCAGCTTGCTGCCATGCACCATCATAGATACTACCTGTTCATTACCACAGCCCAAACAATGCCACTGCCACTGCATCTGCCATCGCTTCTAGAAATGTGTAACTGTAACTCTCAATCCTTTTATCTGTTCCTCCCCTTTTTTCTTCTTTTTTTCTAGAAACCCGATGGGCATGCCACTACCAGGGTTTTAAACCAGGACTACTCAATGGAGACAAAAGGTTTTAAAAAGTGAAAATAATCAATTTGTTTTCAGTTTCTAAAAGCAAGAAAACAAGAAACAATGCCACACACAGGCTTAAGAATTACCTGATCATTAAAGATGGTCTTTGGTTTCTAAACAACATGATAGTTGTAGCGGTTTAGAAAGCTATATCATTTGCAGAACCAACCACTAAATAATGTGTGATGTCCACAATGTCGTTTTGGCATTTCCTTCTAACAAATTTTCTTAATTGTTTCATGTCTAATAGCATTCTCAATGATAATTAATTCATACACAAAGGATGAGTCCAATAAATCATAAAGAAAAAAAAAAAAAAAGTCATTTATAGGTCATCCTGAATGCAAGGGGGAAAATCCTTGCATTTAAATCATTAGGACAACTCCACATTAAGTGGCCTGCAAAGAGAACCTACCCCACCTTTCAAACCTAGCCACTATCATGTAATATCGTAGAGGGATTTCAAAATCTTCCTACATGATAGACAAACATCTAGTTGCTCTAAAACGCTCCGACAGAGGATGTTCCCTCTGCCTGTACACTGTAGTCATAATAATCATCCTCCCTAATTTACAACTTAGGTTCCTACTCAAAACAGCTCCCTAAACATCTCTACTACCTTAGATCATCACACCCTGCATGAACAAACCTCCTGTTTACACTACATCTGCACCAATAACTGTGATACAAAAGTCAATCAACAGTAGACCTTAGAAGGCAGCCTGACATAGGCTTAGTAGTGGGTCTTTAGAAGGAACATCTTGCACAAGCCAAGTAAGAAGATATTCTAGAGGGATGCCAACCTTGAATTGAATACCAAGATACTGACTATCAGGATGCGAGGCGACCTCCTTGGGTGCAAACTGAGAACCAAGGCATGGACCGAATACCAGCATATATATGAGCCCACCCACCCTGAGAGAGACTATCAGGGTGCAAATCCAGCAACAAGCAAGGAGCAAACTGGGTACTAGAATGCAAGCCGACCCTCATGGGACGGGGGTGTCAAGATGCAGACCAAGCGCAAAGATTTAGACCAGGTACCAGGATGCAGGCTAATCCACAAGGAAACTGTCAGGGTATAGATTGAGGGGCTAAGAGCTAGTGACTTAAGACCTGGCACTTAGCAGAGCAAAATCCTAGAAAAGTGGCTGGTCAACAGGTGGCACTATCGAGAATGTGGGAGTAGTGAAGGAAATGGTAAAAGCCATGTGTA
Organism: Calamus simplicifolius; assembly: GCA_900491605.1. NCBI lineage: Eukaryota > Viridiplantae > Streptophyta > Magnoliopsida > Arecales > Arecaceae > Calamus > Calamus simplicifolius. The sequence continues at coordinate 353,171 of UESW01003925.1, forward strand.
CAACGATAGGTGGAAGTGGCCCATGTGTCGCAAACTAGCAAGGACAAAAACCAGAACTGAAGAATAACAACACATTGTCCCAGTGGTTAATAGAAACCACTTACAAATATTAGATTGTAATGGTAGTTTAGGGACTTCTCTTTGGACACAATGATAGACTAGAAATTATTATCTTCTTTATATTAATGTCCACTTATATCCTCAAATTTCTATGTTCATTCCTTTTAGATCACAACAATTTGATTTTCTTCTCGTAGCATTCCACTAGTGAAAGTCATTGAAGGTTCAAGGCTATAGAACCCACATTACTCCATCTACACATATCAAACCTTCATACTTTCTAATGAGAAATTGGTGTGGCACATTCATGCATCCAACTAGCTAGCCCATCCATTGTTTTTCTCAATCCTCAGGGAAACAAGTTTGGCATGCCTAGTGGGACACGAGTAACTACTGGATGCACACACAGAGGAGTGGCGCACAACCATTTGGCCTCACTCAAGCCAGTGGCTCTAACAACAATTAATGCCACAGATAAACAAGAAGCATCACAAAACAAGCTATCAAGTAGCAGCCCACAAGCTTCCCAGAGGCAAGCAACTACTTTTAGTGGGCATATTAGTTCTAGCTAACTAAGATATTGTGGCTCTGAAAACCAGCTATTACACAATGTCATCACACAGTTCAGATCTGACCCAGACTAGAGCCAGCGAGACCTGCTACAAAAAGTCACCAACTAAGTGGTTATGATGTTGAGGCCATTTTTTCACCAGTAAAAGACTTCCACGGCCACAATTGCAAGGCAGGTTTAGAGTCTTGTAACTGTGCTGGCTGATCATTATCATCCAACATAACGTCCCCAAGTCGACCTTCTAGTCATGAATCTGGCAATTGGCAGCCCACATGCAGGTAGCTGACCAACTGATCGAACTTCTAGTATGGAAGGATTAAAATACTGGAGAAGCCCAACCACCAGAGATACATGAATTATGATAAAGGTGTCACGCCCTAGACCCTATATTGGATCTAGGGGTGGCAACCCGCCGCATGCCTAGCATGCAAGGCGTCCCGAAATATAACATTCAATACAAAGAGGGGTAATAACTATATATCATCCAAATTCAAATTGTTCTTAATACAAACCATAATCATATGTTTTAGGCTACATGCCCAAAATACATAATTCAATGGGACTACAATAAAGTATTAGATCTAGGTTACACTGATAGCCGCTCCAACTACCCCATATTCCCATCTTCAGTTCTGTGGCTCTGAAAAATATTGTGAGATTTAAATGAGCTCACACTCAATAAGTAAGCCAACTATAATATAATGTAATTACTTCAAGCTTTTATCAACTCAAATTTTTCATAATAAACATCTGCCAAGCTTCCATTTTTCAAATACATTTTACCATGTTATCAAAACATGCATCATATGCTCAAAATAATTTTGAAAGCAATTGCTATATATAGCATTTCAAGAATATACAATTTCAGAATAAAACCACTGTACCACTATAAATAGCATGTAAAAATGCATTTTTATACCAATGTCCCATGGCCACACACTATGTACATATAACACCCCCCTCGGGGTATCCTCCATAAATATGCCCTAGGAGTCAGGGTCCTGGAACCAGCGTCATGAACTCACATCATATCATATCCTGCTACAGCACATCCTAAAAGTGTGTTCTCCATATACCCCCCTATGGAGATGGGTTCCAATGCCATGTGGTATAATATTGCCATGTCCTGTCACAGCACACCTCCTGGGTGTGTGTTCTCCATATACCCCCTATGGAGTTGGGTCCCGGTGCTAAGTGAGTCATGCAACATATCACATCATATCATATCATAGCGGACCATGATGGGACATATTATCATATACACAAAATACCATTTTCATGTCACATTTGCCAAATAGCATGTATCGTTGCAAAAAATGTAATCCATATACTTTTCATAATTACAGTGATTTAAACATGTCAAATACACATGTATAATTATAAAACCTTTAGCAATTTCAAAGATCATGCCAATTGATCAGTTGTCCGCATAGGTACCAAATTATTTATAAAATAATAAATAATAAACTAATCATAGTAAATGCTCATTTGCAAATAAGAGTACCAATCCATTTTCTCGTTTTTCAAATAATGCAATATATACCAATATAGCATTTAAATACATAATTTCATATTTAATAATTTATGAAAATTATAATAAATAACTACTTACCTCTTGGCGCTAATCCAAAAATGTAATTCGGCTATTTAAGTACCTGAGTACCCCTACAGCATCAATGTCCCAATTTTTAGTCCCCAAAATTAGCATATCAAAATAGCTTTTAAACTCTACCCAGTTTAATCCCGGGGCCAACTTGGGGCTTGAATATCTCCCAATATATAAGCCCAAATGAAAAAATAAAAATACCCCCAAAAACTAGAATCAACACTGATCCGGGGTATATTTTTATTTTTCCATTTTTGACCCAATACGAGGTCCAAATCGCCGCCCAAAGATGGCTCGCAAGCTAGCCCAACAGGGCCCAAATCCCAAACGGCCCGGCCGCGACTCTTCTCCCCCGCCCCCCTGTTTTACCCAAAACAGGGGAGATTGGTACCAGCGGCCAGGGCCACTGCTGGCCACTCCCCAAGGGGGCCCGGCCGTCGATCGACCCGGAGCCGACCGCTACCGCGGCCGAGCTCCTCCCCTTCTCTCTCCCCCTCAATCTCTCTGTCTCTCTCGTTCTCTCTCGCGGCATGATTCATGCCGGTGGCATGACCGGCCACTATGGCTGGCCGGACCTCCACTGGACGCTGCCCCGGCACCGGTGGAGGTTGCCGGTCATAGCCCAGGCCCGACAAGCCCGGCGGGCACTCCGCCGGGCCCTAACCAAGCCGTGAACCAGCTTGGTTCCGATGTGAAGGGGGGCTGCCTCTCTCTCTTTCCTCTCATTCTCTCTCTTACCTTGCGGCCGGCACAGTGGGGACGAGAGTGGTGATCGTGGAGGAGGGGTGCTCCCCCCTCCTTATATCATGGCAAGGGGATGGTTAGCCCCTCCCCTGTGCCCGTGTGAAGGGGGCGCATCGGCGCCTCCTTCCGCCATGCCAGGACAACAATGGCGGAGGAAGGGTGGTGCCTCCCTTCCTCCGTCAACATGGCGGAGGAAGGGCGGTGCCTTCCTCATCAATAATGGCGATCCGGGGGTTTACATTCTCTCCTCATAAAAATTTCGGCCTCGAAATTGATGCACATTTATAATTCAAAGTTTGATCATAAGAATAATCATCTTTTCATTTACATATACTAAGATACAAACAGATATGATATTTCTTTTTCATTTCCTCCTCAGCTCCAAGTAGCTTCCCTCTCAGAATGGTTATTCCATTGACCTTGACATAGGGAATGCTACACCGTCTTAGAACTTGATCCTTGCGGTCCACAATACGTACAGGATGCTCTTCATATGTCAGATCATTCCTTAACTGCATGGGCTCAAACTGTATCACATGGCTGGGGTCAGAAATGTACTTTCTCAACATAGATACATGAAATACATTGTGTACCCCAGAGAGTGCCGGAGGTAATGCCAGGCTATAAGCTACCTCTCCTACTTTACTCAGAATCTCAAATGGCCCAATGTATCGTGGACTCATTTACCTTAATCCCAAATCTCATCACATTTTTGGTTGGTGATATCTTCAGAAAGACATGGTCTCCAACCTGAAATTCTAGCTCCCTTCTTCTCACATCAGCATAGCTCTTCTGTCGGCTCTGAGCTGTGCGGAGTCGTCCTTGATCAACTGCACCTTCTCTACTGTCTGCCGAATCAGTTCAGGGCCCAACAATTTTCTCCCCACATCATCCCAACATAAGGGAGATCTGCATTTTTTACCATACAAGCCTCAAATGGAGCCATCTGGATACTGGCTTGGTAACTATTATTGTAAGCAAATTCCACTAAAGATAAGTGGTTGTCCCAAGCACCACCAAGTCCATCACACAGGCTCGCAACATGTCCTCCAGGGTCTGTATGGTCCTCTCAGACTGCCCATCTATCTGAGGATGGAAGGCTGTGCTGAAGTTCAATTTGGTCCCCAGAGCTCTATGAAGACTCTTCCAGAATTGGGACACAAACCTAGTATCCCGATCTGATACAATAGATATAGGAATACCATGAAGCCTCACAATTTGCTCAATATACATGTTGGCCAATCTCTCACTGGAAATCCCAACTCTAAATGGCAGGAAATGGGCTGACTTCGTCAATCTGTCTACAATGACCCATACTGCATCATTGTTCCTAGGGGTCTTAGGCAGACCAGTCACGAAGTCCATAGTGATCTCCCATTTCCATTGTGGAATCATCAGAGATTGAAAGGGTCCCGCAGGCCTTTGATGCTCAGCCTTCACTTGCTGACATACTAAACATTTGGCCACATACTGAGCAATCTCTCTTCATTCCCTTCCACCAAAAGTTTTCTTTTAGGTCTTGTACATCTTGGTGCCTCCTGGGTGCACTGTATAGGGAGAGTAGTGGGCCTCCCTTAGAATTTCTGCTCTTAGTTCCTACCACATTTGGCACACAGAGCCTGCCATCAAATCTCAGGGATCCATCCTCCATTATAGCAAATTCATTTTGAACCCCTGACTTCACAGCTTCTTTAATCTTTTGCAGGTCCAAGTCTTCCTTCTGGGAGGACTTGATCCTGTCAATCAGGTGGGTTGGAGTACAAGTGCTGCTACCTACCCATCGGACCGTTGTACTCGCAATCCAACCTCCAACTTCTCAAGGTCCCTCTGGATGTGAGGCTGAGAAGTGATCATAGAAGCTAACTCCGAGGAGGACTTCCTACTCAAGGCATCAGCTACCACATTGGCCTTCCCTGGTGATAGTGCAGGTTCAGGTCATAATCTTTTAGTAGCTCCATCCACCTCCTCTGTCTCAAATTTAACTCCTTCTGAGTGAAGATGTATTTCAGACTTTTGTGGTCTGTATACACATCACATGTCTCTCCATAGATAATGCCGCAAATTTCAAGCAAAAATCACGGCGGCCAACTCCAGGTCATGGTAGGATAATTTTGCTCGTATGGCTTTAGCTGCCTGGAGGCATAAGCTATCACCTTCTCATTTTGCATTAGAACACATCCCAATCCCTTCCGAGAAGCATCCGTGAATAGGGTGAATCCTCCAGATCCTGACGGAAGGGTAAGGACGGGGGCTGATACTAGGCGTTGCTTCAGCTCCTGAAAACTTCTCTCACACTCCTCAGTCCAGTCAAACTTCGCTTGCTTTTGGGTCAAGCGAGTCAGGGGTAGAGCAATGCGAGAGAAGCCTTCTTACTAATATCCAGCCAGCCCCATCCAGAAAGCTTCTTACTTCGGATACATTGGAAGGCCTACACCAATTAACAACTGCCTCAATCTTCTTCGGGTCCACAGATATGCCATCTTTAGATATTATATGACCCAAGAATAATACTTGGCTCAACCAGAAGTCACACTTTGCAACTTGGCATAAAGCTTTTTCTCCCGAAGAGTTTGCAGAACAATCTTCAGGTGGTCCACATGCTCCTCCTGGCTTTTAGAATACACCAGGATGTCATCAATGAACACCACTACAAACGGGTCAAGTATGGCTTAAAGATTCTGTTCATCAAGTCCATGAATGCTGTCGGGGCATTAGTCAACCCAAACGGCATCACCAAGAACTCGTAGTGGCCATACCTAGTCCTGAATGCTGTCTTAGGCACATCCCAGCCTTGACCTTGAGTTGATGGTATCCTGACCGAAGATCAATCTTTGAGAATACCCGAGCTCCTTGGAGTTGATCAAACAGATCATCAATCCTCGGCAAGGGATACTTGTTCCGCACTGTTACCTTATTGATTTCTCGGTAATCAATGTAGAGCCGAAGACTTCCATCTTTCTTTTTGACAAATAGTACTGGAGCACCCCAAGGGGAGACACTAGGTCTGATAATCCCCGGTCTAGGAGTTCCTACAATTGGCTCTTCAACTCTTTTAGTTCAGCTGGGCCATACGGTACGGGGCCTATGGATATAGGTCCAGTGCCAGAGGGCCAAATCAATAGTGAACTCAACCTCCCGATCTGGGAGTAATTCAGTCAAATCATCAGGGAATACATCAGGAAATTCTCGAGCCACTGGAATATCTCCAACTTGACCTCATCTTGCTGAAGGTCTTTGACCACAGCAAGAAACCCTTGGCCACCCTTCTTCAAATACTTTGCGGCCTGTAGTGCTGACACAAACACTGAGGCCAGATGCTCCTGACTTCCAGTAAAACTGAATTCAGGTTGATTAGGAATTTTGAAGATCACCATTTTCCTGAAACAGTCTACTGAAGCATGATAGGAGGCCAACCAGTCCATCCCAAGGATAACATCAAAGGATTTTAGTGGAAGGACGATTAGATCGGCCTTCAATTTTTATCCCCATGTTAATCAGGCAATTTGCATACTGAGTCTACCCTCATAACATCACCATTTGGGAGAGCAATGTGCAACTCTTGCTCTAGAGGAACGGGTGTCAAAGATTCATCCTTGGCGAGATATGTGCTAGATACAAATGAATGCGTGGCACCCGGATCTACTAAGAATTGAGCATAAGTGTTGCCTACTTTAATTATACCTGGTCACAAAGTTTAATTTATCTTAGATGTCATGAGGTTTAACAATACTTTTATCATTCATAATCAATGCATTCCATTGCATATGAATGAAATAATCTTAAACGAGTACTTAAGTAACAGGCATACCTATCACAACGGAGTTAGAAGCGGCAGCATCCTGCTGTGTGAGAGTAAAGACCCTTCCCTGGGTCCTAGACTGCTGCTGGCCTCTACCCTGATCCGAAGGAGGCTGCTGATCCCTCCGAAGGGGACAAGTGGCCATCTTGTGACCCACCTGCCCATATATGAAGCAGGCACCAATTGTCCCGTGGCACCACTTGCCTGGGTGGGAGTTTCCGCATTGAGGGCAACGGGTTTCCGTACTCTTCGTCCTGAGGGGGGCTGATAAGGACCTTTCTTCTTGGCCTGCCTGAAGACTGGCCAGAAGGAGGCCCCTTCTTCCTTTGCTGCTGCTCCCACTGCTTATGGACCACACCCATATCCCTCTCAATCACCAGGGCCTTGTTCACCACAGCACTGAATGTGGAGAGTTCAAAGGCATTGACTGCTTGCATCAGTCTGGGCCTCAGTCCCTCGGTAAACTTGATGATCTTGGCTCTCTCAGTGGTCGCTATGTCTGGAGCAAACCGAGCCAACCGGGTAAACTCGGCTTCATACTGCGCCACAGAGAGATTTCCTTGCTCCAGTTTGACAAACTCCGACTGCATTTGCCTCTGCACACTATTGGGAAGTATTTGTCATAGAAGACTTTCTTAAACTCTCCCCAGGAAATAGCTCGTCCATCCATTCGCTGCTCCACAAGTAGCCACCAATCATATGCCTCCCCTGAAGGAGGTAGGTAGCGAATCTGATTCGCTCCTCCTCTTGGCTACCATGAGCTGCAAAGGCTTTCTCCATCTCCCTCATCCATTTTTCAGCATCGGCAGGGTTAGTAGATCCACAAAAAGGAGCAGGGGCCAAGCTCTTGAACTCAGCAAAGCTTCGGCCCTCTCCCCGCCAGGGCAGAGATGGAGCCGACTGAGCAGGCTGCGGAGCGGAAGAGGCAGGCCGAGCAGGCTGGATTGCTGAATCTGTTGCTGCATGGCTTGCATAGCCTGCGACATTCCCACAAAAGCCTGAAGCAACTGGGCCTGAAATTATGGTTGATCATTGTCAGCCAGATTAATGGAACCATAGCCTTCAGAAGCTTGCTGGCCAGAGTCACTAGCCTGGGAGTTCCCATAGGCCGCAGACTCCTAGTGCGACGTGGCATTCTTAATTCCTGCCAGGGTTAGTTTCCAGTCAATATCCTTGTAAACCACTAAATTTTAGACTTTTAAAATATATTACTTGAAATTTTTAATAAAGTTATCACCCTCCCAATGTTATCCTAATGTTCTGCCTAGTGTCATCTTGTGTTTGTCCCTAAGGTCAAACCTAGGCTATGATACCACAAAAGCTGTCACGCCCTAGACCCTATATTGGATCTAGGGGTGGCAACCCGCCGCATGCCTAGCATGCAAGGCGTCCCGAAATATAACATTAATACAAGGAGGGGTAATGACTATATATCATCCAAATTCAAATTGTTCTTAATACAAACCATAATCATATGTTTTAGGCTACATGCCAAAATATATAATTCAATGGGACTACAACAAAGTATTAGATCTAGTTACTCTGGTAGCCGCTCCAACTACCCCATATTCCCATCTTCAGTTCTGTGGCTCTAAAAACATTGTGAGATTTAAATGAGCTCACACTCAATAAGTCAACTATAATATAATGTAATTACTTCAAGCTTTTATCAACTCAAATTTTCCATAATAAACATCTGCCAAGCTTCCATATTTCAAATACATTTTACCATGTTATCAAAACATGCATCATATGCTCAAAATAATTTTGGAAGCAATTGCTATATATAGCATTTCAAGAATATACAATTTCAGAATAAAACCACTGTACCACTGTAAATAGCATGTAAAAATGCATTTTTATACCAATGTCCCACGACCACACACTATGTACACAGAACACCCCCTCGAGTATAACATCCCCCTCGGGTGTATCCTCCATAAATATGCCCTAGGAGTCAGGGTCCTGGAACCAGCGTCATGAACTCACATCTATCATATCCTGCTACACACACCCAAAGTGTGTTCTCCATATACCCCCTATGGAGATGGGTCCCGGTGCCATGTGGCATAATATTGCCATGTCCTATCATAGCACACCTTTTGGGTGTGTTCTCCATATATTCCCCTATGGAGTTGGGTCCGGTGCCAAGTGAGTCATGCAAATATCACATCATATCATATCATAGCGGACCATGGTGGGACATATTATCATATACACAAATATCATTTTCATGTCACATTACCAAATAGCATGTATCATTGCAAAAAATGTAATCCATATACTTTTCATAATTACAGTGATTTAAACATGTCAAATACACATGTATAATTATAAAACCTTTAGCAATTTCAAAGATCATGCCAATTGATCAGTTGTCCGCATAGGTACCAAATTATTTGCAAAATATAATAAATAATAAACTAATCATAGTAAATGCTCATTTGCAAATAAGAGTACCAATCCATTTTCTCATTTTTCAAATAATGCAATATATACCAATATAGCATTTAAATACATAATTTCATATTTTAATAATTTATGAAAATTATAATAAATAACTAACTTACCTCTTGGCGCTAATCCAAAAATGTAATTCGACTATTTAAGCACCTGAGTACCTACAGCATCAATTTCCCAATTTTTAGTCCCCAAAATTAGCATATCAAAATAGCTTTTAAACTCTACCCAGTTTAATCCCGAGGCCAACTTAGGGCTTGAATATCTCCCAATATATAAGCCCAAATGAAAAATAAAAATACCCTCAGAAACGAGAATCAACACTGATCCGAAGTATATTTTATTTTTTCATTTTTGACCCAATACGGGATCCAAATCGCAGCCCAAATATGGCTCGCGAGCCGGCCCAACAGGGCCCAAATCCCAAACGGCCCGGCCCGCAACTCCTCTTCTCCCCCGCCTCCCCTGTTTCACCCGAAATAGGGGAGATTGGTGCCGGCGGCCAGGGCCGCTGCCGGCCACTCCCCAAGGGGGCCCGGCCGCCGACGATCGCTCGGAGCTGACCGCCGCCGCGGCCGAGCTCCTCCCCTTCTCTCTCCCCCTCAATCTCTCTGTCTCTATCGGTCTCTCCCGCGGCACGATTCGTGCCAGTGGCATGGCCGGCCATCATGACCGATCGGACCTCTACCGGACGTTGCCCCGGTGCCGGTGGAGGTCGTCGTCGCAGTTCGGGCCCAGCGAGCCGGCGAGCACTCCGCCGAGCCCGAACCAAGCCGTGAACTGGCTTGGTTCCATTGTGAAGGGGCTGCCTCTCTCTCTTTCCTCTCATTCTCTCTCTCTCTCACCTTGCGGCCGGCACGGTAGGGAGGATAGTGGTGATCGTGGAGGAGGGGTGCTCCCCCCTCCTTATATCATGGCAAAGGGAGGGTTAGCCACTCCCCTGTGCCCGTGTGAAGGGAGCGCGTCAGCGCCTCCTTTCGCCATGCCAGGTCAACAATGGCGGAGGAAGGGCGGCGCCTCCCTCCGTCAACAATGGCGGATCCTCACATGGTGAGGATCCGGGGGTTTACAAAAGGTGAGGCCAACCAAGGATCTATGGATCCTTCGTCAATAATAGGCCAACCTTAGAATACATGGGACTCTGGATGGAAATCCAAGGCTTAATGGATGGAGAAACAAAGTTGGCCTGCGAATTGGAATTAGGAAGAAGAACATTGCTCCAACTGTTGGTCAAGCACTAACCAATCTTAGGGGTGGGGACAACCATTCATCCAACAAGTAGGATATGTACCTCAGAACCCATAAGCTGGGAGGCAAACACCATAACAGGTCTTACCTCCACCAAATCAATCGAATCCACCGAACCCTTGGAATGGAGGGGCAGTCTCAGGCCAAATATGGGTTTATAATCAGTATTTACGATCAGTATTATAATTGATTGTACACCTGAGTCTAAAATTAGACCAATGGATATGGTGCCAAGTACATCCTATCATCCTTTCGATAGTCAATCAATGGTATGTGCAGGGCATTGTTACACCGCATCCAAATAAATTAATAAGGAGCCTCGATCACCCACACTATATGCCAAGTAGCAATATAGCCCACAAAAGGGACATCTTGCGCAAACTAAGTGATAAAAGGTTCTAGATGGATCTCATCCTTAGATCAAGCACCAAGACATAGACCAAATACCAAAGTGCAAACCAAGTGCCAGCAAGTTGGACGGCCACCAGGGGTTTGTTGAGGTGCAAACCAAGTACCAACGTATTTTCCAGGTACCAAGATGTATGATAAAAGATATTGTATAATGAAAGAAATATATTTTGTATAGATTTAGTAATGAAAGAGAGTTATCAAAGGTAAAGTCAACAATAGAAGGTGGACAACTGATCTAGAATTATATTTACAATCATACATGAGTGCTTGCTCTCATAAGAAAACATATACAGAGGGAGCTACTCATATCAGGGTTGACAAGATTTGCTACAAATTGTATAGCATTAAAGAGCCTCTTAAATAATAAGTTTGGTTTAAGTGCTATGATAACTTGTGATGAATGGATAGCCTTGAAATTTATACGAACCAATGAGGGATGATATGCTGAGGATATCATATTAAGCAATGATTTTTAAGATAGATGAATTAAGATTGTTAAGGCAGTTGAGCCTTAATGAATTGCCTCTAAGAGTAGTAAATAGTGAGAATTCTCTCAAATGGGACACACACACACACACACACACACACACACACACACATATATATATATATATATATGTATGTTAAGATGTCGACTTGTAAAGAAGATATTATAAAAGCAGTGGATCAGAAGAAAGCAACACCATATTTGCGCACCATGAGTACAAATGGGACACTCAAATAGTCAAATAGGGAGGAAATTACACTTGGCAGGTAGAATTTTCATGAATCCCGATCCTTATTTGTTCTTCATTCAATAATTTACAGATGTCTTTGTTTTGAATTAATATTATTCTTGTTTACTCTTTGCAACCTATCATTTGAATCCAAAGTACCAGTATGGTCATAATATTGCCTTAGATAAAAATATATTATATAGGCAAGAAGTTGATTTAAACTTAGCTATAGAAGCCATAAGTGAGGTAACAAAAGAGTAAATGTTTATGATAGTATGACTACAAGTGTAAACGTGTATCATGTAACTTCTTAAAATTACCATGCACTAATGAAAAGTCTATTTTGATGGGGTAGGGAAAATTTTTCAAGACAAGAAAGGAAGTTTTGGTGAGCAAAGAAATGATAAATCAATATCTCAAATGTCACCAATTATAATTAGAAGATAACTTGTCACTATTCAGTCTTCCCTCTTACCTATATATAAGTGAGGACTTGAATTTAAATATAAATATGTCTAATTTGAATGCAATGGAGTAGTGGGTCCAATGGAGTAGAGGGTCCAACGGCACATATATACTCCAACTCCAAGAAATATTGCCATTCAGGTCCTCTCGTAGACCGTCTTATCAAGTGAATGCAAATGCAACTCAAATACATTTGCCCTAATCCATACAAAAGTTAGAAATTACCTAACCTCACAATGATTGCGGGATCTAGTTTTTATACACTATAATATGAGGCTAAAGCTTATGTAAATAAAGGGAAGGAGTCTAAGCAAAACAATCCATTTGAGGAGGACTTTGTTTATGATGATGATGATGCAATGCTAGCTTGCATTGCAGATCAAGCACAAAACCCACCAATATAGGATAAATCAAGAGATCCTCCTTGACCATGCAAAATAACAGCATAACAGACACATATACAAGATGTGGACCAATGGGCAGCCTCTCACTTATCTCTCGTTCAAAGTAGAACACAAGATGCTGGAGAAAGTGATGGTGGATCAGGCAATAGGCAATCTAAGGATTCTGATGATCAATTTGAACACAGAATGTTTAATTCATTACATGACACACAAGCCTCCAGAACTGGCTAGGGCATTAAGACCAGCATTAAAAGTAGGACAGGTTAATTGGTGAAGGCTAGCCAAGTTTCAAAAGGAAGCCAAAGAGGTGTTGTCAAGGAGAGCCATAAGAAGTCAAAATTGAAAGGGAAGACAGCAATTGGTTCGGTAGGAACCATTAGTGATGTGCAGGTTCAAGATGATGATAATGAGACACCCAAGTCCTCAACTTTTGAATTGTCTAGATCATCTCGTGATAATAGTAATGATGATAATGATAACTCGAGTGATGATGGATCCGATGATCATGGTGCTCAAAGTGGAAGTGGCGGTCAAGCACATGAGATCAGTCCATTTACAGAAGAGGTAAATTCACCCATACTATGTAGGATGATGATCATGGAGCTAAACACAAATTTAGATATCAAGGCGAGGAGTTATTGGCTTATAGGAGAAGGGGGGGCCGGCATTATTATAGGATGCGACATTTAGATAATTTCCAAAAGAAATTAAGGACAACTAAAGAACATCAATGTCGAGAATCCCTGAAATTTATAATTGGATGGATCATGAAGCTCAAAAGAGCAAGTTGGATTCTAAGCAAGTCAGATCATCATCATCACCTAGAGCGGGATATATTAGCATATCAAATAGTCAAAGTGTATAGCATATTATGGCCCTTCCCCTTTTATATATAACTTAGATGTATACTTTCTATCATCGTATCCTCAAGAATATCCTCTCACGTAGTATCCAACTTCATATGGATATGTTTCAAAAACATAGAATGGTGCTTTCTCTCATCACCCTGAGCAGGATGACCAATCTCTTATCGAATGCGTTATCAAGATTATCCTAGACAGTACCAAACACAATACGAGCATAAGGATAGACGTAGTATTTCGCCTAGCATCATATTCAAGGACTTAATTATGAATAAAACTCAATATATATAAGCATCATAGACATTCCACTTGGGATTAACAGTAAGCTTGATATGCTTATCCTAGTAAACTCTGCAAAGGCCGGTCCTAAGCCCGAATAAAGAAAGAGAATTGCATTAGGTAGCTAACAGCGGTGTAAAACTTGTCAGATCCCTTAAAACATGAATCTACTAAATCAAGCAGAGTGGAGGAAGCAGATTCATGTAGCCGACCCCATGTAGTTGGGAAAAGGCTTAGATGAGTTGAGTTGAGTTGTTGAAATACAAATTTAGTAAACAATATTCACATAACTCTCTTCCATTTACAAGCAATCAAATTTGATATTGTCACTTTTACACCAAACTGCATCATGTTTCACCAAAACATGTCATTTTTTACTTGTCTATTACTTGGTAATTAAGGATCTTTAGTAACCTACAGGTCTATAATACATTATTATATCAATTTTTAATAAATCTAATTTATCATAAAAATATAGCTTTTAAAATTTAATATGTTTAAAAATCAAATAAAACACTTAAGCTTCATAAATAGATATAAAAAAATAAAAAAAAAGGCATTCCAATCGAGTACCAAAATGGGACGAGATGAGACACAAGGCATTCTACTCCATAGGAAACTAGGATACCTCTATCCTATGAGATTTAAAACCTTACTTCCAGTACCTAACCAAAGATAATTGTAAATAAATTGTCATGTCTTAATGATCAGCAAAATCCTCCTTTTAATTAAAACACTCAGCATGAAATTATGCAGTCTTATCAGCATTTAATGGGTCATTCATGAATTTACATTCTAAAATAAAGTTGCATATAGCTGAAGATATGTGGCAAAATACATGAAAGTATTAGAATAAACATCAAAGAAAATAAAAGGAAAGAACAATTATAAATGTAAATAAGACATGGTCTGCCCATGAATATGACTAACTTCTATAATCCTTGTTATCTGACCCAAATTTTATATCAGGCTGCACAGATAAAAGACCCAGAACATCTGCACAAAAGGAGAGGCATCTAAACATATTCAGTGGCATATACTAACCAGCGAGTCCTATGCACATTGCTCATTAATTTGGCAACAAAATCCAAAATCCTTCTCCCAAGCAATATCTTATATGCATACTTGTGCATCCTTCACACTACAAAACTTCACTAATGAATCTTCAAAAGAAAGCCAAAGAGAAGGGAGGTAAAAGGCAGAAATGATGTATGAGAGCACTACTTACTTCCCCAAAACCTTGGTTATGGTGTGAGCAAAATAACCCACCATCTGTGCCTTGTCACAAGTTCAACCCCAGGCTTCTCCATTTGAACTATCCAGTACTCAATATTCTGCACTCATGGAGAAAATGTAGAGGCACACCCATATGCTCTGAGTTGATCGGTTATCAAGATGTTTGAATAACTCAAATCCTTCTTTCTAAATATTTCATCCTCACCAGGCCTCACAGTTAATACACCAGGCACTCCTACAGGAAAAGAGAGCAATATTCATCAAATAATTACCATTATTAGAAATTAGAGCTATTATTTTGATAGTTTCAAGATTAAAAGTGCTTGAATCAATATCACAAAATTTTGGGGAGCACATGATGCATCCAACAAAAAACATATTGTGCTCAAAGTTCAACTTGTGCTATTTCTAAACTTCAATAAATCTTACATCATCATCACAAACTTTGAGTAAATCTGATAGTTTGTTATTTTCGCATACTCAGTCATTGGGTGGTTCAATGGTTCTTGCACCATTTGCATCCTAGATTTACTGGTGCTCAAGGAAAGTAGCATGGGGAATTGACATGTTGTGATCAATATTACAACAAATGGATCATCTAATTATGGAGAGATGTCCAGCCAAATTCTCAAGCTTTCAAGGGGTTTTGAAGGATTGAATAAGACAAAATAATATAGCTTTGACATTTAAGAAGTATAGCTTCAAAATTTATCACTCAGGGACTAATGTAAGTGAAGCAAGCTGAGATTCAGACTATTTTTTCTGGACAATTAAGATTTGAAGGCTAGAAGAAAAAGGCGGGTAGCCTACTCCAAGCATGCTACCCTCTTATCCCCTGGCACTAATTTAACAACCAAGGATCCCATCCAAAAAAAGGTATGATTTGGGTTCCTTGAACCTGCATAAATATTCAAGAGTTCCCTGGCGCATAACTAATGTGAGGCTAAATGCATGCCGCCACCAATTCTTACATACCGTTTTGTTGAAGTCATGATTGTTGGGAATTTCATATATTTTATATGAATCAAATTCATATATCAAGCAGCGGAAGATAAAATAAATACGAATTTAATTCCCAAAGCCCAAGATCCTCAGAGAACAAATCCAATTAACAAGAAATAATGTATGATTAAATAATATATCATACCTGTGTTCTTTATTGGGAATGAAAACTGATGAAGCCGGTAAATAATTTACCACTAGCCGTCCACGCGTTCGGTCTCTAACGATGATCCACGCGGAGATCTTTGGATGATATTCTCCTAAGATTGGATGATAACCTTCTTGCGAGGGTGCTACCATCTTTTTTCTTTTTTAATTAATTTTTCAAATCAAAAAAAAAATTCTTGATCAAGATCAAATCTTGATCAATCAAAAGAAAAAAATTTCTTGATCAAGATCAAATCTTGATCTATCAAAGAAAATTAATTTCTTGATCAAGATCAAATCTTGATCAATAAAGAAAGAAAAGATTTCTTGATCAAGATCAAATCTTAATCAACCAAGAAGAAAGAGAAAGCCTTCCTTCAACCACCCAAGAAAGAGAGATGTGAGAGAGAGAGAGGCATCAAAGTGTGGAAGAGAGAGAGAGAGGCATCCAAGATTTTCCACCATGAAAGGGAGAAGGATGTCGTTTTTATAACCACCAAAACAACCTCAACAGATAAGATTAACATTCCTTAATATTAGGAATTTAACCAATCCCTTGATGACGCCTCATCCTAGGGTCAATCTTTCTTCATGACGTGAGATTGATCATGATCAACCCATGGGCGTGATCTCTCCATCTCCACATCCCAAGATCACGCCCAACCTTGGGCATGATCTCTCTCTCTCTCCATGCTCCAAAGATCATGCCTATCCATGGGCATGATCTTAGCTAAATATGAGATGGTATCACGCCCATCTCTTGATGATGGATCATGTCCATCATATGGACATGCATTCCTTAAAATTAAAAAGTCAAATAACTCATGATTAAGTCCAATTAATCTGAGCCATCTATCACATGGATTAAGCCTAATTGGGTACCCAATCAATAGATTAAAATTCTTTCCTCGCTGATTATGATTGGTCATCAAATTTGAATTAAGTCCAACTTAATTCCCATTTTAACTTCATCCAGAATCTCTTTAATGCGTGTGACCCATTAGGTCCCTTGACATATTGGTAATAATCATGTCCCTTAATTGACCCTAGGAATGACTTTGATAAACACCTTTCCAAGTCAATTCTTTAACCAAATCAACTCCTTGATTAATCAAAGAATCCATGATTATAGATTATGAGCAGCCTCTAGCAAAGCATCATGACTATCCAAGTGTTAAGGATTTTGTTAACATGGTCATCAACACTTATCTATGAACGGTTACCGTACGATTCAATCCTTTCATCACATATCCCAGATCAATCAGTGATATGAAATGTATCAACTATATAATTGATTTTTGTTTACTTGATCTCAAAAAAAATTAACTCACATGAATTAGAACTTCGAAACCATTTCGAATTCCAACTCAACCTTGCAAGAATTTAATAGTCAATTTAATCCATCAAGTGGCTGTGGGATATAACCCTTTCTATCAAGGAAGGCGAATCCTGTTTTGATCAAACACCACCTTCATATGCTTCATGTCATCCCCAACTGATACCATATTTGCCATTCATGGCTAGAGCGGCATTTGTATATCGTCAAAGCATGACATTCCGCACATGAGATGCAATGAAGATCTCAAGTTAAAGGATCACTCGTACTACCATCATCAGAGATCAACCATTAACACTATATAGAATATCCATATGGAATCTCTGTACAGGTCATCTAATGCATAGTTACAATAACAAGCATCCACATACCTATCCAAATATCTCCATACTTCAGCTTGCAAGATCAGCTGCTCACCACAAGGGTGAAGATATATGCAATGTGTACTAGTTTCAGCGGCCTTCGACAGTGCCCGGTCCTGTATACGCATCGACTAGAAAAATTTAAAGAATCGAACCATAATATGCAATTTTGGATCTCATAATTTATAATTTCTATTATAAATTTCATTTGCACAATTCACATTCTTTTGTACTTTATTTCACAGGTAAAATATCTAATACATATACATACATACATATATATATATACATACATATATATACATATATATACATACATATATACATACATATATATACATATATATACATACATATATACATACATATACATACATACATATATATCTATATATACATATATATATATATATATATATATATATATATATATATATATATATAACATCTAAATAGATAAAGAAACTAATAAATTTGATTTGTATTCATAAAAAAATGTGTACAAACTAGCATCTAATCTGATTGAATATAGGGCACACACTAACACTGATATCCTCACCAAGTGAAGAGTCCAAGTTTAATCAAATACAATCATAATAATTGTCTAAGGGTCTGAGTCTAATTAAATCCAATCACAAATATTTTACTTGGCTTGTCGTTAGTCCTAAAAAAGCTTGTCTCTAATGTTTCCTAATCCATTTGGCCTATGAGCTAGGTTTATTTGGATACCATTGATAACAACTCAGAATATCACCTAAACAGACTAGCCAAAAAGGTATTATTGGATTTCTTGACCATGTATAAATATTCTAGATCCCTTTAATACAAAGCTCACCTACGAATATTCAAAGATACTCAAAGACCCTAAAAACAAGAGAAGAAAGGTAACCGACTGCTTGGATGTAAGGTGTGTTTGAAGGTAACCAACTGCTTGGATGTAAGGTGTGTTTGAAGGGTAATCACACCTTACATCCAGCAGCTCGCCTATGAATATCCAAAGATACTCTAAGACCTTAAAAACACGAGAAGAAGGGTAACCAACTGCTTGGGCTAACTCTAATCGGCAATACGAAACAGAGAACAGAATGTCCATGTTCAACCTAGAGCTTCCGATTCCCAATAAGGAACACAATGTGTTGCTTACCACATCCTCTCCTCTATTAATAAGGGGAGATATCCATTCGTATCATCAAGTGAACAGAAACAGAAAACAAAGAAGAAAAAGAAGAAAGAACAAATCATCATGAACCTCACTGGCGAGCTCGCGAATCGACTCCTCGTCAATGTCACAGGATAAGCTAAATTGATTCTTCCACGAAGCGTCATAGATGCATATCTGAGCACCCTTCTGACCGCTTCAAAGTACCAAAAGACAAACAGATTTTAGTAAAATAATAGAAATTAGGAAAATAACGGAAAAACGATAATCTAATCCTTGCCTTCCTAAAACCCTAGCTAGGTTTCCAATAGTAGTCGATAACTTCGATTTCGAGGGTGCGGCGTTCGAAGGCTTCTCCATCACCAGTACCCACGGAGTACAGGAAAAGGCGAAGGGAGGAGAAAGCGATAATGTCGAAGCCGCCAACGGCTTTGGCGACTAGGATGAGGCCCGGACTGAGACGGCCCTGCGATCCTTGGTTCTGAGACAAGAGCAGGGGTTGTTAACCTAGGCGGTGGAGAGAAGGGGTCTGCCGGGACATTGGCGGGAGGAAGTCCGACGATCGCGAGGAGAACATAAAAGCCCATGCCGGCAAACACGGCAGCCTGCTGAGCAAAGCAATGGCACCACCAGTTCGAAGCCAATCGGTGGAGGGGTAGAGACTGAGGGCCAGTTCGAACTCAAAGCCGGCATGCGTCCGCTGTCGCCACTAGAGTTGGGCACGTATCGGACCGTGCCATTCATTAAATTATGCCATGTAGAATTCAAAAAATCTGACCCATCGGCATGGTATGGCTCGTGATGAACCTGTGCCAGCATGACACGGCCCACATGGGCCTTGAGCACGGCTTCCCTCCATCTTCTTGCGGCGATAGGATGGGCAGAGCATCTTGAAGGCCTCGATGACCTCAGAGGGATTGGAGAGGGACCTCGACGCCCTCGTTGAGGCTCTTGCGGGCAAAGTCGGCCTCAGGAGTGAGGATCTCCTCCCAGGGGGCCCAGTCACGCTCGACCCAGTTGCGGTGGCAGGCCTCGTCCTCGGACTCCTCTCCCGGTGGCAGAATCTCTCGAGATAGGCTTCGTCGTCGTCGCCAACTGGGAGCTCGTCGGGGGCGTATGGAGAGGAGGAGTGGGGCAGAAAGGGAAGAAAGGAGCAGCGCCGTGAGGAGAGGAGGATGAGGTTGAGAGGGGTTCTTGGGTTCCGGGAAGGGGAAGGAATGAGGGTTTTAGGACGGCGAAGGAGAGGAGGAGGGCAAAGGGAGGAGAAGGCGGTGGCCTGAGCCGTGCCTCAGGCTCTACTGGCACGGCCCACCATAGCCCTGCTGGCACGGCACGACCTAAGCCCGGTATAGTCTGTTTATTACTGGATCGTGCCATGGCCTGACTATTGATACGGTACTGCTTAAACTGTGCCATGCCAGGTATGATCCAATGCCCAAGACTAGTCACCACGAGCCACTCGGACGATAGAGTTCAAGTGTAATCTAACAATTAAGAATGATTTAGGGAGCCCCACGACAAAGAGGAAAAAAAACGAAATAAGGTTCAAAGACATCTTGCTTTCAATTCTTACATTTTAATTTTTTATATTTTAAAAATATTTATTTTTAAAATTTTATTATATAAAATTTATCAAAATCAATGAAATAAATAATATGTTACTGTAATATTCTAAAATAATTTCATACAAAAAAAAAATGTATAATTCAAGTTTACTTTTTATTAATTAATTTAAATTTAAATTTTAAAACCATGTACCGCACGGGAACCAAACCATCGCATGCTCCCATATCAATGGGATCATGGCATGGAAGTAAACTTATATTATTATTCTTTTTAAAATTATGATTTAATATATTACCTATGATTTAGCTCATGAAATTTGTAATTGTAATAAATTCATTTGAATCTATTTCATTTTTTTTTAGAAAACTTAATATTTTATTTTATTTTTAAAATATAATGGGTAAGAATTAAAATAAAAAAATATTTAATATCGAAAATGTGGTTAGTAAGGATAGGGATCTTAATCAAAATAAAAATAGGAACTTATTAAAAATAAAATAGATGAGCATGGAGATCCATGCAAGGATGGAAATCACCATAGGGACAATTAACATAAAGTTTTTGTCCCCATCGATGGGAAAGAAGGGCTAAAATAGTGGTAAAGATAGGAACAGGAAGTAGCTACTCGCTCTCATCCTGTCTCATTGCCATTTCTAGCCTCAAACTTCTTATCCATGAACTCTTTTTAAATATTGGTAAGGAGTTTGAGAATTCTTCATCTTATTTAATTTCAAACTCCTAATGCTTTTTAGTCTTTTAGATACTTGTTGAAAGTTTAGGATTTCTTCATCCCATTGAGTTTTGAACTCCTGATGTCTTTTAGTGAGATATATTGCCTTACTCGAAGGTATAAGTCACTCTACCCTCCTATCCTTCTTTCTTTCTTCATTTTGAAGTATAGGTGGCGCTACCTTAGTTTTAAGAGGGTTTTTTTTTCTTTTCTTTTTAACCTTACATCTTTCATCCTTTTCTTCGTCTCATGGCCTAAGTTGTACCATTGAGGAAAAGAGGTAGTATTGGCTTTGCATAGATATAATTGGCATAAGATTCTTAACCTTTTGGGGAGTTGAGTCTAGCATGGTTGGGATTGCTTTCTCTTATATCCAACAGATCTTTACAAGCTTCTTCTTATAAAGATAGATCGTCTATACTTTGGCATGATGGAAATCAAAAATATGATGTAACAAGAAAGTGGCAGAAGTGAAGGCCCATTAGAAAGCAGTCATCTGATGAGGCCAAGGGGCAATTGGATCCTACATCTCTAGTGCCAAAGAGGGCAGCACTCCTTGTTGATCGAGAGCATCCTCTAGGACTTCAGAGGCAATCCTCTCTCCCAAATCAAGCTTGCCCATCCTGTAGCAAGCTTGGATTCATTTGGAAGCTCAAGCTTTTCATTTTCGAATCCAGGTCAGCCACTCCATCTCCTTCAACTTCTATGGCTCAGGGCCTTCTATGCGTTTAAGCCATACACCTCTAGTTTCTGGCTTATCTACATCATCAGGGCTTGAAGGGGAGTGCACATCATGGACTTATAGCCCCTTAGCTCACTCAAAGGGTCATGTTACACTTAGATCAAGGGTCTCTCTAGAGCCTTAAAGACTAAGACTTGATGAAAACTACCTTTTCAGCTTGCATCCAATCTATGCAACATATGCATTATTCTCAAAAAGACTCCTCAAGCCAACTCCCACCTCCCCGGGGCTCTACATAAGGTGGAGGGGCTAAAAAGGAAAATAGAGATTTCTCATACTATGGTAAGTGAATAAGGGCAATGTCCAAAGCCTAGGTAAAAGACTGAAGGTAAGGATTGAATAGTCATCAATATGGTTGTTGAAGCCGACATGTGTAAGGTAAAGGCCAAGGCGAAGGCAATTAAGGCTAAAGCAAGGGTAGTAAAGCAAGAATTGAGGACCCAAGTGGCTAAGACCAAAGTAGTTGAACTGAAGGTGAAGGTCTAGGCAATCAAGGCTAAGGCAACCATGGGGACTCAGTAAAGATGGCCCAACAAAGAAGCAATGATTCTTCACAGAGTAAAGTGCAGAGAAGGCAATTAAGGGGTTTAGGGCAGCAGTTGAGTTCAAGTCAATCCTATTAGATTGCTTGACCAAAGCCTAACTGATGTCAAGAAAGAGGCCAAGGTAGAAATCTTGGCTTAAATATCTCATTTATGGACTTAGTCGAGAAGGGAGGGGAATGCAATGACAATGCTCTGATAGCTACTATTGATTCTAATTTGGTTGCTACTGAAGATTGTATTCTAACCATTATTAAAAATGATGCTTTAGTCACCTCCAACATCATCGCAACAATTGCTGGCCACTTCGCAAAGGAATCACCAATCATGGTTCTAACTATAATGCTAAGACCAGCCAAGGATATTCTACCTTCAGTGATAATCATGGCATATGATGATGATCTAAAGGAGGAGGTTCACAACTATTGAAGAGGCTAAGGATACCCCCTAACACTAACTTCCCTTGAAAATTTCTCTTCTTTGCTCTCTTCTTTTGTATTCTTATTTTCAATTGGTTAATAGAAGGGTATCTCTTATTCATGTTGTGGCTTCTTATGTGTTTGCTTATGAAGATCGCTTTTGCTATATAGCTATTTGCCTCTTACAATTTGTCCCACTCATGGCTCTCCACACTCCTTAGATTTAGTGGCATGCTCTTTACTTAGCTTTTATTGTCTTGTAGTTTGGCCTTTGGAACTTAGCATTGCACAAACCTTTGAGAAAAGACTCGGTAGGTTGTTCTAAAAATACTTTTTTTCTAAAAAGTTTCTATTCTTAATGAGGCACGAGCTTACCTTATCAAATAGAAAGAGCCTTTTTAAATGGGGCATTTGATAGGAGCCTTTTTAAATGGGGCATTTGATAGGGCCTATTTACCTTCTTCTCTAAGAAGAGTTCTTTTAGGTAGCCTTCTTTCGATGATCTACGCTTTCTTTCTTTCAAATAGAGTTCCTTCAAGCAAGCCAACTCTTTGATAGAGTAAACCTTCTCTCCTTTTTTGGCAAGAAGTATTCTTTCAATTAGCCTTTTAATGATTTGCTCTCTTTCTCCCATGATATTGTAATATGATCTCCCTTGGTTGTCCTTCAAGGAGAAGGAAATATATCAAAATATATCAAGGCACCATTAAAGAAGAGTTTTCTCCCTTTTTTTCTTTATTTTGTCTAAAACCCTACAATCTTAAACACCAACTTGTAATTTTTATTTGATCTATTAATTTATTTCTTGACGATAACGTAGCTTGTTTCCTTTTATTTTCTACTTATTTATCACTTATTTTCTAAATAATAGCTAGCAACTTATAAACTTTGTGTTTTTTAAAAGAAATTGGATACCAAAAGGGGAAGGAATGATACTAAAACCTTTGATTAATCATTCTAGGGGTTCCTAAATATCAAACCCATCCTAGATTTAAGCACATAAAGGATGTGAATGTGATCAAACCTAAGACTTCTTATTTTTAGGACCAACTATTATGCACCTATCTAATAGGCACACATCAAATTCTTTGACCTAGCCACATGGATGTGTAGGGTCTAGGAATTTAAATATACTTAAATAATAGAAAGGATGCCTTGATACGGTTAGATGAGTACCCTGAAAAGCTAATTATTGGCTTATATATTGTATTTTATCCAGAACTTATTTTGTACATGGTCATTATCATTAATAAATAAATTTTATTGAATAATTTTTTATATATATACTGATGTATCATATATCGTCCATAGGATTGATGGTCAATTATATATTTTTAAGAGTTAAAAATTGAAGACACATATCATAATAGATTAACTCCTAAAATACTCCCAATCAATTGATTAATCATGGGAACAGTGATCGATCCGATCAGATTGGAGCATGGATCGCCTTGATACATGTCTCTTGTATGTGGTATAAGTTATCAGGACAAGAATGCTGATAGATATAAGTTATCGGTACTGAGCGTAACCACACAATAAGTCAGTAGAATGTCTACTCACTCATCGATGACTTCTCAAAGATATAGTAGTGTAAGTGGTCCTCGACCTATGGTACTTCGGTTACTCATATTAGGGTTATTATAGTTTGACTACATATTATCTTGAACCTCTCAGGCATTAAGGGCCTTGTTATGTATGTTAGTTACAGTGATCTTTATATAGGAGTAGAAAGTATTCATTAGGAATCTATCAGCTCTAGTAGAAAGAAAGAAGTCCTATGTTGTTTAGAAGACTGTGTTCATGAGTCCGTGATTATTGCAGGTGATAATGGAAAGAGTTTTCATGAGTAATCACAAGTTAAACCCAAGTCAAATATATACTACATATGACCAATGTTGAGGGTTTGATGAGTTATTCTTGATCTAACACCCTGTCAGAACTCTTGATAGAAGGATTACACTACACGGTAACTACATTTAGGGTTCCTTCTTCTAACCTACTGGCTTGCCACTACATATTACTAGATATCAATGAAGAATAGTGAGAAGCTCACTGGAATTGATTAAGATCGTTGATTCCAAGTTTGAGTAGAGTCTAAATTGTTTTGACCTACTGAAAGGAGTTTTGATATAATCGTAATGCTGATTAAGGATTATTCTCACTACCGATAGGTTGAAACCTATAAGGTCGCATGCAATAGGGACTGAACTCTTCACATTGATCCTTATATTAATTTGATTAATATTTTGGATCAAGCTTCTTGAAGACGGATTGCTAATTGTTAGCAACTAGGCCTGACAGCATCACTACTGACCTAATTCAATGAGATCGAATTGATTTCTAATCAAATTCGTTTAGGATTGATTTGAGTTATCCATAACTCAATTGAGCCTTTAGTTTGAGTCTGATGTGATGAGATTCAGTTTGGACTTAAATCCAGATTGAATTGAATTGGAATTAGATCCTGAATGATGAGTTCTGGTACATCGGAACTCTTTCTCTCTCGGATATATTTTTGAATAATTTTTCTTGAGTGAAATTATTTTTTTCTTAGCCTAAACCAGTAAAATAAGTATTTAATCCATTAAATATAAAATATATTAAGGTGGGGTTTTAATCTATGCGCTAGGAAAGAAAACATCTGGGGATGCACGCCCCATCTGACCACATGCTAATAAAAGTGCGGATAAACTTGTACAATGATTCCATAGTCTCTCTCTTCTAGAACACCGAGATTGCCTCCTATAATTAAGGAATTAAATGTTTTAAATGTTTAAAATTAATTTTAAATTGGATTGAGAGATTTGATTCTTGAAATTGCTGCATACGGATAGGATTCCGTGTGTGGCATCTAAAGGGCTTGGGCATCCCGAGCATTGTCATCCCTTCATATGCTCACCCCTTCAATTCCTTCTTACATCTATAAATAAGTAGGGAATGCAACCTTGTAAAGCAATGGAATGAGAAGAAACAAAGTGTGAAAGTGGTTTTTGAGAGGAAGAAGGTTGACCTTCTTGGTATCCTATGGCCCTTCTGCCTCTACATTATTCCATCCACTTGACCCATTCCTTCACCCAATTCCCTTCTAGGCTAGGCTTTGGAAGCCTCCTTCTACCACCCTAGATTAGATCTAGTTGCTGGTAAAAGAAGATTGAGAGAGAAGGTTATGTTTGAAGAAATTTGATTAAGAAGATAAGGAAGGTAGATTCCTTTTCACCTTCTTGTAGGGAATTAAGCAAACGATTTGTTGCACTATCTTCATCGGAGAGGATCTACAAGGAGCTAGCACCTGATGATCCATCTACTCCAAGAAATCTTAGCCCTGCATGGATACCCATGAAGGCAGATGTGTAAATAGCTCCAGTACAAAACCCAGAGATCTATCAGGATTTTTGTTTCAGTTGAAGAGTTCAATATAATTATGTAAGATTTAAATGTTAAATTTATCTAAACATTAAATTTGATATAAAATCATGCAATTACTGAGAAAATAATTTTTAAATAAGATTTAAATTTTATTTACTTATTTTTTAAATTTTAAATTTCTTCCTTCCACTGCATGTGTTGATTGCGTCGGCATAGTCCTAATCTATCAATTCGGTCATCTTCATATATTACCCTCAACCTTTTATCTTAAGCTAGGGTTTCATTTGATTAATCTTATCCACCTTATTTCTTATTTAGCTTTTCATCTTTATCTTTAAAGATCTAGTAGCGTCCAAATCTCCATAAATCATGGCGTGGCCCTCTCTTCTTTGAGGTATCTAAAGTTAGGTTTTGAATAATTGTATTGCTGATGTATAGTAATATGTTTGTTTCTTTGTTATACTTCATTTAACCTATGCACATTTTAGAGTGTTAGGCTTTTGTTCTCAACATAAAATAAATTTAATGTCTTTCTTTTAGATATACCTCAAGTAGACTTATTCAAATCAATACATGTTAGATCATAAATTATATATATATAGGCTCTACATCCATTTTCTAATTAAGAAAAACCTAATTAGGATTTACCTAATAATGATTTGCATGAAGTAATAATTATTCAATTAAATCAATAATGAAGCACATGTGCACACACGAAGAGAAATATAAAATTTGCAAATAAAAGAAACCAACACATTGGATGCAACATTGAGGGAACTTGAAGGTTAATGACAAAGAATAACCCAAAATGTGATCAGCATGCATCCACGATGGAGAGTGCAAAGTCATTTGCAAAGTCGATAAGGAGAAGGTGAAGAGAACCAACAATGAGGATGGAGACAATGATGAGGTGCTTGTGAGTGTTTAGGAGAAGCCAAGAAAATAAATCTATAAACTAGGATGGAGAGAATGGGTCCTAGGGTTTAGTGTGTTAGTAGTTGAGGCAATCAAGGTAAGGGAGTGGATCATGAGGGCAAAGAAGGCCACATTGAAATTGTGCAAGGCAGCAATGTTGAAGGGTAAGAAGGGAGAGAGTAACTAAATAGCATTGGCATATTTCGCTATTTCTCTTCATGGATAGGATAGAGAGAGGGTTGGACTATTGGGATGGGATAGGATGAGATAGAGGGAGAGAGGAGAGAAGAGAAGGGCTAGGAAGGCATAGGCCCACTAGGATGGGGAGAGAGGAGGGAGAGAATAGTAAAAGATAATAAGTTAGTGTTTAAGGCCGGATCAGGCCAAGTTAAGCTTTATATTGTGCTTCAAGCTAAGATCGGGTTGGGATTAATTTTATTTGAATGATATAATTTAAGCCTAAATTCAATTGGAACCTTTCAAGTTAGGCCCAAACCTAGACTCAAAGCCAGCAAAGGTCCATTTCTAGTCCTAATAAAAAGAAAGTCGATCATATACCTCCATCCCAACTACATGAGCCTAATAACGACAAATGGCCTTTTATATCTCATAAGGCTTAATCCCACAAGCCATACAAGGCCTTGCATCTATGATTTACAATCTAATAATATTTAAGAAATAAAAGTTCTACTCAAATACCAACATATGTAACAAGCCGTGATTACATAGAATATTAAAGAACCACATAGCAATTTTAAAAGAGAACAAATCCAATATCCAATCAACAAAACTTCAAAATTAAAAAGCATATGCAATATGAAAATTTTTAAAAGTTATCAACTTATCCAATTGTAATATAATATAGAATAAAGTTTAACATAAGTGAATTTGAACTAAAAGATGGATCGTTGGTTTTTTTCTAATATTTTCTCATTATCCAAAACCTATTAGCGAAGTTGTGAGTTAAGGCCCGATAAGTTACCATGGCCCACTAGTAGTTGGATTAGGAATATATAAGAAAAGAATAAATATATAACAATTTTAAGGATCCATTAAAAAAAGAAAGATAACTTAAGAAACATTTTAGTTGCAACATGCCTCTATAGATAATAATTTTTCAAAAGAAAATTAACAAATAGTGATTTGTAAAATAAATAGAACAATTGCATTAATAAACTACTATTTTGAAAAATCAAAGAGTCCTTCAAAATTCAATTATACAAAATATTATTTCTCTATCTTATTATTATAACTATAACTACAACTAGTCTTGTACCAAGGCTCAAAAAATATTTATCCATGTGATGCAGTCTTGGAATCATATTTAACTTTCTGATAAGGTTTAAATGAAAACTATTTCTGAGTATATGCATTATCAATAATTAATTCCTTTGACTAAACCCAACCATAGTTAAACTAGAGGTTCAATTTAGCAAATTTACCTATTTAGCATTTTTTATCTACATCACAAATTATTATATTTGTACAATCTATGAAAATTGTTTGGTTTCATAATGCAGATTTTCAATAAATAGCTAGAGAAAACCAAATTTCTAGGAAATATGACTATTTATTTTACATGACTAAATTTTAAGAATTGAAAACATAAACACATGAATGCAATGTGCTCATCCAAATTTTACAATACTATTTTTAAATATATAATTATATAATTAATTTAATAACCTATTAAAAGCGATAGTGGCAATGTACCTAGTTATAAGATAAAAAAATAGATCATTTCAATATCAAGCAAGGAAAATACTTCATCATAGCCCTCAACAATTCAGTAGTCTTTTAGGGCCATAGAACAATCCAAAAGCATGCACTCTGTTGCCGCCAAGTCGCGTTCTTCGAATGTTAGGAAATGAAGAACCTTCTTCTCAACGGAATTCCTGCAAAAAAGTCCCCAGGGACCACCGATGGGAATCCTTCGACGCTCAAGTAAGCAACTCGAAAATAGTGAAGAAAGAGCTAATGGAAAATAGCTTGAGAGCTTGTGTTCAGATCCTCTCCCTCATTGTGAGCAAAGGTTCTTATATCTGTTCGGAGATCCCTCTTTCTCGCCTTTGGAAGATGGTTAATTTTGAGACGTTGTTGTTTGATAGTGGACAGGTGGCAAGGCTAACAAAGACAAGTCACAACCGACACTAAGCATGTCAGAGGTGTCACATCCTGCCAGCCCCCTGCCAGGCGCGGCACCACTGGTGGCAAATGAGCCTAGTCGCGTTAGGCATGCGCCATAACAGGTAGTGGCCATGCATAATTGTAGATGGTTAGTGGGCCACGTAGTAGCTGCAGGTGGTTGGTGAACCACGTGGTGGTATCAGGAAGCTCGAGGTCGAGGGACCTGGGGTCCGAGGCTGAGGAACATGGAATCCGAGGCCAAGGGGACCTGGAGTCCGAGGCCGAGGGAACACAGAGCCCGAGGCCGAGGGGACCTGGAGTCCAAGGCCGAGGGGGTCTCGAAGGCCGAGGCCAAGAGGATCTCGGAGTCCAAGGCCAAAGGGGCCTCAGAGTTCGAGGCTAGGGTTCTATCAGTTGCTTCTCCCGTCAACCCTAACGTGGCTTGATCAGCCACATCAGATGCCCTCTTCCTCGTGAGACGATGCAGGCCCACTCCTTGCCAGGCAAAAGGGGTGTAGAAACCTCTAGGTGGCTGATCCCGGTGCATCGCCAATCATGGAGGGGCGCATGTCCTCAGGGACAGTGATTTCTTAGCGCAGGTGATTTGGAGCGTCGTAGTGCCATCGCCCCTATCAACCGTCAGATCTGTGGGAACCCTTCTTGAAACGGGGAAGTTCTTTCGGAACCCATGAAAAAGCAACCACCATCATTGCCATCATAGTGCTGATGTCATCAAAGCTTCGCGACTGGCTGAAGGCAGAGCACTCCGCACACCGGGCGCCTATCGAGGCATCACCGCCTATGGTGGGCATCCACATGGCTGGCTGGACTAGGCGGGATGATTCAAAACTGGTGTATAGCCGGGAAGGGAGCTTTGAACTCGATATTCTGCTTCTGAGATCTTCGTCTTCCTCCCCGAGCTCTCACCCCGCTCGAGCCTTCCCTCTGAATCCCGTCATTCTTGCTGCTCTTCCCCCTTCATCCAGGTTAGTCCTTCCGATCATCCCGAAATTTTCTCCCATGGCCTCCTCTCCGTCTTGGTCCTCCTCCGTCCCACTTGAGGATCAGTTTTCCTTCTCGCGACAGCAAACCTCCCCATCTCCTCCATCTTCCTGGTCTTCTTCCTCTCCTTCCTTCGAAGACCTCGTTCCTTTGTCCCAGCGGCGGATCGCCGGTAGGGCCCCCGCCAGGGGTCGCCTGATGGCCGCCGATCCCTCATCGAGGGTGGAGTGAAATCTCCAGAAGGGGCCACTTTCACCATAACAGGCCAAGAATTAGCGAATATTAGGGCCCGCTACCATATTTCGAGCAGCGTCTGGCTGTTCCTCTCTACCCCCAATAGGGTAATCTCCTTCTGGCCCAGTAGAATCGTCATCTACGAAGTATCCCTTAGGATAGGTCTTTGCTTACCCTAACACCCTTTTCAACAATCTCCTCGACTGATACTCCCTAACGCCACGCAGTTGGTTCCGAATTTCATTTGGACCATCTGCAACTTCATAGTACTATGTCACCTCTAGGGCATAGAAGCTAGGGTTTTACTTTTTTGTTGCCTCTATACCCTTCGCCAACAGTTGGGCTGGTGACTATTCTAACCCAGAACTGGTCGAACCCTTAAACTAGGTTTACCTTCATCTGTCAAGGGATGGAAGACATGCTTCTTTTTTGTTGACCTTGAGGGGGTGAGGCCGAGGTGGGAAGACCCGGACACAAGGCTGAACAGGGATCAGTCAATGGCCCTAAGGGACAAGGAGGCGCTCGGGCAGCTGCTTACTATGGTTCCCTGCTGCAAGCCTGCAACCAACTCTTGTTGGAGGAGAATCTTCAGCTCGTGGGCGTCTCCTTGAGCGGCGGTGAGTAGCTGCAAGCCCCTCTCGATCCTTGATCTATTTCTTTCCTCTCTTTTTTTGCACTCATACCTCGACTCTTGACTTGTGCAATTATAAAGAACCGATTCATGTCGCAAGGAGAGCGGCAGTTAAGAGGAAGAGGACCCTTGAAGGCACCAAGGGGTCGAGGGGGAGGCAGCAGATCCGGACTTTGAGCTAGTCCCTGGCACGGTCCCCCCTCCCTTGGAGCGCAAGTCCCAGGTGGACCGAGAGCCCAACCCCGCCATTGACCTTACGGCCGACACTCCCCCAGAGGGAGCGAGAGTTGAGGCGGTCATTGTGCAGCGGAGCCTGCCACCTCGACTGCTGAACTGGTGCATACAGAAGTAGGGCCAAGCCCAGATGAGGGCCCGTCCGCAGGGGAGCGGATGAGTGGGGACCAACCGATGGTAGTGGGGCCGTCGGTGGAGGAGATGTCGTTAGCTTCTGGCACGGCACCCATGGCATCAGAATCGGTCGAGACTATAGAGGGAGTCGAGGCCAGGGCAATCCCCTTCAGGCCCTCGGTGATGAATCGTGGCCGCAAGGTGGAATGGTTGATCTCCCAGATCTGCCTGCCAGAGTTCCAGGGGGAGCTCCACCATCAGGGGGCCTCGGCCTTCTTCCGAGAAGCCTTCGTGGCTCGCATATGGGTAAGTGTTCCACCTCACAATAATTCTAAGATATTTTTTAACTATTTTGTGCTGACAATATCTTTGATGCAGTCGATGAACTCCCTAGTCGCCATGAGGGAAGTCCTTGACCAGGGTGAGGCCGTTCTCCATCAGACCCAGCAAGAGGTTGCCGATGCCCGAACCCAAGTCGAGAGGGTAGAGGAAGCTCTGGAGGTGGCGCAGGCCAAATGGGCCAAGGAGCTCGAGGAGCCGAGCGTCAGGTGGCAGTCAGGTGGAGCACGCCCGTGGCCATGGAGCAGCTAGGAGCTGCCATGGCGATCATCACTGCTCGGGACTTCCGAATTGACGTCCTCTTCATCGAGGTGAAAGTGGCCAAGGAGAGGGCTGAGAACGCGGAAGAGATGGTGAGGATGGCTGACACCCGGCAGCGAAGAGGGAGGCCGCAGTCCAAAAGGTGAAGGAAATGGTTGTTGCTGCCGAGGACAGAGCTGCGGCTGCAAAAAAAAGGGCAGCAGCCACCGAGGCGAGGGCAGCAGCTACCAAGAGGAGGTCTATCGAGGTGGTGGATGACTTTCGAAAGTCTACCAACTTTACGGATGAGCTGGCCGAGGCCTCTGCCGACCTTTACCTCCAGGGCTTTCAGGATGGCAAAGAGAAGGTGGCCAAGGTCTTTGGCCTCTTGAGTCGAGGGCATTGAGAAGTCCGCGATTTCATTGTCATGGGATCGGATCCATAGGGAAGTGTTGAGGCCGGCTTCGAAACTTTTCCTTGCAAAAACTCAAGGTTAGCCTTGGGGTGTAGGTCTTGCAATAAGCATGTAGCGCCAATTGATCATCGGGGCTTCAGGGCTGGTCGGGGTCAGTCCTCAGGTGTCGAGTCGATCTCGGGCTTTCAGCGTTGACCGAAGTTAGGCTTTGAATCGAGCTAGCCTCGGTCTTTCAATGTTGACCGAAGTTGGGCTTCAGTGCCGAGCTAGCCTCGAGCTTTGGTGCCGAGCTGGCCTCAGGCTCAGTGCCGACCGAAGTCGAGCTTTGGTGCCAAGCTGGCCTTGGGCTTTCAGTGCCGATCAAAGTCGGGCTTTGGTGCTGAGCTGGCCTCGGGCTTTTAGTGCTGAGCGAAGTCGGGCTTTGGTGCCAAACTGGCCTGGGCTTTCAGTGCCGATCGAAGTCGGGCTTTGGTGCTTTGGTCAGTAGTTGGGAGCCGATTGGTCAGTGACGATCGGAGTTAGGCTTTGGTGTCGAACTAGCCTCGGGCTTTCAGTGCCGACCGAAATTGGGCTTTGGCGCCAAGCTGGCCTTGGCTTTCAGTGCCAACTGAAGTCGAGCTTTGGTGCCGAACTGGCCTCAGGCTTTCAGTGCCGATTGAAGTCGGGCTTTGGTGCTGAGCTGGCCTCAAGCTTTTAGTACCGACCG
Organism: Calamus simplicifolius; assembly: GCA_900491605.1. NCBI lineage: Eukaryota > Viridiplantae > Streptophyta > Magnoliopsida > Arecales > Arecaceae > Calamus > Calamus simplicifolius. The sequence continues at coordinate 386,364 of UESW01003925.1, forward strand.
AAGTCGAGCTTTTAGTGCCGACCGGAGTTGGGCTTTGGTGTCGAGCTAGCCTTGGGCTTTAGTGCCAACCGAAGTTGGGCTTTGGTGCGAGCTGGTCTCAGGCTTTCAGTGCCAACCGAAGTTAGGATTTGGTGCCGAGCTGGCCTCGGGCTCAGTGCCGACCGGAGTCGGGCTTTAGTGCCAAGCTGGCCTCGGGCTCAATGCCGACGGAGTCGGGCTTTGGTGTCGAGCTGGCCTCAGGCTTTTAGTGCCGATCGGAGTCAGCTTTGGTGCGAGCTGGTCGGGCTTTCAGTGCCGAGAGTCGGGCTTTGATGCCGAGCTGGCCTCGGGCTTTCAGTGCCGATCGGAGTCGGGCTTTGGTGCCAAGCTGGCCTTAGGCTTTCAATGCCGACCGGAGTCGGGCTTTGGTGCCGAGCTGGCCTTAGACTTTTAGTGCCGACCGGAGTTGGGCTTTGGTGCCGAGCTGGCCTTAGGCTTTCAGTGCCGACCGAAGTCAGGCTTTGGTGCTGAGCTGCCTCGGACTTTCAGTGCCGATCGAGTCGGGCTTTCAGTGCCGACCAAAGTCGAGCTTTGGTGCCGAACTGGACGGGCTTTTGGTGCCGACCGGAGTCGGGCTTTGGTGCCGAGCTGGCTTCGGGCTTTTGGTGCCGCCGAAGTCGAGCTTTGGTGCCGAGCTGGCCTCAGCCTTTCAGTGCCGATCGGAGTTGGGCTTTGGTGCGAGCTGGCCTCGGGCTTTCGGTGCTGATCGGAGTCGGGCTTTAATGCCAAGCTGGCCTCGGCTTTCAGTGCCGATCGGAGTCGAGCTTTGGTGCCGAGCTGGCCTAGAGCTTTTAGTGCTGACCGGAGTCGGGCTTTGGTGTCGAGTTGATCTCAAGCTTTCAGTGCCGATCGGAGTCGAGCTTTGGTGCGAACTGGCTTCGGGCTTTTGGTGCCGACCGGAGTCGGGCTTTGGTGCCAAGCTAGCTTCGGGCTTTCGTGCGGCCGAAGTCGAGCTTTGGTGTCGAGCTGGCCTCGGGCGTTCAGTGCCGACCGAGTTGGGTTTTTAGTACCGATCGGAGTTGGGCTTTGGTGCCGAGCTGGCCTCGGGCTTTCGGTGCTGATCAGAGTTGGGCTTTAATGCCAAGCTGCCTCGGCTTTCAGTGCCGATCGGAGTCGGCTTTGGTGCCGAGCTGGCCTCGAGCTTTCAGTGCTGACCGGAGTCGGGCTTTGGTGTCGAGCTGGTCTCAAACTTTCATTGCCGACCGGAGTCGAGCTTTGGTGCCGAGCTAGCTTTGGCTTTCAGTGCCGACCGAAGTCGGGCTTTGGTGCCGAGCTGCCTCGGGCTTTCAGTGCCGACCAGAATCGGCTTTGGTGCCGAGCTGGCCTTAAACTTTTGGTGCCGACTATCGTTGGGATTTGGTGCCGAGCTGGCCTCGGGCTTTCAATGCCGATCGGAGTTGGGCTTTGGTCTAAAAAGGTGAGATACTTGAACATATCTTTTTTAGCCAAAAGGGGCAAGTCATTTCAAATTCAGGAAAGAATAAAATATTTAAATCTATAATCAAATGTTGTACATTACTGATAGTACCGACGGAGGTTATTAGAATTCTAGGTTCAGGGGAGTGGCTTCCCATCAAGTTCTTCGATTCGGTACACTCCATGGTGGAGGACCTCGGTGACCCGGTAAGGTCCTTTCCAGTTTGGTGATAACTTGCCTCCTTCTGTTGGCTTCGAAACCTTGGCCCGTCTGAGGACCAGGTCCCTCGGCAGAAATGCCCTAGGGTGGACACGACTGTTGTAGTACCTAACGGTTCGCTAGCAGTAGACGGCCATCCTGAGCCGCGCTCGATCGCGCACCTCCTCCAAGGTCAAGGTTGGCTCGCAGCTGGCTTGAGTTATCCTCCTCATCATATGACTCCATCCGGGACTCAGATGCCAATCTCCATAGGGATGATAGCTTCAGATCCAAACACGAGGCTGAAGGGGGTCTCCTCGGTGAGAGCTCGTGGCGTCGTGTGATTGGCCCATAGTACGTTGGGGAGTTCCTCCACCCATCTTCCCTTGAAGTCATCTAACCGTGCTCTGAGCCCCTAAAGGATAGTGCGGTTCGTCACCTCGATCGCCCATTGGTTTGATAATCGATGGAAGTAAACCATTGATGGATGCCCAACTTCGTGCAAAATCCTTGAAGGAAGCATTGTCAAATTGTCGGCCATTGTCGGTGATGAGGGTATGTGGCAATCCGAATTAGTAGATTATGGACTTCCAAAAGAAGGATCTTACCTTGCTCTTGGTGATCTTTGCCAGCGCCTTGGCCTCAACCCATTTGGTGAAGTGGTTGATGGAAACTAGTAGGATCCTACGCTGGCCAAAGGCTGGGGGAAATGGTCCCAGGATGTCCATCCCCCACTGAGCAAAGGGCCATGGGGCTGTCAGGGGGTTCAGCTGAGAAGTCGGTTTCCGCTAGATGTTGGCATGTCGTTGACAGTTATCGCATCTTCGAACTAGCTCGAAGGCGTCTTCCTTCATTGTGAGCCAGTAATACCCCTAAAGTAGAGCCTTGTACGCCAGCTCTGGCCCCCAGGTAGCTCCCACAGATGCCTTCGTGGATCTTGTGGAGGATGTAATTGGTGTCCGTAGGGCCAACGTACTTGAGGATTGGGTACAAGAAATACCTTGGTACAGCTACCAGTCCAGTATCAGAAATTTGGGAGCTTGTCGCTTGAGTAGCCTGGCCTCCGCCGGATCCTCGGGGAGGGCATCATCGGTGAGGTACTGGACGTAAGCGTCCATCCAAGTAGGCTCCTGGGCGACTAGCAAGGCCTCCTCCACGGTCTCGATGCTTGGGACCTCCAAATGCTCTACGTACGTCCTTCCCAGGCCTCGTCGGCCAAGGTAGCCAAACAAAAAATGCATTAGCTCTGGCATTCTCACCCCTGGGAATATAAATGATACAAAATTAAGCAAAAAGGGAGGCCTGTGATTGGACCTTACTCAGGTAACGAGACATAATGGGATCTCGATTCTCATACTCTCTAGCGACCTCTCGGAGACAAGTTGAGAGTCAGTGAAGGCTCCGAGATGATTTACTCCGAGCTTCTTGGCCAGCTTCATTCCCTCTAACAAGGCTTCATACTCCGCTTGGTTATTGGTGGCGGAGAAAAGGAAATAGAGGGCGTACTCCACCACCTCTCCCTCTGGCTTGCTAAGATGAGCCCGGCTCTACTCCCTTGGGAATTAGACACACCGTCCACATGGAGGATCTAGCCCCCTCCTCCTACCTTGGTTGTCATGTCTGAGGACACCGAGTGGGGTTCTTCTGGCTGCTCCTCGGCCCACGTGCACTTAATCAAAAAGTCAACTAACACCTGGAACTTCATCGCCGACCTTGGCCGGAACGACAGGTTGAATTCTCCAAACTTGATGGTTCACTTTGCTAACAGGCCAAAGGTGTCAGGATGGGACAAGATCATTTTGAGCGGCTGGTCCGTAAGCACCACGATAGGGTGGGCTTGGAAGTAAGGCCTGAAATTGAGCGGAGATGATCAACGCAAAAATGATCTTTTTGATTTTAGAATACCTAATCTTCATGTTATGAAGCACATTGCTGGTATAATAAACCAGCCTCTGCGTTCCGTCGCATCCACGTGAACGAGTATGGAGCTAACCGCCTCAGAGGAAGTCGCAAGGTAGAGAAAAAGTTCCTCCCGCCACGCGGTTTGGACAGCAACGGCGGAGTGGACAGAAACTCCTTTAGGTCCTCGAAGGCTTTTTGACACTCCTTTATCCATCAAAGCCGTTGACCTTGCGCAGTGCTTTGAAGAAGGGCAGGCATATCTCTGCTGACTTGGACAAGAAAAGGCTCAGAGCTGCCACTCTCTCGGTCAAACGCTGCACCTCCTTCTTGTTAGCTGGGGGCCTCATGTCAAGGATGGCTCGGATCTTGTCGGGGTTCGCCTCGATCCCCTGCTGCATCACCATGAAGCCTAGGAACTTGTCCACTGTAACCCCAAAAGCACATTTATGGAGATTTAGCCTTATCTAGAACCGGCGAAGATTGCTGAAGGTCTCCGCCAGGTCAGTAACATGGTCACCGTGCGAATACTTTTTGTCAGCATGTCATCCACGTACATCTCCATATTACGCCCGATCTGGTCCTCAAAGACCTTATTCATCATCCTCTGGTATGTGGCTCCAGCATTCTTTAGTCCGAAGGGCATTACCTTGTAACAGTATATGCCCTTCTCATCACAAATGAAGTTGCTTCCTCATCCGCCGGGTCCATCTTGATTTGGTTATACCCTGAGAAGGCATCCATAAAGCTGAGGGTTTCATGGCCAAACGTCGCATCCACTAACTGGTCGATCCGAGGCAGTGGGAAGCTATCCTTAGGGCACACCTTGTTAAGATCGATGAAGTCGACACACATCCTTTAGCTCCCACTGGCCTTGCGGACCATCACCACGTTGGCCAGCCAGTCCAGATAGTAGACCTCCCAGATGTGGCCGGCGGCCACTAGCTTATAGACCTCCTCGTCAATGGCCTTCTGCCGATCGGAGGCAAAGCTCCTCTTCTTCTACCGGATAGGCCGACATCCTGGATTGATATTGAGTCGATGGGTGATTACCTCTCCAGGTATACCTGGCTTGTCGGATGTTGACCAAGCGAAGATGTCAGAATTGGCTCGTAGAAAAGCGAGAAGTTGATCTCGTGCCTTCTCGGGGAGAAGGGCCCCGATCTGGACTATTCTCATCAGGTCCTCCCCCAGCGAAAAGGTCAGCAAATGCTCAGCGGCTCCCCCCTTCTTTCCGAATCTCAAGGGTTGAGTGACTCAAGCACTAGTGCTGTCGTCACCCCCTGAGGGCTGGGGGCTATATGGTAGCAGAGTGGCATTGGGTTTCACTCCCTGTGCATCTCCCTGACTCCCTCACTAGTGGGAAATCTCACGAGCAGTCTCTTGGTTGAGATGACGGCGTTTAGGAGGTTCAGACTTGATCTTTCGATGATGGCATTGTAGGCCAAGGGGACTCGAACGACCAGGAAGTTCATGAAGACCGTGCTCTGACATGGCGGCAACCCGGCTGTGACCGAAAGTGATCTCTCCCTTAACCCTCACGAAATCTCTGGTGAAGCCCATTAGAGGCGTGGTCACATGCCGAAGGGAGCTAGGGACAAGTCCATTCGAACCGAGGCATCATAACTGAGAACATCGACGACTCACTGACAACCAAAATTCTCTTTACAGGTATTTTGCGATCATCATAGATACAACGATGCTGTCATCATTGTTATTAACTACCCCTCTAGGTTCCTTTTAAAAAAGGGAATTACAGAATCTAACCTCTCATCCTTCCGTGGCCTCTTGAAAGTGCTGCCTATCCCCTAGGAAATCATAGCCATAGTCTTTTTGGTCGGAGCATTATCGATGCTGACCTAAGAAGGCGGAGGTGCCGATGGGTCGGGTGCATTCAAGTTCCCCAGTTGGACAAACTTTTCAGGTGGCCACGCTAGATGAGGTCTTTAATCGCCTTCTGCAGCTGGCAACAGTCTTCTGTGTTGTGGCCATGGTCCCGATGGAAATGACAGTAGAAGTTTTTGTTGCGGGGGTCCCTGGCTTCATGGGAGGAGGGCATTGAAGATACGACTTACCCTCGATTTCCATCAGGATATGGGATATCGAGGCGAGCAGGGGATAAAGGGTTCCTCCCTGGGGCGAGTGCTCGCAGCTGATTGTTCGGTCAGCATGGAGGCTCAGGTCTCTTAGGTCGAGCCTCAACAGGCTCGGGATAGGCTTGCTTCTTGCTGGAACCCCCGTCTGCCTCGTGCCAGGAAGAGTTGGCCTTGTCAGCACGGATGTATATCTATGCTCGGCTTAGCAGCTCAGCTTAAGAACCAGAGGGATTCTTGTCGAGGGAGTAGGCGAAGTGGGATGGGCGGAGCTCTCGCTTCAAGGCCAGAGTGGCCACTGAGTCTTTGAGGTTGTAGACTTCGAGCGCAACCTCCTTGAACCAAGCTACAAAGTCCCTTAATGATTCGCCGCTCCTCTGCTGGATGACGAACAAACTGTCTGCCACCCGCGGGATCTTCGGCATGCATTGAAGTGCGCCAGGAAGGCTCTCTCCAGCTGTCGAAAGGAGTTGATGCTGCGCGGTGGCAAGCATGAGTACCAAGCATGGGCCGCCTTCCAAAGGGTGGCAGGGAAAGCGATGCAGAGAAGGGAGTCGGTCACCCCCTGGACTTGCATGAGGGCCTTGTAGCTCTCCAGATGGTCCAGGGGATCGGTGGTGCTGTCGTATGGGTCCAGTTGAGGAAGGCAGAATTGGGTCGAGATTGGTTCCTCCATAATGCGGCGGGACAGCGAGGACGGCTGTCATAACGTACCTTCGGCAGGTTGGTGATCCTGCGGCTAAGCTCCTCTAGCCGTTGGTTGTACTCGTCTAGCCATCGCTCGGTCCGGCGAGCGATTCGGCCATCGAAGGATCCCTCCCTCGAAGATTCCGAGGATGGGGAGGGTGGCACCGAATTGACATGTGTGCTCCGTATTCTTCCATGCCATCGCTTGGGAGAAGCACTGGCATGGCGAGAAGAAGACAGAGCCTCTTGGAGGGCTCCCGACGGTGATGCTGGGTGAGGCGCAGCAACGACAGGCCTCTCGGAGGGGAGATCTCTCACTGGTGGACTGCTGGCTGGGCTGGATCACCCTCGGGATCGATGAGGATGGTCTGGGTGCCGCTGCACGGTCGCAAGCTATTGTTGTAGCACTTGAACTGCCACCATAAGTGATTGGACTTGCATGGTTAGGACGGCGATTCGATCATCCTGTTACGATGGCGGTGGCGATGGCTGTGCAAGAACGTCGGTCTGGGGAGCAAGGGGACCGGCCTTTGGCCGCTAGCTCCCTGGCGATGCCCCCGGTGCAGCTGGTGGAAACCTTCTGTGCGTGCGTCACCACCATCCTCTCGATCGCTCAGGAAAGAAGAGTCTGTAACTGGCTGGTTCGAAGCTTACTATCTTTCTTCCCCTACCTAGTGCACCAATCTGTTGCCACCAAGTCGCGTTCCTCAAACGTCGAGAAACGAAGAGCCTCCTTCTCAACGGAGTTCCTGCAAGAAAGTTCCCAGAGACCGATTACACTGGTGGGGACCCTCCGATGCTCAAATAAGCAACTCATGAACAGTGAAGAAAGAGCTAATGAAAATAGCTTAAGAGCTTGAGTTCAGATCCTCTTCCTCGTTGTGAACGAAGGTTCTTATACCTGTTCGGAGATCCCTCTTTTCCACCTTTGGAATGTGGTTAATTCTGAGACGTTGTTGTTTGGTAGTGGACAGGTGGCAAGGCTGACAAAGACGAGTCGCAACCGACACTGAGCATGTCAGAGGTGTCCCATCCTACCAGCTCCCTGCCAGGCGCGGCGCCACTGGTGGCAAGTGGGCCTAGTTGCATCAGGCGTGCATCATAACGGATAGTGGCCATGCATAGTTGTAGATGATTAGTGGGCCACGTGGTAGCTATAAGTGGTTGATTGACCACGTGGCAATGTTAGGTGACTCAAGGCCGAGGGGACCTGAGGTCCGAGGCCGAGGGGACATGGAGTTCGAGGCCGATGGGCCTGGAGTTCGAGGCTGAGGGGGTCTCGGAGTCGAGACTGGAGTTTCGTCAGTTGCTTCTCTCGTCAACCTTAACACGACTCGATCAGCCATATCACACTCAATTTCAACATAGAGTTCCTTTGCTAGCAAATCTACACCATTCATTAATTTTAAGCATAGACCAATATCTTCTATGTTGGTAAGGGCATAATGGTTGTATAGACTTGAGCTTGGAAACCAATAGAATAACCTCCAAAATGTAGTTTCAGATAATGAAAAAATTGCATGTAATATAAGAAGGGCATAAACTAAAAACATGATTTCTTCAGGTTTAATTTAACAAAAAATCAAAGCCCACCAGAAAATAACCACCAAGATGAAGCCCCAATCCTGATATGCATACACGCAACCTTATTAAAAAACATGGCAAAAATATCAGCAAAATTAGATATAATCAGTACCTTAAATCCTAATTTTATTAACATGGTTATTGTAGCTATTATTACCTTAATTATCAGTATCAATTATTTTAACTTATTGTTAATAATTTTTATAAAATTATAATAATTTTTATTATAATAAATTATACTAGCTAGTTTTTATTTTAAATCATGATTTTTATGCACCTGAAAAAAGAATTTTTATTTTATCCAACTTCACTTTTTCTGTACTCTGCTGCTAAACCGTACAACTTTAGCTGAATAATAGTAATTAATTTATTATTTAGTTATCATAATATGCATAACATGCTGTTACCACAACTTTAAAATAATGCGCTTTAATATTATAATAACTATTAATAATAATGATTTAGGAGAATTTGAATTATATTTTTTATTTTTTATATATTAGTCCTAAAACCTTATATATTTACATATTGATTTTTTTTCTTTTATAATTTGTGTGGATGCATTTTAATTTCCTTTTATAACTTATTTGCATAACTCTCATATTAATAAATGATAATAAAATACTTTGGTTATACTCCATTAATTTGATATCTTTTCGATTTTTTTACTTTTGATTTTTGCACTTAATATATTCTTTAATCCATGCCTCTTCTTTGTTGGTTCCTAATAATCAAGAAGAGAGCCAAATCGGTAAGGGTTGAGTTTGAGCCTCATTCACCATCAGATCAAGGATTTTTTAAATACTTGCAACGGGTAGTAGGACAGCAAAAGCCAACAAATCTTTTTTAATTTTTTTGAAAAACAACTTTTCTTTGATCTCTTATCGAAATTATTTTTTTTTTATTAACATTTATATTAATAAAATAGTGGTGCTAGCATAGCAGTTATTCTCCATTACTTTAAAATAGTTTCAGTAGCAGTACTAAATTTATAATAATCATTATTTGATCATCCCTCTCCACCACCCTAATAAGTTCTAACCCCTCACTCTCCCTTTCCCCTCGCTCTCTGCCGCCAAGCCACCATGCTTCCTATCTTCTTCCTCCTCTTCCTCATTTGTGCCTCCCTTGCCGCTCCGTCCTCCCAAGCCCAGGAATACCTCAAGCTCCGCCTACTCCACAAATCCTCCTTCCCCTCTCCGAGCCAAGCCCTCGCCCTCGACTCCCTTCGCCTCTCCACTCTCTCCCCCAACCCCACCTCCTCCTCCTCTGTCCCCGTCATCTCCGGCGCCTCCTCTGGCTCCGGCCAATACTTCGTCAACCTCCGCATCGGCACTCCCCCGCAGCGCCTCCGCCTTGTCGCCGACACCGGCAGCGACCTCGTCTGGGCCCGCTGCTCCCCCTGCCGCGGCCGCGGCTGCTCCGCCCGCCACCCCCGGGGCTCCGCCTTCCTCCCCCGCCTCTCCTCCTCCTTCGCCGCCTTCCACTGCTACGACACCTCCTGCCGCCTCGTCCCCCATCCCCGCCATTCCCCTCGCTGCCCCCGCTCCCGCCTCCACTCCCCCTGCCGCTTCCGCTACTCCTACGCCGACCGCTCCACCGCTGGCGGCATCTTCTCCCGCGAGACCGCCACCCTCAACGCCAGCTCCGGCCGCCCCGCCCGCCTCCCCTCCCTCCCCTTCGGCTGCGCCTTCAACGTTTCCACCGGCCCCAGCATCGGCGCCGCTCGCGGCGTCCTCGGCCTCGGCCGCGGGCCCATCTCCTTCCCCTCCCACGCCGCCCCCGCTTCGGCGCCGCCTTTTCCTACTGCCTCCCGGACTACACCCTCTCCCCTCCCCCCACCAGCTACCTCCTCGTCGGCGCCGCCCCTCGCCACCGCCACCAAAATCTCTCCTTCACCCCTCTCATCTCCAACCCACTCTCCCCCACCTTCTACTACGTCAGCATCCTCGCCGCCTTCATCGACGCTGTCCCCCTCCCCATAAACTCTTCCGTCTGGACCCTCGACCCCGCCTCCGGCGCTGGCGGTACCGTCGTCGACTCCGGCACCACCCTCTCCTTCCTCCCCACCCCCGCCTACTTCCAGATCCTCCGGGCCATGGCTCGTCGCCTTCCGCGCGCCGCCCGCGCCGGCGCCCCCCCGGGGTTCGACCTCTGCGTCAACGCCTCCGCCCGGGGGCTCCGCCTGCCGAGGCTGGTCTTCCGGCTCCTCGGCGGTGCGGAGCTGGCCCCGCCGCCGGCCAACTACTTCATCGACGCGGCCGCGGGGGTCCGCTGCCTGGCGCTCCAGCCGGTGAGTCGGACCGGCCCCGGCTTCGGCGTCATCGGCAATCTCATGCAGCAAGGATTCCTCTTCGTCTTTGACCTCGACCGCGCCGCCCCCCGGCTTGGTTTCTCCCGGACCGGTTGCATTAACTGAACCCGGCTCGATCCCAATCCGACCGGTCACTTTTAATTATTTTCCAATTTTATATAAAAAAAATTATCGATGCCGTGGGGCTTCCCAAGAAGTGGTCTTCGGTTGGCGTCAGGGGTGGCGGGATGGGAGCTGGCAAACTTTTTGGGTCCTTTTTATTTAATTTTTCCATTGGATTCCTCGTCTTGGAGGGACAAAGAAAAGATTAAAAAAATAGGAGAAGGGCTGAGGAAAGAGAGCAAGTGGAGCTTGTTGTGTACTGGTGGAGTGAGTGGAGTCACGAGAATGGGGAACTGGAAGCAGGCGGGGAAAGCAAGAGTTCCTTGTTTCTTTTTATTAGTTTAAATATATTCTCTCGTCCCCCTTTTAACTTCTTGCTGGATTGGGGAACATTCTTGCGTTGTGTCATCCAATAGGTTTGATGCGAGTGAGCGTGGGGTTATGCTGTGCTGCTTCTTGATTCTATCTGCTTTATGTGGGGGAGGGAAAAAAGCCACAGGGTAAGGCGATGCCCAGTAGGACGGGGGAGGTGTGATGACACCTATCCTTGATTCCTGTAGTTGAGGCATGGTAATTTATGGCTGTACCTTCTTTTCAGTCGATCAATTTAATGGCAATCATAACTGCCCTGGCTGTCTGGGGCTGCTGGTTGGTTAATCAAATTCACTCCACTTTCGCTTTCTTTCCTTCTATCTTTTTTTTTTTTTTTTTTTTTTTTTGGCTCTGTGCAATGCAGTTTGCTGTTTGAATTATTTGCTGTCAAAAGACTCCCCAGTGATGTTAGAAGTTAAAAGTCTGCCTATAAATTAATAAAGCAAGCTCTGTTCACGGAATTGTAGCAATGTTTCCCTCCAGGGTATCGTAAGATGAACAGTTTAGCCCCATTTGATGATGCTAGCACGATTTGAAATAGTATGTTTTGTTGGTCTTTTCTGAAATCTTTGGACCGGCAAAGTGATAAGTCATTTGACTGAATGAGAAAGGCCTATGATTCTATTTATTGTGTTTTTTTTTTTTATACAAACGGACGATCACACTAATCTGGTGTGAGTCAGTCCAATAATCAGAGTACAAAATTTACTTAAGAGCTGAAGGACAGGGGTCATCTAATTTCCAAATCCAAAATCCTGCATGATGAGCTACAGTCGTCGCTATCCAGTCAGCTGCTGCGTTAGCTTTCCAGTAGATATGAGATGTAGACGTAGTGAGAACCGCGCAGAGCAGCCCGAATATCGTCTAGAAGAGGATTGGCAGGAATAGGGTTGCAACCATCTGACTGAAGCCAGTGGATAACAGAAAGGGAATCCCCTTTAATAAAAAGGTTGTGAGCATGTAGTCTGCAAACAGCATGAGATATACGCCCACACAGCATAAAGCTCCGTCATGGGGATAGAAATATCTAAGGAACCAAAATCGCGTCGACAGCATAGCTCCGTCAGTCCCACGAATAATGAAGGCTGATCCAGCAAGTCTTCCCCGTACACTCTCATCAAAGTTGATTTTGACAAACCTTGGAGGGGGGCTCCCAAGAGATGTAAACCGTACGACGGTTCGCTGCCGAAACAGCAGGGGATCCCCAGAGGCAGGGTTGCAAAAATCAGAACCATTGAGGAGAAGTGCACTTTCTCCACCATAGATTGATCTTCCGATCTAATCTGTGATCAGAGATCGTATCATCAGTAAAAATAAGCTGGTTTCTGACAGCCAAATCTAATAGGCAGTGATAGCCAGAAAGTACTCCGCTGTCGGTAGTTCACCTGAGATCCTCAAGGAAAGGGGAACACGATGAACCAGAACCATCCACTCTACATATATAACATATCCTCAGCCAAATCGACCTCCATCTGGGATAGAAAAGAGAGCATGGTCAGTGGTCCTCCTCCTCCCCCATAGCGGGCAGATCTCCTCAAGTGGAAGGCCCCTCCTAGAAAGCAAGGAGCATGAAGGGAGGCAATTCCACAAGATCTTCCAGATAAATAATTGAACCCTGGATGAATGGGAAGCTTCCATATCCAAGCAGCATCCCTCCATAGCTAGGGCTGGGGTCTATACTCCATGATAAGGTCCCTAATGGGAGCCCTAGAGAGACAAGATCGCCGCCATAACATCGTATCAGGTGTGTCCAAGGATAAAAGAAGAGAAAGAATCCGCCGAGAAAGCTCATCCCTAAATAACCTGGTCACCGTCGAGATATCCCAAGAGGAGAGATCTGAGTAATAAGCTCCCGAACCCGCATACCGAGCGGGACATCCATACTAATAAATGACGTCCACCGAGAGAGGGGAGATTCGAAATCCAGGTGTCCTGAACAACATCAGTCAAAGAGCCGTCGCGATCATCCAAGAAACATTGTTCAGGATAGTCGGAGCATAACGACAGACCTCCTTCCAGAAGAAAGAACATCCACGAATAGGAAGAGGGTCCATAGAAGGAGACCAAACACCATACCTAGCTCGCATGAATGAAGTCCAAAGGTAGTGAGGATCAAGAATAAACCTCGAAGCATGCCTGGCCATCAGGGCCTCTCTTCTCACTAGCAGAGACAGAATACCAAGACCACCTTCATGTAGTGGCATACAGATCAGATCCCAAGCCAGAAGATGCATGCCGTGACCGTCCTGCATAGAAGCCCATAGAAAGTCCCTAAAATAGCGCTTAATCCTCTGAAGACAAGTAATAGGGACCGCTGCATTAGATAGAATGTACAGAGGGAGGGACGAGAGGACCGAGCGAATAAGAGTAACCCTCGCCATCATGGATAACCCGGTCACCTACCATCCATCCAACCGATCACGAATACGTTGCTCAAGATTAGCGTAATCACTAATACGAGGACGTCTCCCAAAAGAGGGATCCCCAAATAAGATAGCCCATCGCCTTCTTAAAGATGCCCAGAGCTTGATGGATAACTTCCCTAGAACCCCTGGAAGTCTTGGGGCTAAACAAATCGTGGACTTATCTAAATTGACCTTCTGGCCAGAAGCACGACAATAGCACTGTATAATAGAAGCATAAGTAGCAGCATTATGAAGAGAGGCCTGGCCCAGCAAAATACAGTCATCCGTAAAAAGAAGATGGGATACTGAAGGCCCGAAGAAGTAGCCATAAAGGGGGTGATACTACAGTCCTGCTGAGCCTGATGAAGAGCACGAGATAGGTCGTCCACAGCCAGAACAAACAGAAATGGGGATAAGGGACATCCCTGTCTCAGGCCCACTGATGAATGGAAATAAGCAGTCTGCATACCATTAATGATAATAGAGAATGATGGCTCCTGGATGCAGGCCATAATCCAATCAATGAACAGATCGTGAAAGCCAAATTCACGCAGAGTTCGGTGCAAAAAGACCAGCTCAGCCTATCATATCATGCTCCATGTCAAGATTAACAGCCATAAGACTCTGCCTAGCTGGAGCTTTCTGAAGATCATGCATAAACTCCTGCGCAATGAGGACATTATCAGATATACTCCGACCTCTATTGAAAGCCCCATGTTCAGCAGATATGAGCTAGGAATCACCATCCTCAACCGGGAAACTAAAAGTCGCGCACAAACCTTATACAAGGTGGTGCATAGACTGATCGGCCAAAAGTGATGAGGGGACGAGGCATCAGAGCGCTTCGGCATAAGAGTGACCAGAGTCCGATTCCAATCAGTAGGAATGGATTTGGACAGAAAAGCAAACTGAATAGCCTGAGTGACCTCAGACCAACAATATCCCAGTAGTGATGAAAAATAAAGGCGAAAAACCATCCGGGCTAGGTGCCTTATCAGGCCCAAGTTCCCATAAGGCCCTACGGATCTCCTCAGCAGTAATGGTCCTAATCATAAGGTTATTCTGAAGAGCCGAGACCTTCTTATCAAAGGGAACCTTGAAAACAGGTACCCCATACCAGAAGATTCAATCCATATAGATTGGAAGAACTGAAATAGCTAATCCCTGATAAGAACAGAATCCTCCTGAACATTTCCGTCCTCATCAACTAACCGCCGGATCCTGTTGGCTGCTCTCCGTTTCAGGGTAGCCTAATGAAAAAATCTGGTATTGTGGTCCCCCGCCTGATACCACTGAACCCTAGACCGCTGCCTCTAGTAGGACTCCTGCTGCAATAGAAGGGAGTGATGAAGAGCAAGCTTAGCACGGAGAGAAAAAGATCCGAATCAAGGAGACAGCCGTCCCGATCCTCCCTATCCTGAATGATAGCAATGTTGGCCTCCACCTGCTCAATATTTCTCTCTAAATTTCCAATGTCAATTCTGTTCCATCTAGAAAGGAGACGTCTAACCAGCTCTAACCATCTAGAGATACGATAAGTAGCAGTATCTCTCATCGGTAAATGCCGGACCTGGGCAATAATGGACTGAGCGGAGGGATAGGACGTCCAAAACTGCTCAAATCGAAACTGACGCCGCTGAATACAATCAGCGTCAGTGGATATCAAGATGGGACAGTGATCGGAGGCAATCCGAGGCAGGTGAGTGACAGAGGCAAAGGAAAACATCTGGGTCCATTGAGTAGTGGCCAAGGCTCTATCCAATCTCTCCTAAACATGAGCCGATCCCTGACGTTGTTACCAGGTATATTGGGATCTCGAGAATCTCAAATCCAATAGACCAGCTGAGGAGATGAAAGATCTAAACTCAGATATATCAGGTGAATCAGTAACCTGCCTTCCGCCTTTCTTTTCATTAGCAGCAAAATACAATTATAGTCACCAACCAAAATAGAAGTGTTTATTTAAATTTCAGAGTCAGTGGACATGACTCATATATCCATCCAGATATTAGACCTAATCTAGCAACATTTTTAGCATTATCAATTTGGTCTCTGGTCTTTGGTCTTGTGCCTCTCTAAACCATGCTTACAAGTACAGATTCTCTGGCTTGAAAGGATAAAAACACGTTCTCTTCACGTCAGATCTACGATCTGAGTTTCTTAAAATGTTGGTTGATGTGGTTGATAGTGCCATGTGAACATTAACGGTAAAGCTAATCGACGGTGTGGACAAAAGCAAACGACCGTATTTCTTCAGGGCGGTCCTGCTCTTCAGCGGGCCATGCTTCTCCGAGTCGGCCCTAGCGGCCTCAACTTCTCTAAGCCGGCCCTAGCGGCCTCGACTTCTCTAAGCCGGCCCTAGCAGCCTGATTTTTTCAAGTCGGTCCCCAGCAGCCCCGACTTCTCCAAGCCTGCCCCAGCAGCCCTGTGCTTCTTTGAGTCGGCCCTAGCGGCCCCGACTTCTTCAGGTCGGTCCCCAGCGACCCCAACTTCTCCAAGACGGTCCCAGCGGCCCCGCCTTCTCCAAGTCACCCTAATGGCCCCAACTCCTCCAAGTCAGCTCCCAGCAGCCTCGCCTTCTTCAAGTCGGTCCCAGCTGCCCCGCCTTCTCCAAGTCGGTCCTCAATGACCCCGCCTTCTCCAGGTCGTTCCCCAGCAGCCCCGACTTCTTCAAGACGGCCCCAGTGGCCCCGCCTTCTCCAAATCGGTCCCCAATGGCCCCGACTTCTCCAAGCCAGCCTTAGCGGCCTCGACTTCTCCAAGTCGACCCCTGGTCAGGCCCACTTGCTGCCTAACCTACGCCGCCTGACATAGCCAGGCCCACCTACCATGTGGCTTGTGCAGCCTGATGCAGCTAGGCCCATCTATCGCCTGACCCATGCAGTTATGGATCATGCCCACCAACTGTCAACCCATGTGCTCGATGGGATTAGGCCCATCAACCAGCTCCTATTCAAGCAATGCCACAAGCTCAGCAGACATTCCTCTTCACAGAACTCTACGTGGTTGATCACCAGATGGATACCGAAGGTCTATAAAAGGGCAAGAGAATCCAGAATAACGGTACATCTACACACACTCTTTAACCTAAGAAATCCTCCGATCCTCGGAGCCTTCTTCTCTTTCAGAGCTTCTTAAGCTCTCTCTGCTGTGACCTCAGTTACTAACTTGACCATCGAAGGGTCCCCATTGAAGCAACCTCCGATCCTAGGAACTTCTTGCAGGCCATCCACTCTGGAGAAGGCTGCACCAGCAAACAAGTTTTTCCCGACGTTTGGTTCCAGTGATCAAGCGTCAACAGATTGGCACGCCAGGTAGGGGCTAGCAAACAGAAAGACGAGCTCTACAATACTTGTATGCAAGTTCTCCTCTCCTCTTCATCGATAATGGTGGTGACGCATGCTCAGGATGCCTCTGCCAGCTACCCTAAGAGGTACCTCCAACTAGCGGAGCAGCAGGAGGCCAACCTCCCCGCTGCTAACCCTCCAGCTACTCCCGTGCCACCAACCACGGCCACTCAAGCTGAGCAGCTGGCCGCACTCATCCAACAAGTCCAAACTCTCACGGCGATGATCCATGGACTCCAGGAGCAGCAGTCCATGGCTACCCAACATCAGCCTGCTCCACCTACACCATCACCCGCTGCACTGGCCAGTCAATAGTCTGCTGAGGAAGATTCCCCCATTGGGAGACTTGTCGTTGTCATGCCTCTCCCAGAGGGCACCGCTGGAAGCCCCTCAAGAGGTTGCGCTCCCCATCCATAGCCTAGGAGAGTCTTTCCCAGAGCTGCGGCGCTAGAAAGAGCCTAAGCAAAGACACTACGACCCGCGCTCTTCCCCTTCTTCCTCTTCCTCATCTTCTAGGCCACCAAAGAAGATGTCAACCATCAATCGCCAAGCGAGGAATGTCTGGATGAGTACCACCGATGGCTAGAGGAACTCACCAGAAAAGTCAACAACCAGCCGAAGGAAGAGTACGACACCCATCCTCCATACACTCGCCGAATCTTGGAGAAGCCCATCCCCTTCAGATTCTACCTTCCTTAACTGAATCCGTATGATGGTACGATGGATCCCTTCGATCACCTTGAGAGCTACGAAGCTCTCATGCAGGTCTAAGGGGCTACTGATGCCCTCCTGTGCAAAGCCTTCCCCGCCTCCTTGTAAAAGGCTGCTCATGCCTGGCACTCCGTCTGTCCTCGCACAGCATGACTCTTTTCGAGAGTTGGAAAGAGCATTTTTAGTGCACTTCGATGCTTGCCGAAGGATCCCGCGGGTCGCAGACAACCTCTTTTCCATATGGCAGAGGAGGGGGAGTCACTTCGAGACTTCGTGGCCCACTTCAAGACAGCTGCCCTCAAAGTTTATCATCTGGACGATGCGATGGTAACCCTGGCATTGAAGCGGGGACTTCGTCCTTCACACTTCATGTTCTCTCTGGACAAGAAGTCGCCCAGCTCCTACTCTGACCTCCTTCTCCGTGCATAAAAGTACATACGTGGATGAGGCCGACTTCACCCGTTGGGAGTCCAAGCGAGGTCCAAGCTGAAGGTCCGCCTGCCCTGAGCCAAGCAGATCCTCTCATCCCAAGATGCCGAGCCGCCACACCGACAGACAACAGGCACCGAAGCCTCGCCCCCAGGGAAAGCGAGCTCATGCCTCTCCCGCCCCTCGCTCCCACATCCTCACAGAGATCTAGGGCGAACCTTATCTCCAATGCCCTCCCCCTATGAAGAAAAGCTTTCCCTGCGACAAAAGTCGTTACTGCTGCTTTCACCGGGACTATGGCCATGACACTAACAACTGCTACAGCTTGAAGCGCGCCATTGAGGAGCTCATTGTTGACCCAATTATTAATTTTGATGATTAACAAAAGCCATGAGTATATTCATTGTGTTTTTGACAAATTTGAGAAGTGTTTCAGGGATTAAGAATATTTAATTATTCAAACGATACACAAAATAGTTTTGAATTAAGTTTTAAATAGAAAATATTTAAGTTCAGAACTTGGAGTCGACACCCACAGTGTCCGAGCCGACACCAGGGCGTATCAGAAAATTCTAAGTTTTGGCATGGTTTGGAGTCGACACTGAAACTCTGGAGCTGACTCTAACCTGAGATACAGAGGAGTGCTTTCTGCATCAGTTTTTGGAGCCGACACCTGGAGTTCGGAAGCTGACACCTGGAGTTCAGGAGCCGACACCTGAAATTTTTAGAGCCGACTCTAACCTGAAACAGAGAGCGTATTTTTAAGACATCGTTAGAGTCGACACCCTCAGATATTGGAGCCGACACCTGAATGCGTCGAGCCGACACATCACTTTTTCGGAGCCGACTCTCCAATGAACTTTTTATTACCATTTTTGGAAACCCGAGTTGGAGCAGACACATGCAAAGTTGGAGCCGACTCCAACCTGTCAGGAACGGATTTTTAAATTGTCAGAACAGACTCTAACGGTAATATTTTCCACCTAATCTCTAACGGCTATATTTTTTGCATGTAGAAGCAATTAAGTACCTTATAACGGCTATTTTCTCACCTAATCTTGGATTAAGAAATCTATAAAAGAGGGCATCCGTCCGTTTGAAAAAAAAAGTGAAAAAGGAGAAAAAATCAAGAAAAATTGGAAAAATCAAGTGAAAAAGAGAGAAATTTTCAAAGAGAAATCTATGAGTCACGCCTATTATCTGAAGAGAGATTCAAAAGAAATCCAAAGCCTTCAAAGATCAATTTCGGAGGATTTTCAAAGGAGAAAAGAAGAAGCTCAAAAGCCCCTTTTTCTTAACTTCTCTGCAACAACTTTCTGTGAAGAATCAGAGCTGAAGCTTGATTCAACCATTTAAAAAGAAGAGGAAAAGAAGAAAATCTCACATTCAAATCGCTTCAAACAGGCTATTCTAATCCTTGTTTATTTAAATTGCATATTTGCTCATTTGAGGAGCTATTTTGTATTGAAAACTTTATTTCTTATTGTTTGCTAATTCAATCAGGGGATTGAATTAGTGGAGGTAGTATACCTCGGGACAAGCTAAGGTTAGCTTGTGGTTAAGGTTTTGTGCTGGTGAGCCCGTGAAAACCGGCTGGGTTCGTTGTGATCCCGGGTAAAATAATAAGTTGAGTTGTGAGCTTGTAAAACAACTCGACTGTAATCGGTGATTATAGTGTGGACCCAAGTGTTGCTTGGGAGTGAACGTAGGTGTTGGATACACCGAACCACTATAAAATCTTTGTGTTTGCCGTGCATTTATCTCTCTCTCTATTTTCTTTATTTGTGCTTAGATTTTATTAATTCAGTTTACTTGAGTAATTTCATATCAATCTAATTATTTTCAAAGAGTTAAATTTTTAAAGAACCCAATTTACCCCCCTCTTGGGTTGCCATCTGGGCCAACAATTGGTATCAGAGCTTGTGCTCATTTAAATTTGATCTAACGATCAAGAATCAAAGATCCAAATGGCAGCTCAAGTTGGATCATCTTTTTCAGAAGGTCAATCCACTAATCGACCTCCTTTATTTAATGGTACAAATTATGGTTATTGGAAAGCTAGAATGAAAATTTTTATTCAAGCACTTGACTATGACCTATGGGGCATCATAGTAATGGACCTCACACACCCACAATAAGAGTAGATAACATGATGATTCCTAAGCCGAAACAATGGATGAAATGATAAGAAGTTGGCTCAGCTCAATGCTAAAGCCATGAATGTTTTGTATTGTTCTTTAGATGCTAATGAATTTAATCGCATTTCTACATGTATTTCGCAAAAGAAATTTGGGATAGATTAGAAGTTACCCATGAGGGTACTAATCAAGTTAAAGAATCTAAAATTAATATTTTAGTGCATAAATATGAATTGTTTAGCATGGAACAAACTGAAACATAACATGCATGTACACTAGATTCACTGATATTGTGAATGGTTTGAAAAGTCTTGGTAAGACCTATACTAATTCTGAACTTGGTGCGCAAAATTCTTAGGTCACTTCCAAGATCATGGGAAGCCAAGGTGACTGCAATCCAAGAAGCAAAGACTTAAATGCTTACCTTTGGAGGAGCTACTTGGATCCTTGATGACCCATGAACTAACAATGAAACAACATCAAGAGGAAGAGTCAAAAAGAAGAAACCATTGCTCTCAAGGCTGCAGAAAGTGAGAAGAGCAGCAGTGAAGATGATGAAGATGATGATGAGATAGCTCTCCTTGCTAGAAAATTTAAGAAATTTATGCAAAGAAGAAGACCCTTCCATAAGAGAAAGTCTGGAACAAAAATGGAAGGAGAAAGGGAAAAAGAAGGACAAAGAAAAAGAAAAAGAACCCTTGACATGTTATGAGTGTAAGAAACCGGGGCATTTAGATATGAATGTCCTCAATTAAAAAAGGGTTACAAGAAGAAGAAGAAGGCCTATGTTGCAACATGGAGTGATAGCGAAGAATCCTCTTCCGAGGAAGATCAAAAGGAAGTTGCAAACATTTGCTTTATGGAAAACGATGATGAGTAAGTTCTAAAACTCATGATTTTATATTTGATGAATTATTGAGCATTTAATGAAGTTAGTTAGTGACTTCAAAATTTTAAAAAAAAAAATATTTAAAAATAAAAATTTAAATTTTCTTAAAGAGAAAAATGAATTAACCCTTGAAATTAAAGATTTAAAATCTGAAAATGAAGGTTTTCAAAAAAAAGAATCAATTTCCAATGAAAATGATTAATTTAAAGAAAGAAGTTGATAAATATAAGATATTGTTGATAAATTCACATATAGCTCTGAAAAACTTAATTTATTTTAAGTAATCAAAGAGCTATATTTGATAAAGCTGGATTAGGATATAGACCTAACATAAAAAAAATTGTAAAAATTTTTTATTAAGAAACCAACAAAAATGATGTTTCATGTTATTATTGTAACAAGAAAGGACATAAATCTATGAATGTAATTTTAAAAAAGTAACAAGAATTTAAATATAAAGGAAAGAAAATATGGGTTCCCAAAGGAACAATTTTTTGCTACTAACCATGAAGGACCCAAGAAAGCTTGGGTACCTAAATATAAGACTTGATTATTTTGCAGGAGTGTCTTGCGGCCAAAAGATCAAAGCGAAAGTGGTATCTCGATAGTGGCTGCTCAAGGCACATGACGGGTGACAAGGATCAATTCATCACCCTTGAAGCAAAAGAGGAGGAGTTGTTACATTTGGTGACAATGGCAAAGGCCAAATCATGGGTTTGGTAAAATTCAAATAACTCCCTCCACATATATTGAAAATGTTTTATATGTTGGTTTAAACATAATTTAATTAGTATTAGCCAATTATGTGATAAAGGTTTAAAGTATCATTTGAAGCTTCTATCTGCACTGTTTCTAATCCCATTGATAATAGCATTGTTTTATTGGAAATAGAAATGGCAATGTATACTTGATTGATTTAGACAATTTGTCTACTAGTAATCATTGCTTAGTTGCTAATAATGCTAATATGAATGAGATTGGTTGGTTATGGCATCGTAGATTAGGTCATGCAAGCACACACCTTAATTTCAAAATTAATTAGAATGGATTTAGTAAAAGGACTTCCACAACTAGATTTTGAAAATAAAAATTTGTGATGCATGTCAATTTGGAAAACAAACTAGAAATTCTTTCAAAACTAAAAATATTGTTTCCACTTCTAGGCCACTTGAACTACTTCACATGGACCTTTTTGGACCTACTAGAACCACTAGTCTAGGAGGAAAGAAATATGGTCTTGTGATTGTAGATGATTATTCTAGATACACTTGGGTATTATTTTTAGCTCATAAA
This sequence comes from Calamus simplicifolius, assembly GCA_900491605.1. Lineage (NCBI taxonomy): Eukaryota > Viridiplantae > Streptophyta > Magnoliopsida > Arecales > Arecaceae > Calamus > Calamus simplicifolius. Next base: position 408,281 of record UESW01003925.1, read on the forward strand.
GATGAGACTTTCCATATTTCTGAAATTCTTCAAGAAAGTCACAAATGAGAAAAACAACACCATAGTGTCTCTTAGAAGTGATCATGGCACTGAATTTAAAAATCATTTATTTGAAAACTTTTATATTGAAAATGGCATTCATCATAATTTTCTGCACCTAGAACACCACAACAAATGGAGTGTAGAAAGAAAAATAGAACTTTAGAAGACATGGCCCGTACCATGCTATGTGAAAGCAACCTACCAAATACTTTTGGGCGGAAGCTATAAACACGGCATGTTACATTCTTAATAGAGCCCTAATTAGGCCAATCATTAAGAAAACTCCTTATGAACTATGGAATAGAAAACCAAACATAGTTATTTTCATGCATTTGGTTGTAAATGTTTCATTCATAATAATGGTAAAGATAATCTAGGAAAATTTGATGCAAAATCTGATGAAGGCATTTCTTAGGATATTCAACATCTAGTAAAGCCTATAGAGTATTTAACAAGAGAAACTTAATTGTAGAAGAATCTATTCATGTAATTTTTGATGAATCTTTAGCATCAAGTTCAGAAAAGATTGATGATGAGGAAGATACAAATTCTAGAAAGAGATATTGAAAAATTAATATAGATGTATCTTCAGATCATGAACAAGAAGCTAAAGATGATGATTCTCCTAGTGTTGATGTTGTTGATGCAAATCATAATGATGTAGATCTTCCTAGAGATTGGAGATATGCCTATGGTCATCCAAAGGAATTAATTATAGGTGATCCATCTCAAGGAGTAAGAACTAGATCATCAATGAGAAACATCAATAATCATCTTGCATTTGTATCTCAAATTGAACCTAAAACTATTGAAGAAGCTGAAAAAGATATAATTGGATGTTAGCTATGCAAGAAGAATTAAATCAATTTACTAGAATAATGTATGGACCTTGTAGATAGACCTAAAGATCATTCTGTTATAGGATCAAAATGGGTATTTAGAAATAAATTAGATGAAAATGGCATAGTAATTAGAAACAAAGCTAGATTAGTTGCAAAAGGATATAATCAAGAAGAAGGAATTGATTTTGATGAAACTTTTGCACCTGTAGCTAGATTAGAAGCAATTAGATTATTACTTGCATTTGCATGTCATATGCATATCAATTTATTTCAAATGGATGTTAAAAGTGCATTTTTAAATGGATTTATAAATGAGAAGTTTTGTTGAACAACCACCTGGTTTTGAAGATCATGAATTTCAAATCATGTTTTTAAATTACACAAAGCACTATATGGTTTAAAACAAGCACCTAGAGCTTGGTATGATAGATTAAGTAAATTTCTAATTGAAAATGATTTTTTTAGAGGAAATGTTGATAAAACCTATTTTTGAAAAGAAAAGATAAAGATTTATTAGTAGTACAAATATATGTTGATGATATTGTATTCGGTGCTACTAACAATCTTTGTGTCAAGAATTTGCTAAGTTAATGCAGGGTGAATTCGAATGAGCATGATGGGAGAACTCAACTTCTTCCTAGGACTTCAAATCAAACAAAGCAAAGAGGGAATTTTCATCAACCAAACAAATACACAAAAGAACTTCTCAAGAAGTTTGGAATGGAGTCAATCAAACCCTTGGAACACCTATGAGTCCTTCATGCAAATTGGACAAAGATGAAGATGGTAAGAAAGTAGATCAAAAATATTATAGAGGTATGATCGGATCTCTACTTTACTTAACAGCAAGTAGACCAGATATCATGTTTGCTGTTTGTTTATGTGCTAGATTTCAATCTGAACCTAAAGAATCTCACTTAATTGCTGTAAAAAGAATTCTTAAGATATTTAAGTGGAACTAAAAATGTAGGATTATGGTATTCTAGAGACTCAACATTAAATTTGATTGCATATTCTGATTCTGATTATGCTGGATGTAAATTAGATAGAAAAAGTACAAGTGGTGCATGTCAATTTTTAGGAAGTAACTTAATCTCTTGGTTTAGCAAAAAGCAAAATTCGGTTGCATTATCTACTGCTGAAGCAGAATATGTTGCAGCTGGAAGTTGCTGTGCTCAAATCCTTTGGATTAAGCGACAACTTGAAGATTATGGCATAACACTTGATAAAACTCCTATTAGATGTGATAACACAAGTGCAATAAATTTAACTAAAAATCCAATTCAACATTCAAGAACAAAACACATTGAAATTAGATATCATTTTATAAGAGAACATGTAGCTAATAATGAAATTTGTCTTGATTATGTTAATACTGAAGAACAATTAGCTGACATATTTACAAAACCCCTTGAGTGAAGAGAGATTTTGTTATCTTAGAGGAGAATTAGGGATTTGTGACCCTTTGGAATGATTTTGAAACCCCTAAGGAATGACTATCTAGAATTCAATCAATTTCTTGAAATTCTTCATGATTTAAGGACAATTATCTAGTATTTGAGCCATTTGATTCCCACATTCAAAGAATTTTATCCAAAATTTATTGATTATTCTTTTGACAAGTTTCAGATGTTTGAAACTCTTATTTTTTTTTCTGAAACTATCTTGGAGTCGACACCCTAGTCAGTGGAGTCGACACCTCTTCTGTGTCGCTCTCGGTCTGACCTTGGAGCCGACACCCGTTTTGAGCCGACTCCAGTTCGGGCGCTAACTGTGTTAGCGACTTGGAGTCGACACCCGACTTTGCGGGAGTCGACACCTTGTGGTCCCAAATTGACTTTATTAGGGCAGAGTCGACACCTTTTCAATTCATTTCCAATCCTTCCAAAACTCTCTCAAACCCCCCCAAAACCTAAATCCATCTAATCCTTCATTCCCTAGATCAATGGCACCAAAGCAAAGAGGATCGATCTTTGGAGCTCCCATGGCACAAGGAAGAGGACTGGAGGCGTCCGGCTCCTCAACCATCTCCCAGCTCAATTCTTCGTCTTCGTCCTCCACGCATAGTGCCATCCCAGGTCCCTCTTCACCTCAAGTAGATCTATTGGCAGGAAAGTGATTACAATGGGAAGAAAAGTTGATTTTGATTTTTTGAAGATGAGGGTTTCAATTGGAAGCAAATTAAGGATATGGGTTGGGAAAAGTATGCTCTTTGGATGTTCCCACCTATCCTGCCCTAGTTAAGGATTTTATCTTAATTATCTAGAGGAGATGGAGGGCTTATAAGCTATGTAGAGGAAAGGATTTACCTTACTTTTGAAATTTTGGGAAATTTTAGAAATCCTGTTACTGGTCTTATTGCCAATGTCCACAGTGAAAGAGGAGTTGCTTATCAAGGATGTTAGGCAGGGAGTTGCAGAATTTGAGGAGATTAGGGCTAATCAATTGCCCTTGGAGTTGAGATTACTGCACAATATTTGCAGTAGGATTTTATTTCCAAAAACTGGTCATTTTGAGTATGTCTCAGAAAGAGATAGTTGTAATGGACTGTTGTGACCGGTCAGCCATTAACCTTTGGGTATGATTATTTGGTATATGGCTGAGGCAGGAGCAAGAAGAGATCCACCCTACCTACGGCATGATTTTGACCATGGTTTTCAAAGCCAAGGAGTTGCATATTAGATAATGAGCCTTGAAAACCTTAAGACACACTGATTACTACAGTTTGGCCACATTGCATCGGATGGGATTTTAAAATCAATGGAAATGGGAGAGGAAAGGAAGCATGGATGATAGGGCAGTAGAGATGGATCTAGAGCCCATGCACTTCGAGGCTGGACCCTCAGTGAGGCATATTCACCAGCCCCAGCTGTCCAACACCTTCTACTCCTCCTGCTCCTTCAGCTTCTGTTCAGTTCTTGCTGGTTTTTCTGAGATTCAATGGAGCATCTTTATTTTTGGATCAGAAGCTAAAATGAGTTTGATAATAGTTTATGGGTTAAGAGAATTATTTTACTCCTTAGATGATAAAGTGAAAAATGAATCCCCTTAGAACTTCTTCTGAAGTGAAGTATGATTTAAGAATATTTTTGAAGAACTTAAAGGACATTGGGAGATTCTGAATTATTCTAAGTGCAATGCTGAGCTTCAAGAGAAAATTATTGTTGCATCTGCTTTTGTTGACAAAGACTAAAGATTTATGAAAATTCAAAGGAAGGAATGGAGAAGATTTAGAAGATCAAGAGACTTTCAGATTTGGATATTAAAATTTAAGTTTGCTTTATGATGTATTTTGACTTTGTTTGATCTTGACTATTTGAGTAATGTAATGAAACAATTATTTAAATGAACATTTTGTTGTAATGTTTCAGTATTAATGAATATCATAGTTGAACTTTGATATTAAATTTTGATTAATATGTTCAAAGATTATTGATTCTTATCTTAAGCTTGAATCTTTTCTTAACCTTTTTGTTGATTACAAAAAAGGGGAGAGAGAAGATAATTGTATATGCATTGAATGAACATTTGAATGAATTATTAATTGTTGAATGAACTTAATTGCATGAGTTTTAATGATAAGGGAGAGAAGATGTTAATTTGAGTTCATAGGGGAGCTACCTTCATTCAGGGGGAGCTTAACTATGAGAACTTATCTTGCTTTGAAACTTTTTGATTAATCATGCATATACTCAATGTTTTTATAATCATCAAAAAGGGGGAGATTGTTGACCCAATTATTGATTTTGATGATTAATAAAAGAATGAGTATATTCATTTGTTTCTAATAAATTTGAGAAGTGTTTCAGGGATTAAAATGTTTAATTTTTCAAATGATACAAAAATCAGTTTTGAATTAAGTTTTAAATAAAAATATTTAAGTTCAACTTGGAGTCGACACCCACAGTGTCGGAGCCGACACCAGAGCGTATTAGAAAAATTCTAAGTTTTCGGCACGGTTTGGAGTCGACACCTGAAACTCTGGAGCCGACTCTAACCTAAGATACAGAGGAGTGCTTTCTGCGAGTTTTTGGAGCCGACACGAGTTCAGGAGCCGACACCTGGAGTTCGGGAGCCGACACCTTCTGGAGCCGACTCTAACCTGAGAACAGAGCATATTTTTAAGACATCGTTAGAGTCGACACCCTCTTGGAGCCGACACATCACCTTTTCGGAGCCGACTCCCCAATGAACTTTTTATTCTATTTTTGGAAACCCGTTGGAGCCGACACCTGAAAAGTTGGAGCCGACTCCAACCTGTCAGGAACGGATTTTTAAATTGTCAGAATGGACTCTAACGGTAATATTTTCTACCTAATCTCTAACGGCTATATTTCTTTTCCTGTAGAAGCAATCCAACGGCTAGTTTCTTACCTAATCTTGGATTAAGAAATCTATAAAAGAGGGCCGTCCATTTGAAAAAAAAAGTGAAAAAGGAGAAAAAAATCAAGAGAAAAGAAAATCAAGTGAAAAAGAGAGAAAATTTTCAAAGAGAAAAGTCCACGCCCAAGAAGATTCAAAAGAAATCCAAAGCCTTCAAAGATCAATTTCGAAGGATTTTCAAAGGAGAAAAGAAAAAGCTCAAAAGCCCATTTTTCTTCAACTTCTCTACAACAACTTTCTGTGAAGAATCAGAGCTGAGGCTTGATTCAACATTCAAAAGAGAAGAGGAAAAAAAAAAGAAAAGCTCAATTCAAATCGCTTCAAATCAGGCTTTTCTAACTTGTTTATTTAAATTGAATATTTGCTCATTTGAGGAGCTGTTTTGTATTGAAAACTTTATTCTTTTGTTTGCTAGTTCAATCAGGGATTGAATTAGTGGAGGTAGTATACCTCGGGACAAGCTAGATAGCTTGTGGTTAGGGTTTTGTGCTGGTGAGCCCGTGAAAACCGGCTGGGTTCGTTGTGATCCCGGGTAAAACAACAAGTTTGAGTTGTGAGCTTGTAAAACAACTCGCTGTAATCGAGGGATTATAGTGTGGACCCAAGTGGCTTGGGAGTGGACGTAGGTGTTGGATACACCGAACCACTATAAAATCTTTGTGTTTGTCGTGCTTTATCTCTCTCTCTATCTCTTTATTGTGCTTAGATTTAATTCAGTGTACTTGAGCACTTTCATATCAATTTTTTAAAGAATTAAATTTTTTAAAGAACCCAATTCACCCCCCCTCTTGGGTTGCCATCTGGGCCAACACTCATCCAGCGGGGTTACCTTAGGAAGTATGTCCAAAAGGCACCCCTGGCTGTTCTAGCACTCATGGGGCCTCCACTTGCTCAAGCTATTGTCGACAATTTCCTGACGGAGAGGACGATGGGGATGGTATCCTGGGGGGCAGCCTCTTCATCCAAGCGGCCAAGGAAGGACGGGGACTTAGATGATGTAATCCCCAGAGGGGAGTTAGCCAGGGTAGGCAATGTAAGCAATGAAGGTGTCATCATTTCGATAATGATCGCCAAACACCTGTAAAAGGGATCCTGGTTGATAGTGGCAGCTCGACTGACATCGTTACCTACGATGCATTTGTTAGGATGGTGTTGGCCCATATATGGCAACCCAAGAGGAGACGTGAATTAGATTCTTTAAAAAATTTAACACTTTGAAAACAATTTGCTTGATGTGAAAATGCTCAAGTAAAGTGAATTAAAAAAGATAAGCACAATATGATAAGAGAGAGAGACAAATGCACGACAAACACACAAAGATTTATAGTGGTTCGGTGTTAGCCATACCTACGTTCTCCCCCAAGTAACTCTTGAGTCCACACTATAATCCCCTGATTACAGTTGAGTTGTTTTACAAGATCACAACTCGAACTTGTTGTTTTACATGGGGTCACAACGAACCCAGCTGATTTTCATAGGTTCACCAGCACAAAACCTTAACCCAAGCTAAACTTAGCTTGTCCCAAGGTAAACTACCTCAACTAATTCAATCTCCCTTGAATTAGTAAACAACAATTTAAAATAAAGTTTACAATTCAAAAGCTCCTTAATTGAGCAAATAAACAATGTAAATAGATAAAGATTAGAAAAGTCTGATTGAAGCAATCTGGATGTGAGCTTTTCTTCTTTTCTTCTTTTCCTCTCTTTTGAATGGATGAGCAAGGATTGAACTTTGAATCTTGAACACAGCTCGTTGAAGAGAATGTTGAGGAAATAGGGCTTTTGCTCTTCTTCTTTTCTCCTTTGAAAATCCTCCAATTTTAATCTTTAAGGGCTTTGGATTTCTCTAGAAATCTCTTCAGATAAAAGGCATGGACTCAGAGATTTCTCTTTGAAATTTCTCTCTTTTTCACTGGGTATTTTCCTTGATTTTTTCGTTATTTTTCTCTCTATTTTTTGAACGGTTGGATACCCCTTTTTATAGATTTTCAATCCAGATTAGGTGAGAAAATAGCTGTTGAAATGTACCTGGATGAGTTCTCCATGCAAGAAAATAGATCCGTTGAAGAGTAGGTGAGAAAATATAGCCGTTGGAGCTGATCTGTCACTTTTGAAAATGTCCTCTGATAGGTTGGAGTCGGCTCTAACTTTTCATTGTCGGCTCCAAATCGGGTTTCCAAAAATAGCAAAAAGTAATTTGATGTGGAGTCGGCTCCCACTTTACAAAGTGTCGACTCACCACTATCTGGAGTCGGCTTTCGATTCTAAGGTGTCGGCTCCAGGAATTGCTCGAAATACATAGTCTCTGTAACTCAGGTTAGAGTCGGCTCCAAAAACTCATGTGTGGCTTATGAAACAGAAAACAATTTCTCTATATCTAGGTTGGAGTCGGCTCCTACTGCTAGGGTGTTGGCTCCAAACCGTGCCAAAAATCCTGAACTATTCCGATACGCTCTAGAGTCGGCTCGAGACTTTTAGGGTGTTGGCTCTAACTTCTGAACTTTGTTATACTCCATTAAAATTCAATTCAAAACGATTTCTATATACCTTTTGGATAATTAATCGATTTTAATTCCTGAAACACTTATCAAATTTATCAGAAACACAATGAATATACTCATGGCTTTTGTTAATTATCAAAATCAATAATTGGGTAAATAATTTCTCAATAATTTTCAATAATCTTCTCCTTTTTGATGATGACAAAAACATTGAGTATATGCATAATCAATCAATGCATAATTGTCAAAACATTTAAATTAAGGTTAAGCTCCTCCTTAATGAGGTAGCTCCCCCTATGTTGGTGCATATGTTAAGTCTATTGAAATTCTATTCCTTTTGACATTAATTCCTTTCAACATGCATACTATTAAGTCCTTTCAACATATATTTGAAGTACTATTCTCCTTCCTTCTTTTAATTGCTTAACATTATATACATATATCATTTTTCCATCACTTTTATGCATATACAAACACCTCTTCTCTCCCCCTTTTTTGCAATCAACAAAAAGATTTAGAAGAAGGTTCATTAAGGCTTAAATTAACAACAACTATAGAGATTAAGTGCTTCAACATCAAACATAAGCTTAAATCAAACTTCAAAATATTCAAAACTTAATATTCATTAAATATTGAAACATTACATCAAAATGTTCATTACATCATTCAACAAAGTATCAAAATGTTTACTTCAATATATTTCATTACTTCATTCATATAAACATTCTATTACATCAAAAGCAAACTAAACATCAAAATCAAAATCTAAGAAGTCTCTTAAGTTCTTCTAGTATCTTTCCCATGCCACTTTCTTGTATCTTCATAAAGTCATTTAACTTGTTCTCTACCAATGAAGTAGCCACAGACACTTTTTCTTGCAGCTCTGTATTACACTTTGAATAAGTCTCAGAATCTCCTTCAATATCCTTAATTTTCTTAAAAATGTGCATAAGATCTATCTTCAAGGCTTCAAATGAGGTTCCAAGGGATGACTCAATCTTGTTGACTTTTTCTTCCAAAGAGTAATAGAGCTCTCTTATGCTTAAAAGTCTACTATCCAATTCAATTTTCATTATCTCTTCATGACTTGCAAAAAGCTCTTTTAGCTGCTCCAGCTGAGCACTAGAAAATCCAGAAGTAGGAACAGAAACATGTGCATATGCATGTGGTGGTGGTGATGGTCTACTGGGCTCAGATGAAGGATGCCTCATAGATGGTCCAGCTCTGATGGTGCAGCAGCTCCAATATCAGCTGCCCTATCATCTAGGTGTCCCTTCCTTTCTTATCTGCCATTCACCTTCACGAACCCCATACGGTGCACAGTAGCAATGCTATAATAGTCTGTATGTCTAAGGTTCTTCATAGGCTCACTGTCAGAAATAACTACACCTTGATTCTGAAATGCTATAGTCAAAATCATGGTAAGGCAAAATTGATCTTTTCTTGTTACCAGCCTCAGCCATATACCATATCATCATCCCAGCTAAATTTATAGGCTGACTGTCAGAACACAGTCCATAAGTAAGATGTCTCTCTCCGAGACATACTCAAAATGACCAGTCTTTGGAAATAGTATCCTACTGCAAATATTATGTAATAATCTGAACTCAAGGGGCAACTGGTTTGCCCTAACCTCTTCAAATTCTGTGACTTCCCTTCCTAACATCCTGATAAGCTCCTGCCTCTCACTGTGGGAATTAGCTATTAATCTAACAACAGGAATGCTAAAAGGTTTCCTAATATCTGAAAGTTAAGTGAATCCTTTTTCCTCTAACAAAACTTATGATTCCTCCATCACCTCTAGAAATTATGATAAAACTCTTTACTAAAGCAGGATAAGTAGGAACATCAAAGAACAAACCTTATCCCATCCTAACTCCTTTAACTGCCGCCCAATAGAAAAACCCTCGGCCTCAAAGAAGTGAAAATCAACTTTTCTACCCATGTAATCACACAGCCAGCTAGGGTGTCTACCTGAGGCGAAGAAGGACTTGGGATGGCGCTCGGAGTGGAAGCGGACGAAGTGGAGGACGAACTTGGAGAGGGCTGCCACGCCGGATGCCTCATGGTCGTTTCCCTATCGTCACCGGTCCACCAAACACGGATCCCCTTCGTTAGGGTGCCATAGGATGCTAGTGGATGAGGATTTAGAAATTTTGGGTTTTGGGAGAGTGGGGAAGAGTTTGGAAGAGATTGGAGTCGAATAAAATGAGAAAGGTGTCGACTCTGCCCTAATAAAGTCAACCTGGGAGCACTTGGAGTCGGCTCCCGCAAAGCGAGGTGTCGACTCCAAGTCGCTAACACAATCAATGCTCGAAGTGGAGTCGACTCTGGAAAGGCAGGTGTTGGCTCCAAAATTATAGATAAAACTGGAGTCGACTCCGATAACAGAGGTGTCAGCTCCAAGACAGTTTCAGTGAAAAAAATAAGAGTTTCAAAGAATCTGAAACTTGTCCGGAATGTCATCAAATTTTGGATAAATCAACTTTGGAATGTGATGAATCAAAGGGGTTCAAATATCTAGATAATTTTCCTTAAAATCACAAGAAAATTTAAAAAAAAAGATTAAATTCTAGATAATCATTCCTTAGGAGTTTAAAATCATTCCAATGGATCACAGACTCCTAATTCTCCTCTAAGATAACAAAATCTCTCTTCACTCAAGGGTTTTGTAAATATGTCAGCTAATTGTTCATCAGTATTAACATAATCAAGACAAATTTCATTATTAGCTACATGTTCTCTATAAAATGATATCTAATTTCAATGTGTTTAGTTCTTGAATGTTGAATTGGATTTTTAGTTAAATTTATTGCACTAGTGTTATCACATCTAATTGGTGTTTTATCAAGTGTTATGCCATAATCTTCAAGTTGTCTCTTAATCCAAAGGATTTGAGCACAGCAACTTCCAGCTGCAACATATTCTGCTTCAGCAGTTGATAATGCAACCGAATTTTGCTTTTTGCTAAACCAAGAGATTAAGTTACTTCCTAAAAATTGACATGCACCACTTGTGCTTTTTCTATCTAATTTACATCCAGCATAATCAGAATCAGAATATGCAATCAAATTTAATGTTGAGTCTCTAGAATACCATAATCCTACATTTTTAGTTCCACTTAGATATCTTAAGTATTCTTTTTACAGCAATTAAGTGAGATTCTTTAGGTTCAGATTGAAATCTAGCACATAAACAACTGCAAACATAATATCTGGTCTACTTGCTGTTAAGTAAAGTAGAGATCCGATCATACCTCTATAATATTTTTGATCAATTCTTACCATCTTCATCTTTATCCAATTTGCATGAAGGACTCATAGGTGTTCCAAGGGTTTGATTGATTCCATTCCAAACTTCTTGAGAATTTCTTTTGTGTACTTTGTTTGGTTGATGAAAATTCCTTTTTTTTGATTTGAAGTCCTAGGAAGAAGTTGAGTTCTCCCATCATGCTCATCTCGAATTCACCCTGCATTAACTTAGCAAATTCTTGACACAAAAGATTGTTAGTAGCACCGAATACAATATCATCTACATATATTTGTACTACTAATAAATCTTTATCTTTTCTTTTCAAAAATAGGGTTTTATCAACATTTCCTCTTAGAAAAATCATTTTCAATTAGAAATTTACTTAATCTATCATACCAAGCTCTAGGTGCTTGTTTTAAACCATATAGTGCTTTGTGTAATTTAAAAACATGATTTGAAATTCATGATCTTCAAAACCAGGTGGTTGTTCAACAAAAACTTTCTCATTTATAAAACCATTTAAAAATGCACTTTTAACATCCATTTGAAATAAATTGATATGCATATGACATGCAAATGCAAGTAATAATCTAATTGCTTCTAATCTAGCTACAGGTGCAAAAGTTTCATCAAAATCAATTCCTTCTTCTTGATTATATCCTTTTGCAACTAATCTAGCTTTATTTCTAATTACTATGCCATTTTCATCTAATTTATTTCTAAATACCCATTTTAGATCCTATAACAGAATGATCTTTAGGTCTATCTACAAGGGTCCATACATTATTCCTAGTAAATTGATTTAATTCTCTTGCATAGCTAACATCCAATTACTATCTTTTTCAGCTTCTTCAATAGTTTTAGGTTCAATTTGAGATACAAATGCAAGATGATTATTGATGTTTCTCATTGATGATCTAGTTCTTACTCCTTGAGATGGATCACCTATAATTAATTCCTTGGATGACCATAGGCATATCTCCAATCTCTAGGTAGATCTACATCATTATGATTTAGTATCAATAACATCAACCTAGGTGAATCATCATCTTTAGCTTCTTGTTCATGATCTGAAGATACATCTATATTCAATTTTTCAATATCTCTTTCTAAAATGTTTGTATCTTCCTCATCATCAATCTTTTCGAACTTGATGCTAAAGATTCATCAAAAACTACATGAATAGATTCTTCTACAATTAAGTTTTCTTGTTAAATACTCTATAGGCTTTACTAGATGTTGAATATCCTAAGAAATGCCTTCATCAGATTTTGCATCAAATTTTCCAAGATTATCTTTACCATTATTATGAATGAAACATTTACAACCAAATGCATGAAAATAACTAATGTTTGGTTTCTATTATCCATAGTTCATAAGGAGTTTTCTTAAGGATTGGCCTAATTAAAGCTCTATTAAGATGTAACATGCCGTGTTTATAGCTTCCGCCCAAAAGTATTTGGTAGGTTGCTTTCACATAGCATGGTACGGGCCATGTCTTCTAAGTTCTATTTTTCTTTCTACAACTCCATTTTGTTGTGGTGTTCTAGGTGCAGAAAATTATGATGAATGCCATTTTCAATGCAAAAATTTTTAAATAAATATTTTCAAATTCAGTTCCATGATCACTTCTAAGAGACACTATGGTGTGTTTTTCTCATTTGTGACTTTCTTGAAGAATTTCAGAAATATGAGAAAGTCTCATCTTTGTGAGCTAAAAACAATACCCAAGTATCTAGATAATCATCTACTATCACAAGACCATATTTCTTTCCTCCTAGACTAGTGGTTCTAGTAGGTCCAAAAAGATCCATGTGAAGTAGTTCAAGTGGCCTAGAAGTGGAAACAATATTTTTAGATTTGAAAGAATTTCTAGTTTGTTTTCCAAATTGACATGCATCACAAATTTATTATTTTCAAAATCTAACTTTGGAAGTCCTTTAACTAAATCCATTCTAATTAATTTTGAAATTAGGTGTGTGCTTGCATGACCTAATCTACGATGCCATAGCCATCCAATCTCACCTTAGCATTATTAGCAACTAAGCAATGATTACTAGTAGACAAATTGTCTAAATCAATTAAGTATACATTGCCATTTCTATTTCCAATAAATATAATGCTATTGTCAATGGGATTAGAAACAGTGCAGATAGAAGCTTCAAATGAAACTTTGAAACCTTTATCACACATTGGCTAATGCTAATTAAATTATGCTTTAAACCATCAACATATAAAACATTTTCAATAAAGTGGAGGGAGTTATTTGAATTTTACCAAACCCCATAATTTGGCCTTTGCCATTGTCCAAAAGTAACAACTCCTCCTCTTTTATCTTCAAGGGTGATGAATTGATCCTTGTCACCCGTCATGTCTTGAGCAGCCACTATCAAGATACCACTTTTTTTTATCCTTTGGCCGCAAGACACTCCTGCAAAATAATCAAATCTTTTTAGGTACCCAAGCCTTTCTTGGGTCCTTCATGGTTAGTAGCAATAAATATTGTTCCTTTTGGAACCCATATTTTCTTTCCTTTAACATTGAATTCTTATTAGTTTTCTAAAATTACATTCATAAGATTTATGTCCCTTTTTGTTACAATGATAACATGAAATATCATTTTTACTTGTTTCTTCTAAAGAAATTTTTACATATTTTTTTTCATATGAGGTCTATATCCTAATCCAGCTTTATCAAATACAGCTCTTTGATTACTTAAAAGCAAATTAAGTTTTTCTGAGCTATATGTAAATTTATCAACAATATTCTTATATTTATCAATTTCTTTCTTAAATTATATTTTCATTAAAATTGATTCCTTTTTTTTAAATATTTTTTTTCAGATTTTAGATTTTTAACCTCAAGAATTAGTTCATTTTTCTCTTTAAGAAGATTTAGGTTTTCAGTTTTCAAAGATTTGTTTTTCATTCTCAAAACCTTAAAATCACTAACTTATTGAAAGCATCATATAATTTAACAAATGTAAAGTCATCATTAGGGGTTTCAGTACTTACCTCATTGTCATCATTCACCATGAAGCATATGTTTGCAACTTCTTTTAATCTTCTTCGGATGAAGATTCTTCACTATCACTCCATGTTGCAACATACCTTTCTTCTTCTTGTAACCCTTCTTTAGTTGAGGACATTCAGATCAAAATGTTCGGTTTCTTACATTCATAACATGTCAAGGGTCTTTTTCTTTATCTTTATCCTTTCTTTTTCTTTTTCTCCTTCATTTTGATTCCAGATTTTCTTTTGTGGAAGGGTCTCCTTCTTTGCATAAACTTTCTAAATTTCTTTGCAAGGAAAGATGTTTCATCATCTTCATCATCATTTCACACTGCTCTCTCATTTTCTGTAGCCTTGAGAGCTATTGTTCTCTTCTTCTTGACATCTTCCTCTTGATGTTGCTTCATTGTCAGCTCATGGGTCATTAAGGATCAAGTAGCTCCTTCAAAGGTAGAACGTTTAAATCTTTGGCTTCTTGGATTGCAGTCACCTTGGCTTCCCATGATCTTGGAAGAGACCTAAGAATTTTGCGCACAATTCAGAATTAGTATAAGTTTTACCAAGACTTTTAAACCATTTACAATATCAGTGAATCTAGTGTACATGCATGTGATTGACTCAGTTTGTTCCATGCTAAAAATTCATATTTGTGCACTAGAATATTGATTTTAGATTCCTTAACTTGATTGGTACCCTCATGGGTAACTTCTAATCTATCCCATATTTCTTTGGCTGAAATGCAGTAGAAATTATGTTGAATTCATTTGCATCCAAAGAACAATATAAGACATTCATGGCTTTGGCATTAAGCTGAGCCATTTTCCTATCGTTCTCATTCCAATCCCTTTCGGGCTTAGGAACAATAGAACCATCTACCATGTGTGTGGGTGTGCTAGGTCCATTAATAATAACACTCCATAATTCATAATCTAAAGCTTGAATGAAAATCCTCATTCTTGCTTTCCAATATGAATAGTTAGTGCCACTAAACAAAGGTGGCCTATTGGTGGATTGACCTTCAGAAAAGGATGATCCAGCTTGAGCTGTCATTTGGATCTTTTGCTCTTGATTGTTAGATCAAGTTTAAATGAGCACAAACTCTGATACCAATTATTGGCCCAGATGGCAACCCAAGAGGGGGGGTGAATTGGGTTCTTTAAAAAATTTAACACTTTGAAAACAATTTGCTTGATGTGAAAGTGCTAAGTAAAGTGAATTAATAAAAGATAAGCACAATATGATAAAGAGATAGAGAAAGACAAATGCACGACAATACACAAAGATTTATAGTGGTTCGTGTTAGCCACACCTATGTCCACTCCCAAGCAACTCTTGGGTCCATACTATAATCCCCATATTACAGTTGAGTTATTTTACAAGATCACAACTCGAACTTGTTGTTTTACACAGGGTCACAAGGAACCCACCGGTTTTCACAGGTTCACCAGCACAAAACCTTAACCCAAGCTAAACTTAGCTTTTCCGAGATAAACTACCTCAACTAATTCAATCCCCCTGATTGAATTAGTAAACAACAATTCAAAATAAAGTTTACAATTCAAAAGCTCCTTAATTGAGCAAATAAACAATGTAAATAGATAAAGATTAGAAAAGCCTGATTGAAGCAATCTGGATGTGAGCTTTTCTTCTTTTCTTCTTTTCCTCTTCTCTTTTGAATGGATGAGCAAGGATTGAACTTTGAATCTTGAACACAGCTTGTTGAAGAGAATGTTGAGGAAATAGAGCTTTTGCTCTTCTTCTTTTCTTCTTAAAAATCCTCCGATTTTGATCTTTGAGGGCTTTGGATTTCTTTAGAAAATCTCTTCAGATGAAAGGCGTGGACTTATAGATTTCTCTTTGAAATTTCTCTCTTTTTCACTGGGTATTTTCCTGATTTTTTGTTATTTTTCTCTCTATTTTTTCGAACGATCGGATATCCCCTTTTTATAGATTTTTAATCCGAAATTAGGTGAGAAAATAGCCGTTGAAATATACATGAATGAGTTCTCCACGCAAGAAAATAGATCCGTTGAAGAGTAGGTGAGAAAATACAGCTGTTGGAGCTGATCTGTCACTTTTGAAAATCATCCTCTGATAGGTTGGAGTCGGCTCCAACTTTTCATGTGTCAGCTCCAAATTGGGTTTCCAAAAATAGCAAAACATAATTCGACGTGGAGTTGGCTCTCACTTTACAAAGTGTCGACTCACCGCTGTATGGAGTCGGCTCCCGATTCTGAGGTGTCAGCTTCAGGAATTACTCTGAAATACATAGTTTCTGTAACTCATGTTAGAGTCAGCTCCAAAAATTCATGCGTCAGCTTCAACTTCTAAAGTAGAAAATAGTTTCCTCTGTATCTCAGGTTGGAATCGGCTCCTATTGCTAGGGTGTTGGCTCCAAATCGTGCCAAAAATCCTGAACTATTCTGATATGCTCTAAAGTCGGCTCGAGACTATTTGGGTGTTGGCTCTAACTTTGAACTTTGTTATACTCCATTAAAATTTAATTCAAAACTAATTTCTATATACCTTTTGGATAAATAATCAATCTTAATTCCTGAAACACTTATCAAATTTATCAAAACACAATGAATATACTCATGGCTTTTGTTAATCATCAAAATCAATAATTGGGTAAATAATTTCTTAATAATGTTCCAACATATAGATTTGTTTCTTGACTCCCTTCGGCCAGTGACGGCTCCCTTGGTTGGGTTCATGGGAGATTCGGTGAGGGTGGAAGGCGAGATCACCTTACCAGTGATGGCCAAAACATCGCTGTGTCATAGCACAGTCATGATGAGGTTCTTAGTCGTTCGAGTGCCCCTGGCACATAACGCCATCCTCGACAGACCCGGCCTCAACCTCCTTGATGCGGTCATCTCCACCAAGCGGCTACTTGTGCAGTTCCCTACTAGTAACGGAATTGGCGAGATGCGAGGAGAAACCAGTCCAATTCTGCCCTGCTATCACACAGCCTCAAGCCCTCAGGAGATCGTGCCTCCTTCAGAGATGCCCGACCCTAGAGAATCCAGCAAAGGAGGAGAGCTGGCTAAGCGGCTGTTGACCTTCCCATTAGGGGATGATCCGACGAGAACAGTGCGAGTCGACGGACTTCTCCCCGCGAAGGACCGAGATCGCCTCCTGACTTTCTTGCGAGCCAACTCAGACATTTTTGTCTGGTCTGCATCGACATGCCCAGCATTCCATCATAGGTGATCATCCACAAGCTCAACATCGACCTGAAGAACCATCCGATCCGCTAAAGAAAGAGGAGTTTCGCTCCTGAGTGGCAGAGGGCCATTGACGAAGATGTCAACAAGCTGCTTGCTGCTGGCCACATTCGGAAGGCACACTACCTGAGTTGTTGGCCAACGTTGTTATGGTCCATAAGGCAAATGGAGCTGGAGGATATGCATCGACTTCATTGACCTCAATAAGGCATGCCCAAAAGACAGTTTTCCATTGCCCCAGATTGATCAATTGGTTGATTCGACATCCGGTCATGAGCTTTTCAACTTTATGGATGCATTCTCTGGGTACAACCAGATAAAGATGGATCTGGACGACGAGGAGCACACCTCTTTCATGACCGAGAAGGGAATCTACTGCTACAAGGTAATGCCCTTCGGTTTCAAGAATGCAGGAACAACTTATCAGAGGTTAATGAACAAAGTTTTCCAAGACTAGCTAGGTTAGAACATGGAGGTCTACGTGGACGACATGCTGACGAAGAGCGCCCATGCTTCCGACTACATCTTTGACCTGAAAGAGACCTTCAACAACCTCCACCGCTACAAAGTCAAGTTGAATCCGAAGAAGTGTGCCTTCGGGGTCACAGCAGAAAAATTTTGGGCTTTATGGTGACTCAACAAGGAATTGAGACAAACCCAGAGAAGATCAATGCCATCCTCGATATGAGGCCATCGGTCAATAAGAAGGTGTAGCGGCTCACCGAAAGGGTGGCAGCCCTAAGCCGGTTTCTCTTCAAGTCAGCTAAGAGGTGCCTGCCTTTCTTCGAGGCCTTACGCAAAGTGAACGGGTTCGAGTGGACGGAAGACTTGCTAGAGAGCTTTTGAAGGATTGAAATCATTCCTATCTACCCCGCCACTCCTGTTAAAGCCAAGGGATGGAGAGAGCCTTTTACTTTATCTCGCCGCCTCCTTAGAGGTTCTCAGCTCCATCCTAGTGCGCCTCGACATCGACGAAACCTAGAAGCCCATCTACTATGTGAGCAAGGTACTCTATGATGCTGAGGTCAGGTATTCCAAAATAGAGAAGATTATCTTTGCTCTGATCATTTTCGCCCAGCATCTCCGGCCATATTTCCAGACTCACCCTATTGTGGTGCTCACAGACCAACCCCTCAAAGCCATACTGGCCTGTCTTGACACCTCGGGCCGGCTTGCCAAATGGGCAATCAAGCTGGGAGAGTTTGACCTCTCATTTCAGGCAAGGCCGGCTCTAAAGTCTCAAGTCTTGGCCAACTTTCTGATCGAGTGCACCTGGACGGAGGAGCAAGCGAAGGAATCCCCTATGGTGCAACCTGACATCAAGCTCGAGGACGTGGGGGAATTTTGGATCCTCCATATGGATGGCGCCTCAAACTCCCAAGGATGCGGCGCCAGCATCATCCTTGTGGGTCCGAAGGGC
Organism: Calamus simplicifolius; assembly: GCA_900491605.1. NCBI lineage: Eukaryota > Viridiplantae > Streptophyta > Magnoliopsida > Arecales > Arecaceae > Calamus > Calamus simplicifolius. The sequence goes on from UESW01003925.1 coordinate 426,962, forward strand.
GAGAAGGTGGAGTACGATCTCCGACTCCTCTTCAAAGCTATGAACAACCAAGCCAAGTACAAAGCCCTACTGGCTGGGGTGAGACTTGCCCAGGAACTCAAGGTGAAACGTCTCAGAGCCTTCACCGATTCCCAACTCGTCTCCGGGCAAATCAACGGAGAGTACAAGGCATGAAACCTCACTATGGCTCAGTACCTGGATAAGGTTCGGCTCCTAGTCTCTTCCCTGGCCTACTTCAACATCAGCTATATTCTTCGGAGTGAGAACGCCAAGGCCGACACCCTTTCTCGCCTAGCCACCTCGATAGGCGGCATCCGGGGGGGCACCTACATCGAGCACCTGAAGAGTCCTAGCATCGAAGACAAAGAGGAAGTCCTCTAGCTCGCCCAAGAGCCAACTTGGATAGACGCCTACGTCCTCTACCTCACGGACGGTACCCTCCCAACCAACCGCGAGGAAGCCAAGCTGCTCAGGCGGAGAGCTTTCAAGTTCACCCTTCTAGATGGACGTCTATACAGAAGGTCATTTTCTTACCCCCTTTTCAAATGTGTTGGACCTACAGATGCCGACTACATCCTTAGAGAGATCCATGAAGGCATTTGTGGGGACCATCTGGGGGCAGATCACTAGCTCAGAAGGCCCTCCGCCAAGGCTACTACTGGCTTACCATGAGGGAGGACGCTGCTAGGCTGGTTCAGAGATGTGACGGCTACCAACGACATACATACATCCAATGACAGTCATCCACCTCGTTGAGTCCGCTTTCGGCCTCGTGGCCCTTCGCCCAATAGGGAATGGATATTCTCAGACCGTTCCTTTCAGCTTTGGGTTAGCAAAGGTTCTTGCTCATCGCCATCGACTACTTCACCAAGTGGGTTGAAGTCGAGGCACTGGCCAAGATCACCGAGAGCAAGGTTAAGGCCTTCTTCTGGAAGTCTATCATATGTTGTTTCGGCTTGCCTCACACCATCATCACTAACAATGGCCGGCAATTTGACAATGCCACATTCAAGACTTTCTGCGCCGAGCTAGGCATCTGCCATCGGTTTACCTCCGTCGACCACCCGCAGACCAACGGAGAAGCCGAGGTCATGAATCAGACTATCCTTCGAGGACTTAGAACTCAGCTGGACGGATCCAGAGGTAGATGGATGGAGGAGCTCCCCAGCGTACTGTGGGCATACCATATGACTCAAAGGGCCTCAACGGAAGAGACCCCCTTCAGTCTCATCTTCGGATCTGAAGCGGCTATCCTAGTCAAGATCGGCTTGCCAAGTCCTCGGGTGGAGTCCTACAGTGAAGAAGATAACCCCACATAGCTGAGAGCCAACCTCGATTTCATTGATGAGGCACATGACTGAGCATGGCTCCGAATGGCCACCTTTCGCTAGCGAGCAGCCAAGTACTACAATACCTGGGTATATCCCAAGATGTTCCGCCCTAGAGATCTAGTCCTCAGAAAGGCCGAAGTGTCTAAGCCGATGGAGGGGGGAAGCTATTTCCAAACTGGGAGGATCCTTACCACATCACCGAGGTACTTCACCGGGAGGCATACCGGATCGAAGAACTCGACGGATGACCATCTCACGCACTTGGAATGCAGACAACCTCTACCAATACTATCAATGATGTACCCCCTCCACTGTTGATAATAAAAAAATTATCAGACACTACATTTGGCACATCTCTAAAGCTAAGGACTAGTTAACTAAAGGAGTTCGGCGGTATCGCGGCTAACGGGACACCACTCGATCCGGCACGGAGGCACTTGCGAGTCAGTTCAAGTCTCTAACAACTTCATACCCGCTCGAGTCGCTCCTCGGATCAGCACACAAACCCCCAAGATGGTTCTAAAGGAGCTCAGCGGCATTGCGGCTAATGGGACACCACTCGGTCCGGCACGAAGGTGCCCCCCGAGTCGGTTCAAGTCCTTAACAGCTCTATACCTACTCGAGTCGCCCCTCGGGTCGGTACACAGACCTCCAAGATGGTTTTAAAGAAGTTTGGCAGCATCACGGCTAATGGGACACCACTCGGTCCGACGTGGAGGTGCCCCTGAGTCGGTTCAAATCCCTAACAACTCTATACCTACTTGAGTCGCCCCTTGGGTCAGCACACAAACCCTCAGAGGCGGTTTTAAAGGAGCTCAGTGGCATTGCGGCTAATGAGACACCACTCAGTCAGGTGTGAAGGTGCCCCCAAGTCAGTTCAAGTCCCTAAAAACTTCGTACCCGCTCGAGTCACCCCTTGGGTCGGCACACAAACCTCTCAAAGCAATTTTAAAGGAGCTCGGCGACATTGCGGCTAACGGGATACCACTCCGTTCGACACGAAGGCACCCCCGAGTCGATTTAAGTCCCTAATAGCTTCGTACCCACTCGAGTCGCCCCTCGAATCGGCACACAAACCCTCCGAGGCAGTTTTAAAGAAGCTCGGCGGCATCATGGCTAACAGAACATCACTTGGTTCGATGCAAAGGCACCCTCGAGTCGGTTCAAGTCCCTAACAGCTAAGTATCCGCTCGAGTCGTCCCTTGGATCGGCACATAAACCTTTCGAGATGGTTTTAAAGGAGCTCGGTGGCATCGCGGCTAATGGAACACCACTCGGTCCGATATGGAGGTGCCCTCTAGTCGGTTCAAGTCTCTAGCAGCCTCGTACCCACTCGAGTCATCCCTCGGATTGGCACACAAACCCCTGAGGCAGTTTTAAAGGAGCTCATCGGCATTGCGGCTAACGGGACACCATTCGATCCGGCACGGAGGCACCCTCGAGTTGGTTCAAGTCCCTAATAGCCCCGTATCCACTCAAGTCACCCCTCGGGTTGGCACACAAACCCTCGAGGTGGTTCTGAGAGACTCCTAAATGCGCTTAAGTTCTCCTCGGCTAACACAGACACCCTACATTCGCTCCGTCAGATGGCTAAGGGATAAATAACTCAGCAAACAACGCGAGTTCATGCGAACCATAGTTGAATTGCGAGGAGGGCTATGACTACTCACTACCGAACCTAAGTGTTGGAACTAGCATGGAACTGCAGACACATGAAGCAATCATAGAAGATAAATGAAGACTTTTTGGACAAAATCTTTTCCTTTTTATTGATATTCTGGACAATTACAAAATCCAACTCAAAGTCAGTTACAAAAAGGAAAAGATATAGAAAGAAAAGGAAAACACAAAAAGAAAGCCTAATCTATGGCTCGCTGGATCCTGACTCTCCGTCGGCCTCATCCCCATTCGACTCTCCATCGTCTAGGTCCCCAGGCTAAATGGCTTCGAGATTGAGGTTGCTAATTCTAAAGACCTCGGCGACCTTCACTTTGCAGTGCTTGAAGCCCTGGGTGTAGGTGTCGAGGCTGGCTTCGATCATTTCGTGCTCAAACTCCGATGAGCCCAAAAACTCCATGACGACAACTTGGGCCCAGGCCTCGGCTTCCCAGACTTGTGCCTCGACTTTCTCAGCCCGGGCTTCAGCTCCCCAAGCCTGGCTCTCGGCCTCCTCAGCCTGGGCCCTAACATCCCAGACTTGGGCTGCGGCTTCAACCCATCTCTGCTCTGCCTCCTGTGCTGCCACCTTCGCTGCGGTGGCTGTCCCCATGGCTGCATGGGCTTCAACTGCCAACGCGTCGACCAGCTCTTGGCATCCCTAAGCTGGCAGGTCAGCTCCTCAACCCTTCTCTTGGTCGACTCCAGGCTAGATGACACTACTGCCAGCTTGGCCTCGGCCACGAAGGATCAGTTGTGCTCGACCGCCGCCTTATTCTCCGCCTCCCTGAACCGAGCCTTCCATTCGTCCCGATCAACCTGCGATGCAAGAAGTCTACCGGCCAAGTCGTTCTCCTGGGTCTTAGCCTCTTCCAACTTTTGGGTGAACTTCTCAGTCACTTCTCTACATCGGTCTTGGTACTTGTCTACTCTCTCCTTGGAGCACGTGGCCGAGTCGCACGTCCGGATCAGAGTCCTGAGGGCAAGGACCTTATTGGCCACCTACACAGATCAATCGGTCAGCTATGGATCATACTGGATGAGTATAAAAAGGGGCATAGATGAAAATTACATGGAGCACTGACACGTAGGCCGCATCAAAGAGCCTGGTAGCGGTCTCACAGCACAGCTGCATGCAAAAGTACGACAGATGCATCCTCTCCAGTAGGCGCTCTGCTTGCCTTGCATCCTCCATCGTCGAGAGTCTCAGTGCCGACCATGGTGGTCGGGCTGGTACTTTCTCGACTGTCGCCGGGTGGTTGCTCAGGCGACAGGCGGTGGCGAATCTACCGGCTCTGCTCCACCTTTGTCTCCTGGTTCTGCCTCACATCATCTGCCATCACTGCCACCTCCCCCTTTCCAGCCATCGGGGGAGCCTCTTCCGCCTCCGGCTCGGGAGGAGCCGGATGTTCGCCTTTGGTTCCCGACTCGCCCGCCTTGGCCGGCTCCGTGGGGGCGGGAGTCCAATTCTCGGGATCCAAATCCATGACCACTGACTTAGGAACAGTCGGGGTCCCCTCATTAGCGCCTTCGGTCGGGGCCGCTGGCCCCCCTCCTCCATTCACGCCACGGCCGCTGCGGGAGCCGCTTCGCCCGTCAGCGCCTTGGTCGGGATGCTCTCCCTCGACTCCCCCATGGGAGCCCTCTGCCGGAGTCGCCTCTATCGGAGCCACCTTCGCAGGGACTTCGAAGGCCCGGGCTGGCTCTCCCTGGGCCTTCTCCCAAGCTCTCTTCGTCAGCCTTACCTCCTCACCGACCTCCTACCTTTTCTTGCGCATGGCCGCCTTTAGCTTCTCGGCGGGCACCTTCATCGCTGCACGATGAGCCAACAGTCAGCAAAAGAAAAAGCTAAGTCCGAAGATGAGAAGGGCAAGATCTCACGCTCACCAATAGCCGGGGCCAACTCGACCTCATAGAGATTCTTCATGACCAACAATTCCTTGTAGGAGGGGATCTCGGAGGACATCAGACGGTCAAAGAGCTCCCGATCCTTCTCGTCCATGCTGATTTCTTATTGGGGCCGATGTCATATTCTCTCCAATCTGCCCTCACTCCTTCCACATGGGCAAATTAAAAAATAGGATTTTCATCCCTTGACTTTGTAGGGAAGATGAAGGGGTAGGGTTCGACCTGGCCTAGAAGTGAAAATCCACCACCCATCTTTACCGTGGTGGCGGAGCTTATAGAGGGCCAGAATAAAGAAATCCTAGCTTCGAGCCCTGAAAAAATAAAGAACGACAAATGCGCAGATGATCTGAATCGAGTTCGAAGTCAACTGTGCAGGAACTAGCCTATACCTATCTAGCAAAATCAAGAGAAAAGGATAAAAAGAAAGATGAAGTCCTCACTGAAGAACTCTTTGTACAGGGCTATCCGACCGGATCGGTCGGAGGTCACCCTATCCTCGAGTCCAGGCACGGACAACTGGATGAAGCTAGAGACCCTATACCTACTCCTAAGTCCTCTACTTCCTCGGGTGTCATGATGGAAGCCACCCTCCCGGCCCTGCCAAATCAGAGCTGGCTACCGAGGGAGAGACCATACGAGCTAGGGATGCTGGGGCTACCCTAGCTGGGACTACCCTAGATGAAGGTGCCCTGGGGGAGATGCTTGGGGTGGCAGTTGGGTATCTACCGCCTGGCGATCGCGGATAGTGATACCCCCGACCAATCGATGCCTATGGTGGACTAAAGGAACCTCCTCATCCGAGGATTGGAAGGAGCTCACCACGGGCCTCTTACCCACCTAAATGGTATGGCGATCCATGGATGCAAGAGAAGGGAGACCAAAAGCAAAGGGGAAGCAAAAGGGGGGACTGACCTGATGTCGGGGAAAGAAAGTGGAAGCTGGAAGTTTTAGACTTTGGAGGTTTAGGGCTCAGAAGGAAGAACATAATGAAGAAGACAATGGTAGCATAAAGGTCGCCCTCAGGCGCGAGGAATGATTTTATACTAATTTTGAATTGCCTCGCCCAAGGCATCGCCACGTGGCCTTCTGCTATTGCACGGGACGTCCAGCTATCGATGATCCCGCCAGCGCCCGAGGTGCAACACCTCGGTTATGCCCAAGGAGCGAAATTTGTGGCCAACGATAAGACATGGGGAGCTGTGGATAAATGATGGCGCCCGCTTTCTCCCATTCTTTAAGAGATATTCTCTCGGTGAGCCCGGTGCTAACGTCATCTTCCGCACTTTCACTTGATTATGAAAGGCTTTCGAAGCGACATAGCCTCGGGAGGGCGCAGCACACCCCAGACAATTAAAGGCACACAAAAGCCAGCATTTATTACAAAATTTTGCACTTGTTTCATCCAAGGGTCAACGGACGCATGGCCCCTCGAGCTCAGGAGCGGGGGGCATCTGATGTGACTGGTAGCGCCACATGAACATTAACGGAAAAGCTAACTGACGGCATGAACAGAAGCAAACGGCCACATTTCTCTAGGGCGGCCCAGCTCTTCAGTGGGCCGCGCTTCTCCGAGTCGACCCTAGTGGCCCCGACTTCTCCAAGTCGGCCCCAGCAGCCCCGTCTTCTCTAAGTCGGCCCTAGCGGCCCCAACTTCTTCAAATCGGTCCCCAGCGGCTCCGACTTCTCCAAGCTGGCCCCAGCGGCCCCGCGCTTCTTCGAGTCGGCCTTAGCGGCCTCGACTTCTTTAGGTCGGTCCCCAGCGGCCCCGACTTCTCCAAAATGGCCCCAGCGGCCCCAACTCCTCCAAGCCTGCCCCAGCGGCCCCAACTTCTCTAAGTCGGCCCTAGCAGCCCCGACTTCTCTAAGTCGGCCCTAGCAGCCCCGCCTTCTCCAGATTGGTCCCCAGCGGCCTCGATTTCTCCAAGACGGTTCCAGCGGCCCCGTCTTCTTCAAGTCGATCCTCAACGGCCCCAACTTCTCCAAGCCGGCCCCAGTGACCCTACCTTCTCCAAGCCAGTCCTAGTGGCCCCGACTTCTCCAAGTCGGCCCTGGTCAGGCTCCCTATCACCTGACCTGCACTGCCTGACACAGCTAAGCCCACCTACCATCTGGCCTGTGTAGCCTGACGCAGCTAGGCCTACATACCGCCTGACCCATGCAGTTGATGAAACCAGGCCCACCAACCGTCATGCCCATGTGCTCGATGGGACCAGGCCCATCAACCAACTCCTATTCATGCAAACGACATGAGCTCAGCAGACATTCCTCTTCACGAAACTCCACATGGCTGATCCCCAGACAGATAACAAAGGTCTATAAAAGGATAAGAGAATCCAGAATAAAGGTACATCTATACACACTCTTTAACCTAAGAATATCCTTCAACCCTCATAGCCTTCTTCTCTTTCAGAGCTTTTTCAAGCTCTCTCTGTTGTGACCTCGATTACTAACTTGATCATTGGAGGGTCCCCATCGGAGCAACCTTCGGTCCTAGGACTTCTTACAGGCCACCCGCTCCGGAGAAGGCTGCACCAGCAAATGAAATTTTTCTCGACATTTGGTTCCAGTGATCGAGCGTCAACATTGGCCATCCTCCAAATTTTTTCGCATGCATCCCTGTGCAATGAAATTGGAATAGCATTTCATATGGTAAACACAATTGAGCCCACTTATCAATTAAGAGAGACCCTTTTTAATAAACTTATTGCATCTTCCATAATTTTCAAATGGTTGTTGATGTTAATGAAAGTCTAAGCCCTCATCGGGTAAATGGACGAGTGGTACTTAAAAATTGATTTCTTTCCAAGAATTTATCGTCTAAAAATGGATTCCTAAGAAATTTTTTTCTTTGCATGTTTTTGATTGGCCGTAGGAAAGAGGTTTGAAAAATATCTTTTTCTAAATTAATTATATTTTATTTAGCTGTCATGTTTTCTATAAAGTAGATGGCTATTTCAAGATTTACTCCTGCATAATGACTGAAGCATCATTATAATATCGGTCAGCCACTCTTAAGATTAGATCAATACTTATATCTAAATATTTGTGCAAACATAGGTTGATTAATCTCAAGATTAGGTCAATTGCTCTCAAGGTCCAAATCTAGCATCGAACGGGAGGAAAAGATTATTGTTAAAAAGTGAACCAATTATAGAGAAGCGATCGGATTTACAATAAGATGAAATGGATAAAATACTTCAAAGCTAAGTAGGAAGGAGATAGAGTGGCTACTAGAGTTAAGGCAAGCTAAGTGATCTAGAAATAACCCTTGATGGAGGATAAAAGTAAAAAGAAAAGGGCTTAGCTAAATTACCAAGTCATGAAAAACTTATTTTTCTATCTCCACAATGAGTTTATGTTCATTATACAAATGCATCAATCGTCTTGTCCTATAATCCATATTTCCATGGACTTGTGCAGAAATATCCAACCAAACAAGAAGAGTGGCTATGATTTTCTGAGAGAGGTACTTCTCATGAGAATAGAGTACCAACCAAACGAAGCTAATTTGGTAAGATGAATTACAAGTCCTTCAATAAAATCTTGGCATCATAGAGAGGCCTATGTTGTAGATGAAAATAATGAAGATGATGCTATGGGAGGATAAATTCTATGGGACAGATGGTAGCAAACATGTTGGATGACTCTTTTGAATCATGATCATTGTAATTGTTTTCCAAAGGCATATGCCATTAGAAACACTAAACCTTGTAAGCTCAAGTAGGAGTAAATGTTTTTAACAAGCCAATCTTGTTGCATATCAATAATCTTCTTTTGATAATCTCTAGTAATGCTCCTCTCATTGATATATTGCTTATTATATCATATAAATACCATGTTAAATTATTAATTTGCTCTCACACATAGATTAAAAATGGGCTACAAATCAAAGAACACTAATGAAGATAATCATAAATTACTAAAGTTGATAGGCTTGCTGAATCATGACATATAAAAATATTATGGAAGAAATGTATGAAAAAAATGTAGATCTATGTTGATATATAGAAAATTATTTGAAAGCCATCAAGATAAATTTTTCTTATATGTTAAAAAGCTTTAGTTTTTTTACGTACATTCTTACATCAAAAGGATGGATGATTCGATTGTCACTTTTTTCTTGAATAAAACTATAATTGATGATGTACCAAATATAAAAAATTATTGGCTTTTGTCACCTATGCTATATGGAATTCATACAAATAAAAATATTAAATTTATATTAATCACCCACTTCTGATGGACAGCTGGCTGGGATCATCTAGTTAGGTCCACCAACAATAATTGGTTTCAAGCAAATCTAATTTCCTCAAAGGAGGGGGGTGCAAGGTTTGAGGTTCTCCTCTAATCGCCATGCCTTTCGAGCTCAATGATGTAGAGATCCTTGATAAGGAATAGATGTTAGCATGAAAAGTGTTGTGGCTAGAAGCAAGAAGCTAGCTTTGAGATATCTTTAAAGAAGGTTGCAGGCCTTCACCAAGTAGCCTTTAAAGGCATTTTACAGATTTTATACAAGTTATTATAGTAACTAATATATATGTATATTCCTTATTTACTAAATGTTTATGGTATAAGATGAACCGTTTAGTCCCATGTGGACTAACATCCGATAAGAAATGTTTACTATGTTAGGATACCAATTGTTCAAAGTGAGTCTTTTGATTGAATGATAAAGAGCCATATTTCTATATATTATTTATTTAAATTTCCAAGCTCTTCAACATGACTCATTCAAATGTGGATCCATGTTTCGCCCTTTTAGCTTACTAATTTGGTCTTGAGTTTTGATCCTTTTTAAACCATGCTCAGAAGCATAGATTTTGTGACTTGAAGGGTAAAAACATATTCTCTTCATCTAAGATATATGACTGAGTTCTTTGGAATGTTGGCCATCCTCCAAATCATTTACATATAATAACCTTGTGCAACACAATTGAAATATTAAAATGCATAAACACAATTGATTATTGACGTGGTAATAGTTGGGTTTGTCCACTTGATAGTGACACATGATAGGATCATAAGGTGCCATGATGTTGCCAATAGGATCATCTACAAGAAAAAGGGTCATTTGCGAGGGATTTTTCAAGAAAAAAAAAAGAAAAATTTATCAGAAATTTAAATTTCGATCGATAACCCTCCTCAAAAAAATTTTCAAGAAATTTTTTCGATGGAATTTATATTCCGAGGGATTTTCTAACAGAATTTATCTTTCCAAATTTCCAACATATTTTTTGAGAGACATTTTCCAAGGGATTTTCTAAGGGAACCTTTCCTAGGGATTTTTTAAGGAATTTTTCAAGAAAAAATTTTTGAGGAATTTTTTGAGAAAAAAAATTTTGAGGGATGTTTCGAGGGATTTGCCAAGAAAAAACTTTTGAGGTATTTCAGAGAAAAATTTTTCGAGAGATTTTTTGAGAGATTTTTTTATCAATTTTTTTTTACAAAGAAGTTATTTATTATAAAAATATCCCTAAAAAAATCTCTTGCAAAATCATCAAAAAATCCCTTACCAAATCCCTTGAAAACTAATTTGCGAGCTATTTGTTTTTCACTAATGAGTCCTTAGTAAAATTTTTTGATAAAACAAATCCCTCGAAAAATCTCTCACAAAATTAATTTCTGAGGGATTATGCGATGGATTTTTTTGATGATTTGTGAGAAATTTTTTGAGGAATTTTTTTTATCAAAAAATTTTACTAAGGACCCATTAATGAAAAATAAATTTCTCAGAAAATTTCTCACAAAATTAATTTCTGGGGGATTTTTTTATCAATTTTTATTTTACAAAGAAGCTATTTATTATAAAAATATCCCTTAAAAAATTTCTTGCAAAATCATCAAAAAATCCTTCACAAATCCATCAGAAAATAATTTTGTGAGAGATTTTTCGAGGGATCAAAAAATTTTACTAAGGACTCATTAATGAAAAATAAATTCTCAAAACATTCCTTATAAAATTAATTTTTAAGAGATTTTTTGAGGTATTTTTTTATGATTTTTTTACAAAGAAGCCATTTATTATAAAAATGTCTCTCAAAAAAAATTTTACAAAATCATCATAAAATCCTTAGAAATTAATTTTGTGAGAGATTTTCTTAGGGATTTTTTTATCAAAAAATTTTACTAAAGACTCTTTAATAAAAAACAAATCTCTCAACAAATTCTTCGCAAAATTAATTTTTGAGGGATTTGGCGAGGTATTTTTTTATCAATTTTTTTTACAAAGAAGCCATTTATTATAGAAATATCTCTCAAAAAATCTCTCACAAATCATCAAAAAATCCCTCACCAAATCCTTTTTTTCATCAAAATTTTTTTAAAGGACTCATTAATGAAAACAAATCCCTCAGAAAATTGCAAAATTAATTTGTAGAGGATTTTTTGAGGAATTTTTTATTAATATTTTTTTACAAAGAACCCATTTCTAATAGAAATATTCCTCAGAAAATCCCTCACAATGTCATCAAAAATCGCTCACAAAATCCCTTGAAAATTAATTTGTGAGGGCTTTTTCGAAGAATTTTTTTATCAAAAAATTTTACTAAGGACCCATTAATGAAAACAAATCCCTCAAAAAATTTCTCATAAAATTAATTTTTGAGGGATTTGTGAGGGATTTTTTTATTACTTTTTACAAAGAAGCCATTTATTATAGAAATATCCCTTAAACAATCCCTCGCAAAATCATCAAAAAATCCCTTGCAAATCCCTCAAAAATTAATTTGTGAGTGATTTTTTGAGGGATTTTTTATCAAAAAATTTTACTAAGGACCAATTAATAAAAAATAAATCCCTCAAAAAATCTCTCGCAAAATTAATTTCTAAGGAATTTTTTAAGGTATTTTTTTATTGATTTTTTTTTATTGATTATTTTTTTTATAAAAAGCCATTTGTTAAAAATATACCTCTAAAAATTTTTCGCAAAATCATCAAAAAGTTCCTCACAAAATCCCTCGAAAATTAATTTTGTGATGGATTTTTTGAGGAATTTTTTTCATCAAAATTTTTTACTAATGACTCATTAATGAAAAATAAGTCCCTCAAAAAATTCATCGCAAAATTAAATTCTTAGAGATTTTTGGAGGGATTTTTTTATGTTTTACAAAGAAGCTATTTATTATAGAAATATCTCTCATAAAATACCTCACAAAATCATCAAAAATCCCTCACAAAATCCCTCAAAAATTAATTTTGCAAGGGATTTTTTGAGGGATTTTTTTCAATAAAAATTTTACTAAAGATCCATTAATGAAAAACAAATCCCTCAAAAAATTCCTCGTAAAATTAATTTTCAAGGGATTTTATGAGGGATTTTTTATCAATTCTTTTTTATAAAGAAGCCATTATTATGAAAATATTCCTCAAAAATTTCTCACAAAATCATCAAAAATTCCTTGAAAAATCCTTTACAAAATTAATTTGCGATGGATTTTCTAAGAAAATATTTTTTGTCAAAAAATTTTCTAGTTAATATTTTTTTGTCAAAAAATCCCTCGGGTTTTTTTTCCTCGATAAATCATACTTTTCTAATAATCACTGCATATTTTCTCAAAGAAGAAAGTTTTAATGAGAAGAAACTTTCATAAACACCTAAGGGTGAACCTTTTAAAAGACTATGAGGCCGTGGCATCCCAAAAAAAAAAAGGAAAAAAAAAAATTACATATTTTATCTACAAAAATATATTTATATATAATTTATAATTTTAAATATACACTACAAAAAGTTTGGCCTTCCAAAAAAAATGTTCCAAGATTCACTATTGCTAAAGCCATCACTTAACCTAAGTAGAAATCAACTACCCTAATTTGGAAGAAATTCTATAAGCCTTATTACGGAAGGACTCTACCATAAGTACCATCCAATCTAAGGATTCAACGTATCAAAATCATCCATTAATGAGTGGCATAATTCAAGTGAGATTTTTCCAGAACATCTATAAAAATAGTTTCGATACTCTTTAAGTAAATCAAATCCAACTCTAAGCTTCAAAATCCTAGAGATTTTGTTTTAAACATATTGCATCTTCCATAGTCTTCAAGGTTTGCTGATCTTGATGAAAGTCTAATTAGTAAAGTAGATTATGAGTCTTTTAACATAATCTTGGCATCGTAAAGAGGTCTATGTTCTGGAAAAAAATGATGAAGATGCTATGGGGGACAAATTCTATGGGATCAAGTTATTTCGGAACATTGTTAAGACCCCTTCGGGCTTTCGGCCGACATTGTCAGCAATTGGGATGCTCCTCGCTCCACGAAAAATTTTTGGATGACAGTGTTTCAATTGATGTGCTCGGAGCTGAAATTTCAATGGTAAGCCACCCACAAATGGATGGGAAGACGAAATGGATAAATGCCTTACTAGAGGATTATGAGAATGTCACGCAGCATATTGGTTTGCCCTAGACAAGACGGAACTACTTGAGGCAATGCACGGGAGCCTCGAGAAGGCGAGATAATAGAGGATGAAGAAATACGCTGATCGGAATCGACGTCCGCGCAAGTTCCAACTTGGCAACAAAGTGTTGCTGAAGTTGAACTCCCCAAATTTGGAAGAAGCTCACCAACCGGCTTTTTTTCATAAAGCCTTGATTCAGCGCTATGGTGGACCCTTTGTGGTGACGAAGCGAGTTGGCAATGTGGCGGGCGTATCAGTTGGCACTTTCAGAGAGGTTGAAGATCCACCCCACATTCCATGTAAGTTTCCTGAATCCCTTTTATGAAGACGTGGATGCAAGGCGAACCCAATCGAGACAAGCTCCTCCCTTGATCCGAGTCAACTTCAACAAGAAGATCCATCATGTTTTGGATCTCATCACACGGTGGGCGATAGCAAGTTGAACCGGCGCACTGATTTTCTCATCCATTGGAAAGGAGAAGACGAGTTAGAGGCCACATGGCAGCGTGGCCTTACTCTTTGGCAATTTAAATATATCATCATGGATTACCTCCACCACCGTCCAATAAGGACGTCAGGTTCTCAAGCGGTGGGAGGTTTGTCATAGACCCAGCTATGACACGGCGCACCTCGGGCTCGAGCCTTGTTACCATCAAGTCATGTTCCTCCAACATCGAAAAACGAAGATCATCCTCCTCGAAGAAGCTCCTGTAAGAAAGTCTCCAAAGATCGGTTGCACTGATGAGGACCCTTCGACGCTCAAGTAAGCGACTCGGGAACAGTGAAGAAAAAACTAGCAAAGAAACAGCTAGAGAGCTTGAGTTCAGATCCCTTTCTTATTGTGAGCTGTTCGAAGATCCCCTTTCTCACTTTCAGAAGGTGGCTAATCCCATGTATTGTTATCCGATAGTGGGCAGATGGCTAGGCTGACATGGACAGGTCGCAACCGACACTTGGCATGTTAGAGGTATCTTGCCCCGTGAACCACCAGTCAGGTGCGGCACCATAGAAGGTAGGTGAGCCTAGTCGTGTCAGGCGTGCACCGTTATGGATAGTGGCCACATGCAGTTGCAGACGGTTAGTGCACCATGTGGCGACTGCAGATGATTGATGGGCTACGTGGTAGTGTCAAGTCGCTCGAGGCAGAGGGGACCTGAGGTCCGAGGCCCAAGAGGGTTGACGCTTGAGACCAAGGGAACCCGCTGCTGAAGACCGAAGGAACGAAGTCCGAGGCCGAGGGGACTCGCGGCTGGAAGCCGAGGAGACTTGAGGCCCGAAGATGAGGGGACCCAAGGTCCGAGGCCGAGGGGACCTGAGGTCCGAGACCGAGGAGTCTAGACGCTCGAGGCCGAGGGGAACCGTTGCTGGAGACCGAAGGGACAAAGTCCAAGGCCAAGGGGACTTGAGGCCCAAAGATGAGGGGACTTGAGGTCCGAGGCCGAGGGGACCTGAGGTCCGAGGCCGAGGAGGCTTGACGCTCGAGGCAAAGGGAACCCATTGTTGGAGACCGAAGGAACGAAGTCCGAGGCCGAGAGGACTCGCGGTTGGAAGCCAAGGGGACTTGAGGCCCGAAGACGAGGGGACCTGAGGTCCAAGGCCGAGGGGACCCGAGGTCCGAGACCGAGGGGACTTGAGGCTCGAAGACGAGGGGACCCGAGGTTCGAGGCCGAGGGGACCCAAGGTCTGAGGCCGAGGGGACTCGAGGTCCGAGGTCGAGGGGACCCGAGGTCCGAGGCCGAGGGGACTTGAGGTCCGAGGTCGAAGGGACCTGAGGTCCGAGGCTGAGACGGTCTCGGAGGCCAAGGCTGAGGAGACCTCGGAGGCTAAGGCCAAAGGGGTTCCGCCAGTTGCGTCCTCCGTTAACTCTAATGCGGCTTGATCAGCCAGATCAGATGCCCCCTTGCCCCTGAGACAATGTAGGCCCACCCCTGCAAGGCGAAAGGGGCATAAGCTCCTAGGTGGCTGATCCCGACGTCCTGCCAATTGCAAAGGGGCACGTATCTCCCTAGGTGCAGTGATGCCTTAGCATGGACGACTTGGGCGTTGAAGCGCCACCGCCTGTCATTCGTCAGATCTGTGGAAATCTGCCTCGAAATGGGAGTGTCTTCTTGGAACCCATGAAAAGCAACCGCTATCATTGCCATCATGATGCTAACATCAATGATGCCTCGCGATTGGCCAAAGGTGGGGCGCCCCACGTGCCAAGCACTAGCCAAGGCGGCACTGCCTATAGCGGGCGCCCGCATGGCCGGCCAGGCGGGGCAGAACGATTTGAAATTCGATAAAACTGGGGTAAGGCCTCGGACTAGCACTCCATTTTTGAAACCTATCTTCTTCCCCGAGCTCTCTTCCTGTTCGAGTGTCCTCCCTGTGTCTTTTTCTCCTCCTCGCTGTTTCTCCCTTGTCAAGGTTAGTCCCCCGACCTTTCATGGCTTCTTCTTCCCCTCCATCTTGGTCCTTTGCTCCCCCCAAGGATCGTCTGTCTTCCTCATGGGTGCGAGCTTCTCCCTCCCTCACACATGCATGGACCTCTTCATCTTCTTTCGAGGATCATATTCCTCTATCCGGCGGCAAGCCATCAACCGAGCCCCCACCAAGGGTTGCCCGGTAGCTGCCGATGCTCGACCTAGGGCTTGGGCGGAGTGCTCGAAAGGGGTTGCCTCCTCCATTACCGGGCAGGAGCTAGCCAACTTAAGGGTTAGGTTTGGGATTTCGAGCAGTGTCCAGCTATTTGTCCCCACCCCCGATGATAGGGTGACGTCCTCTCATCCTGGGCGGATTACCCTGTATGAGGTGTTCCTGAAGGGGGGTCTCCGACTACCTCTCCATCCTTTCTTCGTCAACCTCCTTGACCTTTTACTCCTTGGCACCTGCCCAGCTGGTTCCAAACTCCATTTGGATCATCTGTGGCTTCTTAGTGTTATGTCACCTTCATGGAATAGAGACTAGGGTCTCCCTCTTCCACAGTTTCTACACCCTCCGATAGCAGTCCGGCTGGTGGGTACTCCAGCCTCGGCCTAACCGAGCCCTCCAGTTAGGCCTACCCACATCCATCAAGGGCTGGAAGACCAGGTTTTTCTTTGCCGACCTCGAGGGAGTGAGAGCGAGGTGGGGGGACCCTGACACCCGACCGAATAAGAACTCGATGATGATCCCGAGGGATAAGGAAGCCTTCGGGCAGTTGCTGATGGTAGTGGTCCCACACTGCAATTAGCTTCTGTCCGAGAAGAACCTTCAGCTCACGGGCATTCTTTCGAGCAACGGTGAGCAGCCGAGGGCACTTCACACCTCCTCTCCTTTTTTTTGACCAGCTCTGACCTGTGCAGACATGAAGTCGCCAACCGAGATGCTAATGAGGGCAATCGCAAAGAAATGGAAGGCCGAGACCGAGGTGGGAGGGTCAAAGAAGAAGGCGCGCCCCTAGGCCCCTCCCCCTCCAGCAGATAGCTAGCAGGCGGGCGAGGGAGCCGATCCCTCGTCCCCTCGGCCATCCATCCCATCAAGCGCTCCACTGACAACCCCAAAGGTCAACCTGACTGCCGACCCCCGGAGGAGGGCCTACTCGCGGACAAAAGCACGATGGCATCCGGCCCCTCAGCCTCGTTCAACCTCGGGGGGAGAAGGGCAGGGGTGGATCGCCCATGGGTATCCCTCGCCTACAACAATCGCACCGCCGAGCGGCTGATGGCGAGGGTATGCCTGCCGGAGCTCCAAGCGGAGTTTCGCTAGCTGGATGCCCCGGCCATTCTTCAAGATGCCTTCGCAGCACACCTCTGGGTGAGTAATTCTCTTTCTTTCTGGATTTTTTTTTTTTTTTTAGTACTGACCAAAGTCTTCCTTGCATAGGCAGTCAATTCCCTATCAACCTTGAGGGACACCGCCCTCCGGAGTCATCGTGCTCACCAGGTGACCATGGTCGCCGTGGCCAGGGACAAGGAGGCCGAAGGTGCCCTGGAGGTGCCCTGACGGAAGGTTGAGGCGACCAAGAGGGCGCTAGGGACCACTCAAAGGGAGGCTGAGAAGATGACCAAGACCTTGGCACTCCTCTAGGCAGAGGTTGAGGAGGCCAGGCGGCAGGGGGCAGCCAACATGGGGTGCACTCGTGCCGCCAAGGCTGAGCTAGCGGCCTACCGACTCCGGCTGGAGATGGCGATCGAGGAGGCCAAGGAGTTTGAGGGCCAGGCAGAGGACACCAAGGAGATCGCACTGAGGGCCGATCCCAAGTTGTCGATACCATAGCCCGAGCAGGCGAGGCCCTGTGGAGGGCCAGGGTAGCCAAGGAGAGGGCTGCAACAGCGGAGCTGGCAGTGGCTGAGTCCGTGAAGCATTTCCAAGGCTCCATCGCCTTCGCCGAGGAGGTTGCAGAGGGCTCCACCAATGCCTACCTCCAAGGCTTCCGCGATGGGAAGGAGAAGGCTGTGCGAGTCTCTGGGATCACCAGCCTTCGGGACCTCGAGCCGGATGCCTGCGAAGAACCAAAAGATGCTCCGGTAGATGGATCAACATCGGCGGATGTCTGAGAGCCCTTCTCCATGCATTTTGTTTCTTTTTCCTTCTGTACCCAAGTCCGACTCAAGTCGGTGTTTTGTAAAATGCTCAAAGTAATGAAAACAACCTTTTTGTTGAAAATTTCCCAAGGACTAGCTATTTACACAGCATAATCCTCCCTTCAGCCTATCGCCGTAGGACCCTTGATAGGGCTGCGTTGGCACTAGGGGACAGCATCTTTGCTTGCTCACCATGAGCAAATCTGCACTCAGCTTCTATATAGGGTCGGATCCTAGTGGGGGCGCTGAGGTTGGCCTCGGAGCTTCCCTTGGCGAACCCGAGATCCGGGCATAGGTGAACTCCACGATGAACCTGTAGCATCGAGCTGCCTTTGGGACCCTAGGTCCGTCTGAGGTCATTCCTCAAGTCGGCCTTGAGCTCCTTGCACTGACCGAGACAGGCCTTGGTGCCAAGCTGGCCTCGGGCTTTCAGTGCCGACCAGAGTCGGGCTTTAATGCCGAGCTGGCCTTGGGCTTTGGGTGCCGACAGGACTCGAGCTTTGGTACCGAGCTGGCCTCGGGCTTTGGGTGCCGACCAGAGTCAGGCTTTGGTACCGAGCTGGCCTTAGGCTTTTAGTGCTGATCGGAGTTGGGCTTTGGTGCCGAGCTGGCCTCGAGCTTTGGGTGCCGATCGAAGTTGGGCCTTGGTGCCGAGCTAGCCTTGGACTTTGGGTGCCGACTAGAGTTGGGCTTTGGTGCTGAGTTGGCCTCGGGCTTTGGGTGCCGACCGGAGTTGGGCTTTGGTGTCAAGCTGGCCTCGAGCTTTGGGTGCCAACTAGAATTGGGCTTTAGTGTTGAGCTGGCCTCGGACTTTCAGTGTTGACCGAAGTCGGGCTTTGGTGCTGAGCTGGCCTCGAGCTTTGGGTGCCGACCGGAGTTGGACTTTGGTGTCGAGCTGGCCTCAGGCTTTGGGTGTCGAGCTAGCCTCGGGCTTTGGTGTCGAGCTAGCCTTGGGCTTTGGGTGCTGACCGGAGCCAGGCTTTGATGCCGAGCTAGCCTCAGGCTTTCAGTATAGACCGGAGTCGGACTTTGGTGCCAAGCTGGCCTCAGGCTTTCAGTGCCGACCAGAGTCATGCTTTGGTGCCGAGCTGGCCTCGGTCTTTCAGTGGAGAAGTTGGGCTTTGGCTGAAAAGATGGGTTACTTGAACACATTTTTATTAGTGGAGAATATGGGATAGGTAAGTCCGAAAGAATACAAATACTTAACCCAACATAAAGAAAGGGTATATTACTGGTAATACCGTCGGAGGTTGTCAGAATTCCAGGTCCGAGGGAGCGACTTCCCATCTAATCCTTTGATTTGGTATGCTCCATGGTAGATGGCCTTGGTAACCCGATAAGGTCCTTCCCAGTTTGGCGACAGCTTGCCTCCTTCAGTCGGCTTCGAGACCTTGGCCCGTCTAAGGACTAGGTCTCCTGGCAAGAATGTTCTGGGGTAGTGCGAGCATTGTAATACCTGGTGGTTCGCTGTTGGTAGGCAGCCATCCGGAGTCACGCTCAGTCATGTACCTCCTCCACAAGGTCAAGGTTGGCTCGCAGCTGGCTCGAGTTGTCCTCCTCGTCGTACGACTCCGTTCGGGGACTTGGAATGCCAATCTCCACAGGGATGATAGCCTCGGACCCAAAGACAAGGCTAAAGGGAGTCTCCCCCGTGGGAGCCCGCAGCATTGTGTGGTAGGCCCACAGCACATTGGGGAGTTCCTCCACCCATCTTTCTTTGAAGTCGTCCAGCCGTGCCCTGAGTCCTTGGAGGATGATGCGGTTTGTCACCTCGGCCACTCCGTTGGTCTGGGGGTGACCAACAGAGGTAAATTGCTGATGGATGCCCAACTCAGTGCAGAATCCTCTGAAGGATGTGTTATCGAACTGCCGATCGTTATCGGTGATGAGGATATGCAGCAGTCCGAACCGATGGATTATAGACTTCCAAAAAAAGGATCTTACCTTGCTCTCGGTGATCTTAGCCAGTGCCTCGGCCTCGATCCATTTGGTGAAGTGGTCGATGGCAACTAGCAGAAACTCTCGCTGGCTAGAGGCCGGGAAAAATGGTTCCAGGATGTCAATCCCCCACGGAGCAAAGGCCATGAGGCCACCAGGGGGTTCAGCTGAGAGGTCGGCTATCGTTGGATGTTGGCATGTCGTTGGCAGCTGTCACCCTCCAAACTAGCTCGGCGGCATCCTCCCTCCTCATCAGCCAGTAATATTCTTAGCGCAGGGCTTTGTATGCCAGCGCTCTGCCTCCCAGATGACTCCTACAAATGCCCTCATGAATTTCTCGTAGGATGTAGTCAGATTTCGTGGGGCCAACGCACTTGAGGATCGGATATGAAAAGGACCTTCGGTAGAATAGAGCCGCCCGTCCATCATCAAAAACTTAGGAGCTCATCGCTTGAGCAGCCTGGCTTCAGCAGGGTCCTCGGAAAGGGTGCCATCGGTAAGGTACCAGATGTAAGTGTCCATCCAAGAGGGCTCCTACGCGACCGGTAGGGCCTCCTCTGCGACTTCGATGCTTGGGACCTCGAGATGCTCCACATACGTTCTTCCCAAGGCCTCATCGGCCGAAGTAGACAAATGGGACAGTGCATCAGCTCTGGCATTCTCTTCCTTGGGAATGTAACTGACACGAAAGTAAGCAAAAAGGGAGGCTTGAGTTTGGACTTTACTCAGGTAGTGGGACATGGTGAGATCCCGAACCTCGTACTCTCCCGCAACTTGCCCAGAGACAAGTTGAGAATCAGTGAAGGCTCTGAGATGCCTTGCACCAAGCTCTTCGGCCAACTTCATTCCCACCAGCAAGGCTTCATACTCTGCTTGATTGTTGGTGGCAAGAAAAAGGAAATGGAGAGTGTATTCCACAGCCGCTCCCTTAGGGCTCGCGAGGATGAGCCCAGCCCCACTCCTCTGGGAGTTAGATGCACCGTCTACGTGAAGGATCCAGTCCTCCTCTCCTGCCTCTGCCACCGAGGGAGACTCTAAGTGTGGTTCTTTCGGTTGCTCCTCGGCCCATGTGCACTCAATCAGGAAGTCGGCTAGTACCTAAAACTTCATTGTTGACCTCGATCGAATGGACAAGTCGAATTCTCTCAGCTTGATGACCCACTTCACCAGTCGGCCAGAGGTGTCAGGATGGGATAAGATCGTCCGGAGGGGCTGGTCCGTAAGCACCACAATAGGATGTGCTTGGAAATAGAGCCTGAAATGCTGAGCGGAGATGATCGGGGCAAAGATGATCTTTTTGGTTCTAGAATACCTGGTCTCCGCATCATGAAGCACCTTGCTGGTATAGTAAACTAGTCTCTGCATCCCATTAGCATCAATGCGGACTAGCACGGAGCTGACAGCCTCGGGGGAGGCGCAAGGTAGAGAAAGAGCTCCTCCCCGCCCTTCGGCTTGGATAGCAACGGTGGAGTGGATAAAAATTTCATCAGCACCTCGAAGGCTTTCTAACACTCCTTTGTCTACTCGAAGTCGTTGACTTTGTACAACACCTTGAAGAAGAGCAGGCATCTCTTCACATATTTGGACAAGAAATGGCTCAAGACTGCTACCCTCCCGGTCAGGTGCTGTACCTCCTTCTTGCTAGCCGAGAGCCTCATATCAAGGATGGCTCGGATCTTATCGGGGTTCGCCTCGATCCCCCGCTGCATCACCATGAAGCCCAGGAACTTGCTCGCTGTGACTTCAAAAGCGCATTTGCAAGGGTTCAGCCTCATCTGGTACCGACAAAGATTGCTGAAGGTCTCCGCAAGATCGGCAACATGGTTAGTGGTATGGATACTCTTGGTTAGCATGTCGTCCACATACACCTTCATGTTATGCCGATCTGGTCCTCAAAGACCTTGTTCATCAACCTCTGGTAGGTGGCCCCAGATGTATTGTTGTCCGGCAGTAGGCAGGTGGCCAGGCTGACATGGACAAGTCGCAACCGACATTGGGCATGTTAGAGGTGTCTTGCCCAGTGAACTACAAGTCAGCCGCGACATCGCAGATGGTAGGTGGGCCTAGTCATGCAAGGTATGCACCATTATGGATAGTGGCTACACGCAGTTGTAGACAGTTGTGGGCTACGTGATGACTGTAGATGATTGGTGGGCCACGTGGTAGTGTCAGATGGCTCGAGGCAGAGGGGACATGAGGTCCGAGGCCAAGGAGGCTTGACGCTCGAGGTCGAGAGAACCCGCTGCTGGAGACCGAAGGGACGAAGTCCGAGGCCAAGGGGACTTGAGGCCCGAAGATGAGGGGACCCGAGGTTCGAGGCCAAGGGGACTTGATGTCCGAGGTCAAGGGGACCTGAGGTCCGAGGCCGAGGAGGATTGACGCTCAAGGCCGAGGGAACATGCTGCTGGAGACCGAAGGGACGAAGTCCGAGGCCGAGCGGACTTGAGGCCCGAAGACGAGGGGACCCAAGGTCCGAGGCCGAGGGGACTTGAGGTCCGGGGCTGAGGAGGCTTGATGCTCGAGGCCGAGGGAACCTGCTGCTGAAGATCGAAGGGATGAAGTCCGAGGCCGAGGGGACCCGAGGTCCGAGGCCGAGGCGACCTCGGAGGCCGAGCCCGAGGGGACCTCGGAGGCCGAGCCCGAAGGGGTTCCGCCTGTTGCGTCCTCCGTTAACAACGCGGCTTGATCAGCCACATCAAGCCTTACCCAAGGTTTCAGTCGGGTTCGTTGTTGGAAGCATACCGAGTGGAAGGTGCACGCACTTGCGGAGGGGTAATGCAGGTGAGGTTGTGCGTCTGGGTGAGGGAGACAAATGCACAGCCCATGGCACAGAGTTGCAGACATTGGGTCGGCACAATGGCAAGCAGCTCAAGGCGTGACCCAAATGCTGAGGGTGCATGGGCGCAACACGCGCGGAAGGAGGCCACGCAATCTTAGCACACTTGGCCTAGGAAGGGCCAGGACATAGCACCGAGGGTAGGGCACCAGGGCCTACGATGCGCGCAAGGGAGGCATGCAGTGCAAACAACACAAGGGTGCGCAAGTCTTGCCCAGGGCAGTGATGGGGTGACCAAATGCAATGGATCCGACCAAGAGGAGATTGCGCGCGGACGCGGACCTCACAGGCATGCACAGATCCGACAATTGCATGCACAAATGGAAAGTAGCTAGCGGGCGCATGCGGGCAAGCGGGCGCCGAGGCACATGGTAGGCATTGGCAGCAGAGGCCAAGTAGATGTGCAAGGGTGACTCGGTGAGCTACCACTTGGACGGTAGAACCGGGCAAGGCATGGAAACCAAAGTTGTCAATTTCGTTTCGTTTCGGCCGTTTCGGTCAAGATATTTCGTTTCGGTAGCTTATCCGAAAAGATAAGTACTGTGTTTCGTTTCGGAAGATTTTTCGATCGTTTCGGTGCGTTTCAGAGTATTTCGGCCGTTTTCGATAGTTTCGGTATGTTTCGGCCGTTCGGTAAAATATGTTTTGGAGACCAATTTATGAATTATTAAACCTTTCAGAACCATTTTAAATATATATATATATAATATCAAAAAAAAATCCTAGTTACCCTATCCCCATTTTAAAAGATATATAAATAATAATAAAAAAAATTCTAGTTATCCTATCCCCACGGTCGCATCTTTTAAAAACTTAAACTCTTTATTTTTATATTGTTATTATTATTTATGAAGAATATGAATTATGAATAAATTTTTCATTATATATATATATATATATTAAACTCTTAAAAACTTAAACTCTTTATATTTATGTTGTTATTATTATTTATAAAGAATATGAATTATGAATAAATTTTTTAATATATATATATATATATTTTGAAATGAAGCATAAAAATGACTCGATATTAAATATTTTATTTTATAAGTTAAATTGAAATATAATTCGAAACAAAATTGAGAACCTTGATGGAAGCTTTGCTCATGCCAGCCAGCTGGCGCGCGGATTTGGGCCGCGATCGAGGGGAGGTCGCGGCGCTCTAGCTCGGCGTGCCTGGCCAAGTGGGTGCGCGCATCACGTGGTGAGCATCAGGGTGATAGAGGCATGCAGGCCAGCTTTACGCGTGCAGCTAGCAGGGCCTGGCGCATGAGCGATTGGGCCAGAAACACACAGATCCAGATTGCGTGGATCCCGTGATTTTCAGCCAGGATCAAGCTGTTGCACGTATATAAAGGGAGGCAATGCTTTTGTTGCTTAGGATAATTTTTTTCTTTTTCTTCCTGTTTCTTACTTTTATGGATATTAAGGATGGGCATGGGCCAGGCTCAGGTAGAGATGAGGTTTTAAAAGGTAGGCTGACCTAGTCCAAAGTCAGGCCAAGTCTGTTGGCTAACCCTGAAGTTAAGCCAAGTCTGCCTAGCTCGGTAAAATTTTTTTAGGATCCATGCTTAGCTTGAATTATGTGTGTGTGTGTGTGTGTGTGTGTGAGAGAGAGAGAGAGAGAGAGAGATTTGTGCAATATAAATCAAAATGCTAGCTGGTGTGATGGTTTTGTTACTCATCAATTAACTGGATGGTCTCATCTTTGAATTCCTGATAAGACCTGATAACGCTCAATCATCTCTCCTGGACGTCGGGAACGGAGGTGCTTCTCGAATCCTCGCTTCGTCGAGGTGCCTGCAAAGAAGTCCCGGGACCGGAGGGGGTCTCCGGCAGGACCCTTCAACGGCCAAGTTAGTGACCGAGGTCACAGCTGAAGAAGGGCTCGAATGAGCCCTGTTTTGTGTGGAAAAGGAGATCTCCGAGAGGAGAAATCCCTTTCTGAGAGTTGAGATCGCGATTTTTGGGGGTTATCGCGCATACCTATTTGGTGAGTGAATTCACCTTTTTATAGGGGTTGATCCTGGGATGATCACGTGGGATTGCGTGAGTCAGAAGATCTGCTGAGCCCTTACATGAATCTGGGCTGGTTAGTGGGCTACGTCCTATCAGTCGGCAGGGCTATCGGGCGGTGCGCGTCAGGCGCTGTCAGGCAGCGCGTGTCAGAGAGGCGGTTTCTTGAACCGCTGGGGCTGATCTGGCGGGAACTGGAAAATCCCGTCTTATCAGGGCCGAGCCGAGCCGAGTCGACCAGAGATGGATGGGGCCAATCCTACTGGCAAGACAGTGCTGGGACGGGGCCGAATCGATGGACTTGAAGGTGCCGGGGCCGAGTCGGGCCGGCCGGGGATGGCCTTGGCCGACTCAGCAGGACTGGAGATGCTGGGGCCGAGTCGGGCTGGCCGGGGATGGCCTTGGCCGACTTGGCGGGAATGGAGAGGCGGAGGAAGTGTCGGGTCGGCGGAACTGGAGACGCCATGGCCGAGTCGGGCTGGCCGGAGATGGCCTTGGCCGACTCGGCGGGACTGGAGACACCGGGGCCGAGTCGGGCTAGCCGGAGATGGCCTTGGCTGACTTGGCAGGACTGGAGACGTCGGGGTCGAGTCGGGCTGGCCGGGATGGCCTTGGCCGACTCGGTGGGACTGGAGATGCCGGGGCCGAGTCGGGCTGGCCGGGGATGGCCTTGGCCGACTCGGTGGGACTGGAGACGCCGGGGCCGAGTCGGGCTGGCCGGGGATGGCCTTGGCCGACTTGGCGGGACTAGAGACGCCGGGGCCGAGTCGGGCTGGCCGGGGATGGCCTTGACCGATTCGGCGGAACTAGAGCCACCCGTCCATCATCAAAAACTTAGGAGCTCATCGCTTGAGCAGCCTGGCTTCAGCAGGGTCCTCGGAAAGGGTGCCATCGGTAAGGTACCAGATGTAAGTGTCCATCCAAGAGGGCTCCTACGCGACTGGTAGGGCCTCCTCTGCGACTTCGATGCTTGGGACCTCGAGATGCTCCACATACGTTCTTCCCAAGGCCTCATCGGCCGAAGTAGACAAATGGGACAGTGCATCAGCTCTGGCATTCTCTTCCTTGGGAATGTAACTGACACGAAAGTAAGCAAAAAGGGAGGCTTGAGTTTGGACTTTACTCAGGTAGTGGGACATGGTGAAATCCCGAACCTCGTACTCTCCCGCAACTTGCCCAGAGACAAGTTAAGAATAAGTGAAGGCTCTGAGATACCTTGCACCAAGCTCTTCGGCCAACTTCATTCCCACCAGCAAGGCTTCATACTCTGCTTGATTGTTGGTGGCAAGAAAAGGAAATGGAGAGTGTATTCCACAGCCGCTCCCTTAGGGCTCGCGAGGATGAGCCCAGCCCCACTCCCCTGAGAGTTAGATGCACCGTCTACGTGAAGGATCCAGTCCTCCTCTCCTGCCTCTGCCACCGAGGGAGATTCTAAGTGTGGTTCTTCCGGTTGCTCCTTGGCCCATGTGCACTCGATCAGGAAGTCGGCTAGTACCTAGAACTTCATTGTTGACCTCGATCGGATGGACAGGTCGAATTCTCTCAGCTTGATGACCCACTTCACCAGTCGGCTAGAGGTGTCAGGATGGGATAAGATCGTCCGGAGGGGCTGGTCCGTAAGCACCACAATAGGATGTGCTTGGAAATAGAGCCTGAAATGCTGAGCGGAGATGATCAGGGCAAAGATGATCTTTTTGGTTCTAGAATACCTAGTCTCCGCATCATGAAGCACCTTGCTGGTATAGTAAACTAGTCTCTGCATCCCATTAGCATCAATGCGGACTAGCACGGAGCTGACAGCCTCGGGGGAGGCCGCAAGGTAGAGAAAGAGCTCCTCCCCGCCCTTCGGCTTGGATAGCAACGGTGGAGTGGATAAAAATTTCATCAGCACCTCGAAGGCTTTCTAACACTCCTTGTCTACTCGAAGTCGTTGACTTTGTACAACACCTTGAAGAAGAGCAGGCATCTCTTCGCATATTTGGACAAGAAATGGCTCAAGACTGCTACCCTCCCGGTCAGGTGCTGCACCTCCTTCTTGCTAGCCGAGAGCCTCATATCAAGGATGGCTCGGATCTTATCGGGGTTCGCCTCGATCCCCCGCTGCATCACCATGAAGCCCAGGAACTTGCTCGCTGTGACTTCAAAAGCGCATTTGCAAGGGTTCAGCCTCATCTGGTACCGACAGAGATTGCTGAAGGTTTTCGCAAGATCGGTGTTGACCCAATTGATGATTTTGATGATTAACAAAACTATCTGAGTATAACTCTTGAAGGCTCTGATGATTTTGATTTAGTGTTTCAGATTATAAGACTATTGAATGATCAAAATCAGGAGTTACATAGTGTTCTGGATCGAATCTAATGTCTAGGTAAGAATTGCAGACATTAGAGTCGACTCCGAGAATCACAGAGCCGACTCCGGAACTGGCATGGACGTTAGAGTCGACTCCGAGACTGTTAGAGTCGACTCTTACAGAAGAAGCAGAAAGTCAATTTTTCTGGCCCCGACCTAGAGTCGACTCCGAGTAAGTTAGAGTCGACTCCGGAAAAGTTTCTTGTCGACCCCAGAAAAGCCAGAGACGACTCTAGAAATACCGTTTTGAAATGCCTCAAGCTAGAGCCGACTCCAGAAAAGTTAGAGTCGACTCCAACCCACCTGGAATGAAAAATCAAGTTGCTAGATCAGCTCTAACGGTAATATTTCTATTTTACCTTATTTCTAACGGATATATTTTGACACAAGGTACACTCCAACGGATAGTTTTCTTTCAAAAATGGTGTGAAAGAAATTTATAAAAAGGGAAGTCTATTGTTCAAAAAAAACGAAAAAAATAGAAAGAAAAAGAGAGAAAATCTGAGATAGACAAATCTTATTTCAAAAATCCGAGAGCTTGAATCTTAAGAGGAAAAACCTTCTAGCTCAAATCCACTCCACTCCAAAAGCTCAAGAGGAATCCAAAGCGTTCAAATCAAAGTCTTGGAGGATTTCCCAACTTGGAGAAAGGAGATTCATTTCTTGCTTTTCAACTCTTCTCAACTGTTTCAACTGTGAAGAATCGGAGCTGAGGCTTGATTCAATCCAGCAAGGAGAGAAGAAAAGAAGAAAGAAGAAAAGCTCAAAGCCAACCTATCTACAAATCAGGCTTTTCTAAACCTTGTTATTCTTAATTTGTATATTTGCTCATTGAAGAGCTTTGTATTTCAAAAACAATACTATTTTGTTTGTGCCTAGCTCAATCTGGGGGATTGAACTAGAGGAGGTAGTTTTACCTCGGTTCAAGCTTGGTTAAGCTTGGGTTAGGGTTTTTGTGCTGGTGAGCCCTTGAAAACCAGCTGGGTTCGTTGTGCGCCCGGGAAAACAACAAGTTCGAGTTGTGAGCTTGTAAAACAACTCTGCTGTAATCTAGGGTGATTATAGTGTGGACCCAAGTGAATCTTGGGAGTGGACGTAGGTGTTGGATACACCGAACCACTATAAAATCTTTTGTGTTTGCCGTGTTCCATTGTCTCTTTCTCTATCTCTATCTTATTCACTGCACTTTATAGTTACCTTGCATTTGCCTTCATTAATCTCAAGCAAACTATTTTAAAAAGGCTAATTTTTAAAGAACCCAATTCACCCCCCCCCCCCTCTTGGGTTGCCATCTGGGCCAACAATTGGTATCAGAGCAAGTGCTCATTTAGAATTTGATCTCACGATCAAGGGCTAAAGATCCTTATGGCAACACAAAGTGGTTCATGTTTTGCTGAAGGTCATTCTACGAATAGACCTCCTTTATTTAATGGAACCAACTATTCATATTGGAAAGCTAGAATGAGAATATTCATTCAAGCTTCTGACTATGAATTGTGGGGAGTAATAATAAATGGACCTAGTACACCCACACACTTAATTGATGGCACTATTGTTCCTAAGCCCGAAAGGGATTGGAATGATAATGATAGAAGAATGGCACAATTAAATGCTAAAGCCATTAACATTTTGTATTGTTCCTTAGATTCTAATGAATTCAACCGAATCTCAACATGTAATTCCGCAAAAGAAATTTGGGATAGGTTGGAAATAACACATGAAGGAACAAACCAAGTAAAAGAATCAAAGATAAATATTTTGGTTCATAAATATGAATTATTTACCATGGAACAAAATGAAACCATCACATGCATGTTCACTAGATTCACTGATATTGTGAATGGTTTGAAAAGTCTTGGAAAAGTTTATACTAACTCTGAGCTTGTTCGCAAAATTCTTAGGTCACTTCCAAGGACTTGGGAAGCCAAGGTGACAGCCATACAAGAAGCCAAAGATCTGAACATCCTACCATTAGAAGAGCTTCTTGGTTCGCTAATGACTCATGAGCTTCAAGTTAAACAACATGTCAATGAGGATGAGTCAAGAAAAAAGAAGACCATCGCCCTCAAGGCTGCAAAAGTTGAAGATAGCAGCAGCGGTAATGAAGAGGATGATGATGATGAGACAGCCCTCCTTGCAAGAAATTCAAAAAGTTTATGCAAAGAAGGAGGCCCTTCCACAAGAAGAGATTTGTATCAAAAATGGAAGGAGAAAAAGAAAAGGATAAGAAAAAGGACAAGGACAAAGAGAAAGAGCCCTTAGTATGTTATGAATGTAAAAAGCCAGGGCATTTTAGATATGACTGTCCTTTACTTAAGAAGGCCTATAAGAAAAAGAAAAAGGCCTACATGGCAACTTGGACTGACAGTGAAGAGTCTTCTTCCGAAGAAGAAGAACAAAAAGAAGTTGCAAATGTTTGCTTCATGGCGGACGACAACGAAGAGGTAAGTACCGAAACCCCCGATGATGAATTTACTTTTGATGAAATGTTTGAAGCATTTAATGAATTGATGATTGATTTCAAAGCTTTGAAAAAGAAACACAAATCTTTGAAAACTGAAAACTTAAATTTAATTAAAGAGAAAAATGAATTAAATCTTGTAGTTAAAGATTTAAAAGATAAAAGGAAACACTTTTTAATGAAAAGAATGATTGTGTTCATAAGATTGATTTGATTAAATCTGAAAATGAAATCTAATTAAAGAAAAAGAATCAATCTCTAATGAAAATGATTTTCTAAAGAAAGATGTTAAAAAGTATAAAGACATTGTTGAGAAATTTACTCTAAGCTCAACTAAACTAAATATGATTTTAGATAGTCAAAAAGCAGTTTTTGACAAAGCAGGTTTAGGGTATAACACATTAGAAAACAAAAATCATTGAAAAATATTTTTGTAAAAGCTAACCAAAGTAATATTACTTGTTTTAAATGTAATCAAAAAGGACATAAATCTTTTGAGTGCAAAACAATAAGTAATAATGAAAAATTAAACTCTAAAGGAAAGAAAATTTGGGTTCCGAAAGGAACAATTTTTATTGCTACTAACCATGAAGGACCCAAGAAAGCTTGGGTACCTAAACATAAAGTTTAAATTATGTTGCAGGAATGTCTTGTAGCCAAAAGATCAAAGAAAAAGTGGTACCTTGATAGTGGCTGCTCAAGACATATGACGGGTGACAAAGATGAATTCATCACCCTGGAAGAAAAGAAAGGTGGAGTTGTTACGTTTGGCGATAATGGTAAAGGTCAAATTATGGGCCTTGGTAAAGTTCGTATAACTCCATCTACATTTATTGATAATGTACTTTATGTTGATGGTTTGAAGCATAATCTAATTAGTATAAGCCAATTATGTGATAAAAACTTTAATGTTTCATTTAAATCTTCTATATGCACTGTAACTAATTCTATTGATGATAGCATTGTATTTACTGGTTATAGACATGGCAATGTTTACTTGGTTGATCTAGAAAAATTATCTTTGAGTGATCATTGCTTAATTGCTGACAATGCTAACATAAATGAAATTAGTTGGTTGTGGCATCGTAGATTAGGTCATGCAAGCACACACCTTATTTCAAAATTAATTAAAATGGATTTAGTTAAAGGCTTACCTAAACTAGTTTTTGAAAACAACAAAATATGTGATGCATGTCAATTTGGAAAACAAACTAGAAGTTCTTTCAAATCTAAAAATGTTGTTTCAACTTCTAGGGCATTAGAGCTACTTCACATGGACCTTTTTGGACCAACTAGAACCACAAGTCTAGGAGGAAAGAAATATGGTCTAGTGATTGTAGATGATTATTCTAGATATACTTGGGTATGTTTTTAGCTCACAAAGATGAGACTTTCTCGATATTCCTGAAATTCTTCAAGAAAGTCACAAATGAGAAAAACACTACCATAGTATCTCTAAGAAGTGATCATGGAACTGAATTTGAAAATCACTTATTTGAAAGTTTCTGCACTGAAAATGGTATTAATCATAATTTTTCAGCCCCTAGGACTCCACAGCAAAATGGTGTAGTTGAAAGGAAAAATAGGACTCTAGAAGACATGGCCCGTACCATGCTATGCGAAAGTAACCTACCAAATACTTTTGGGCGGAAGCTATTAACACAGCATGCTACATCTTAAATCGAGCCCTAATAAGACCAATCTTAAAGAAAACACCTTATGAATTATGGAATGAAAGAAAACCCAATATAAAATACTTTCATGCATTTGGATGTAAATGTTTTATTCATAATAATGGTAAAAACAATTTAGGAAAATTTGATGCTAAATCTGATGAAGGAATCTTTTTAGGATATTCAACAACTAGTAAAGCTTATAGAGTATTTAACAAGAAAACCTTAGTAGTTGAAGAATCCATTCATATAGTTTTCGATGAGTCTTTAGCATCTAGTTCTGAAAAGCTTGATGATGAGGAAGATACAAACATAATTGAAAAAGATCTTGAAAAACTTAATATTGAAGTATCTTCAGATCATGAGCAAGAAGCTAAAGATGATGATTCACATAAGGACGATGATGTCAATATTGATCATAATGATATAGATCTTCCAAGAGACTGGAGATATGCTCATAGTCATCCCAAGGAATTGATTATAGGTGATCCATCTCAAGGAATAAGAACTAGATCATATATGAGAAATATTAGTAATCATCTTGCATTTGTATCACAAATTGAACCTAAAACTATTGAAGAAGCTGAAAAAGATAATAATTGGATGTTAGCAATGCAAGAAGAATTAAATCAATTTACAAGAAATAATGTATGGACATTAGTTGAAAGACCTAAAAATCATTCAGTAATAGGATCAAAATGGATTTATAGAAATAAACTAGATGAAAATGGCATAGTAATTAGAAACAAAGCTAGATTAGTTGCAAAAGGATATAATCAAGAAGAAGGTATTGATTTTGATGAAACCTTTGCACCAGTAGCTAGATTAGAAGCCATTAGACTTTTACTTGCATTTGCATGTCATATGAATTTTAACTTATTTCAAATGGATGTTAAAAGCGCATTTTTAAATGGTTTTATAAATGAAGAAGTTTATGTTGAACAACCACCAGGTTTTGAAGATCATGAATTTTCAAATCACGTTTTTAAATTGCACAAAGCTTTATATGGTTTGAAACAAGCACCTAGAGCTTGGTATGATAGGCTAAGTAAATTTTTAATTGAAAATGATTTTACAAGAGGAAATGTTGATAAAACATTATTTTTGAAAAGAAAAAGTAAAGATTTACTTGTAGTACAAATATACGTTGATGACATTATTTTTGGTGCTACTAACAATTTCTATGTCAAGATTTTGCCAAGTTAATGCAGGGCGAATTTGAAATGAGCATGATGGGAGAACTCAACTTCTTCCTTGGACTCCAAATCAAACAAAGCAAAGAGGGAATCTTCATCAACCAAACAAAATACACAAGAGAAATCCTAAAGAAGTTTGGTATGGAATCAATTAAACCCCTCGGAACACCAATGAGTCCTTCATGCAAGCTGGACAAAGATGAAGAAGGTAAAAAGGTTGATCAAAAATATTATCGAGGTATAATCGGATCCCTTCTTTATTTAACCGCAAGTAGACCAGATATTATGTTTTCTGTATTTTATGTGCTAGATTTCAATCAGAACCTAAAGAATCACATTTAATAGCTGTTAAAAGAATACTAAGATATGTAAGTGGAACAAAAAATGTAGGTTTATGGTATTCTAGAGACTCCACATTAAATCTAATTGCATACTCAGATTCTGATTATGCTGGATGCAAGTTAGATAGAAAAAGCACAAGTGGTGCATGCCAATTCTTAGGAAGTAACTTAATCTCATGGTTTAGCAAAAAGCAAAATTCAGTTGCATTATCAACTACTGAAGCTGAATATGTAGCAGCTG
>UESW01003925.1:463652-637077 GCA_900491605.1 Calamus simplicifolius
AAAAGAAGAAAAGCTCAAAAGCCAACCTATCTACAAATCAGGCTTTTCTAAACCTTGTTATTCTTAATTTGTATATTTGCTCATTGAGGAGCTTTGTATTTCAAAAACAATACTATTTTGTTTGTGCCTAGTTCAATCTGGGGGATTGAACTAGAGGAGGTAGTTTTACCTTGGTTCAAGCTTGGTTAAGCTTGGGTTAGGGTTTTTGTGCTGGTGAGCCCTTGAAAACCAGCTGGGTTCATTGTGCGCCCGAGAAAACAACAAGTTCGAGTTGTGAGCTTGTAAAATAACTCTGCTGTAATCTAGGGTGATTATAGTGTGGACCCAAGTGAATCTTGGGAGTGGACGTAGGTGTTGGATACACCGAACCACTATAAAATCTTTTGTGTTTGCCGTGTTCCATTGTCTCTTTCTCTATCTCTATCTTATTCACTGCACTTTATAGTTACCTTGCATTTGCCTTCATTAATCTCAAGCAAACTATTTTAAAAAGGCTAATTTTTTAAAGAACCCAATTCACCCCCCCCCTCTTGGGTTGCCATTTGGGCCAACAATCGGCAACATGGTTAGTGGTACGGATACTCTTGGTTAGCATATCGTCCACATACACCTTCATGTTATGCCCGATCTGGTCCTCAAAGACCTTGTTCATCAACCTCTGGTAGGTGGCCCCAGATGTATTGTTGTCCGGCAGTAGGCAGGTGGCCAGACTGACATGGACAGGTCGCAACCGATATTGGGCATGTCAGAGGTGTCTTGCCCAGTAAACTACAAGTCAGCCGTGGCATTGTAGATGGTAGGTGGGCCTAGTCATGCAAGGTATGCACCATTATGGATAGTGGCTACACGCAGTTGTAGACGGTTGTGGGCTACGTGGTGACTATAGATGATTGGTGGGCCACGTGGTAGTGTCAGATGGCTCGAGGCAGAGGGGACCTGAGGTCCGAGGCCAAGGAGGCTTGACGCTCGAGGTCGAGAGAACCCGCTGCTGGAGACCGAAGGGACGAAGTCCGAGGCCAAGGGGACTTGAGGCCCGAAGATGAGGGGACCCGAGGTTCGAGGCCAAGGGATTTGATGTCCGAGGTCGAGGGGACCTGAGGTCCGAGGCCGAGGAGGCTTGACGCTCAAGGCCGAGGGAACATGCTGCTGGAGACCGAAGGGACGAAGTCCGAGGCCGAGCAGACTTGAGGCCCGAAGACGAGGGGACCCAAGGTCCGAGGCCGAGGGGACTTGAGGTCCGGGGCTGAGGAGGCTTGATGCTCGAGGCCGAGGAACCCACTGCTGAAGATCGAAGGGATGAAGTCCGAGGCCGAGGGGACCCGAGGTCCGAGGCCGAGGCGTCCTCGGAGGCCGAGCCCGAGGGGACCTCGGAGGCCGAGGCCGAAGGGGTTCCGCCTATTGCGTCCTCCGTTAACAACGCGGCTTGATCAGCCACATCAAGCCTTACCCAAGGTTTCGGTCGGGTTCGTTGTTGGAAGCATACCGAGTGGAAGGTGCACGCACTTGCGGAGGGGTAATGCAGGTGAGGTTGTGCGTCTGGGTGAGGGAGACAAATGCACAGCCCATGGCACAGAGTTGCAGACATTGGGTCGGCACAATGGCAAGCAGCTCAAGGCGTGACCCAAATGCTGAGGGTGCATGGGCGCAACACGCGCGGAAGGAGGCCACGCAATCTTAGCACACTTGGCCAAGGAAGGGCCAGGACATAGCACCGAGGGTAGGGCACCAGGGCCTACGATGCGCGCAAGGGAGGCATGCAGTGCAAACACACAAGGGTGCGCAAGTCTTGCCCAGGGCAGTGATGGGGTGACCAAATGCAATGGATCCGACCAAGAGGAGATTGCGCGCGGACGCGGACCTCACAGGCATGCACAGATCCGACAATTGCATGCACAAATGGAAAGTAGCTAGCGGGTGCATGCGGGCAAGCGGGCGCCGAGGCACATGGTAGGCATGGCAGCAGAGGCCAAGTAGACGTGCAAGGGTGACTCGGTGAGCTACCACTTGGACCGTAGAACCGCGCAAGGCATGGAAACCAAAGTTGTCAATTTCGTTTCGTTTCGGCCGTTTCGGTCAAGATATTTCGTTTCGGTAGCTTATCAGAAAAGATAAGTATTGTGTTTCGTTTCGGAAGATTTTTTGGCCGTTTTCGGTGCGTTTCGGAGTATTTTCGGCCGTTTTCGGTAGTTTCGGTATGTTTCGGCCATTTCGGTAAAATATATTTTGGAGACCAATTTATGAATTATTAAACCTTTCAGAATCATTTTAAAAATATATATGTAATATCAAAAAAAATCCTAGTTACCCTATCCCCATTTTAAAAGATATATAAATAATAACAAAAAAAAATTCTAGTTATCCTATCCCCACGGTCGCATCTCTTAAAAACTTAAACTCTTTATTTTTATATTGTTATTATTATTTATGAAGAATATGAATTATGAATAAATTTTTCATTATATATATATATATATATATATATATATTTAAACTCTTAAAAACTTAAACTTTTTATTTTTATGTTATTATTATTATTTATAAAAATATGAATTATAAATAATTTTTTAATATATATATATATATATTTCGAAATGAAGCACATTCGATACTAAAATATTTTATTTCATAAATTAAATCAAAATAATCTGAAACGGAATTGGCAACCTTGATGGAAGCCTTGCCCATGCCAGCCAGCTGGCGCGGGGATTTGGGCCGCGATCGAGGGGAGGTCGCGGTGCTCTAGCTCGGCGTGCCTGGCCGAGTGGGTGCGCGCATCACGTGGTGAGCATCAGGGTGATAGAGGCGTGCAGGCCAGCTTTACGCGTGCGGCTAGCAGGGCCTGGCGCATGAGCGATTGGGCCAGGAGCACACAGATCCAGATTGCGTGGATCCCGTTATTTTCAGCCAGGATCAAGCTGTTGCACGTATATAAAGGGAGGCAATGCTTTTATTGCTTAGGATAATTTTTTTTTTTGGAAAAGTCTTTCTGCATCGGAAATGATGTAGGAAGACTGCATCGGCACATGGCATTGACCGTGCGCTCATACAGACGCGCGTGTGAAGCACGTCATGCGCGTCCGCATGGGCGCGCGGTCAATGCCGCGCGCCGGTGCGTGACTTAGTGCACCGGGGGCGGTGCACTAAGTCGTTTCCTTTTTTTTCTTTTTCTTCCTTTCTTACTTTTATGGATATTAAGGATGGGCATGGACCAAGCTCAGGTCGAGACGAGGTTTTAAAAGGTAGGCTAACCTAGTCCAAAGTCAGGCCAAGTCTGTTGGCTAGCCCTGAAGTTAAGCCAAGTCTGCCTAGCTCGGTAAAATTTTTTTAGGATCCATGCTTAGCTTGAATTATATGTGTGTGTGTGTGAGAGAGAGAGAGAGAGAGAGAGAGATTTGTGCAAATATAAATCAAAATGCTAGCTGGTGTGATGGTTTTGTTACTCATCAATTAACTGGATGGTCTCATCTTTGAATTCCTGATAAGACCTGATGACGCTCAATCATCTCTTCTGAACGTCGGGAACGGAGGTGCTTCTCGAATCCTCGCTTCGCCGGGGTGCCTGCAAAGAAGTCTCGGGACCGGAGGGGGTCTCCGGCAGGACCCTCCAATGGCCAAGTTAGTGACCGAGGTCACAGCTGAAGAAGGGCTCGAATGAGCCCTGTTTTGTGTGGAAAAGGGGATCTCCGAGAGGAGGAATTCCTTTCTGAGAGTTGAGATGGCGATTTTTGGAGGTTATCGCGCATACCTATTTGGTGAGTGGATTCACCTTTTTATAGGGGTTGATCCTGGGATGATCACGTGGGATTGCGTGAGTCAGAAGATCTGCTGAGCCCTTGCGTGAATCTGGACTGGTTAGTGGGCTACGTCCTATCAGTCAGCAGGGCTATCGGGCGGCGCGCGTCAGGCGCTGTCGGGCAGCGCGTGTCAGAGAGGCAGTTTCTTGAAACGCTGGGGCTGATCTGGCGGGAACTGGGAAATCCTGTCTTATCAGGGCCGAGCCGAGCCGAGTCGACCAGAGATAGATGGGGCCAATCCTACTGGCAAGACAGTACCGGGGCGGGGCCGAATCGATGGACTTGGAGGTGCCGGGGCCGAGTCGCGCCGACCGGGGATGGCCTTGGCCGACTCAGCGGGACTGGAGATGCCGGGGCCGAGTCGGGCTGTCGGGGATGGCCTTGGACGACTTGGCGGGACTGGAGAGGCGGAGGAAGTGTCGGGTCGGCGGAACTGGAGACGCCAGGGCCGAGTCGGGCTGGCCGGGGATGGCCTTGGCCGACTCGACGGGACTGGAGACGCCGGGGCCGAGTCGTGCTAGCCGGGGATGGCCTTGGCCGACTTGGCGGGACTGGAGACGCCGGGGCCGAGTCGGGCTGGCCGGGGATGGCCTTGGCCGACTCGGCGAGACTGGAGATGCTGGGGCCGAGTCGGGCTGACCGGGGATGGCCTTGGCCGACTTGGCAGGACTGGGATGCCGGGGCCGAGTCGGGCTGGCCGGGGATGGCCTTGGCCGATTCGGCGGAACTGGAGACGCCGGGGCCGAGTCGGGCCGGCCTGGGATGGCCTTGGCCGACTCAGCGGGACTGGAGACGCCATGGCTGAGTCGGGCTGACCTGTGATGGCCTTGGCCGACTCGGCGGGACTGGAGACGTGTGGAGGAAGTGTCGGGGCTGCCTTGCTTGGAGAAGTAAGGGCCGGCTGGGAAGATGCCGGGGCCGCCTGGGAAGTGCCGGGGCCGGGGGGTGCCGGGGCCGCCTAGCTTGGACACGCCGGGCCGACTGGGAAGATGCCGGGGCCGCCTAGCTTGGACACGCTGGGCCGGCTGGGAAGATGTCGGGGCCGCCTGGGAGGTGCCAGGCCGCCTAGCTTGGAAGCGCCGGGGCCGGCTGGGAGGTGCCGGGCCGCCTAGCTTGGATACGCCAGGGCCGGCTGGGAAGTGTCGAGGCCGGCTGGCTTGGAGAAGCAGGGGGCCGGCTAGGAAGATGCCGGAGCCGCCTGGGAGGTGCCGGGCCGCCTAGCTTGGACAAACCGGGGCCGCCTGGGAAGTGCCGGGGCCGACCTGCTTGGGGATGCAGGGGCCGGCTAGGAAGATATCGGGGTCGCCTGGGAGGTGCCGGGGTGCCTAGCTTGGACACGCCGGGGCCGGCTGGGGAGTGCCGGGGCCGGCTGACTCGGAGACGTAGGGGGCCAGCTAGGAAGATGTCGGGGCCGCCTAGGAGGTGCCGGGCCACCTAGCTTGGACACGTCGGGGCCGGCTGGCTTGGAGACGCAGGGGGCCGGCTAGGAAGATGTCGGGACCGCCTGGGAGGTGCCGGGGCCGGCTAGGGAGTGTTGGGGCCGGCTAGGTAGTGCCGGGGCTGACTGAGAAGTGCCGGGGCCGCCTAGCTTGCAGACGTCCGCCTTTGGGGCTGTCGGTCTTGGAGGTGTCGGCCTTTGGGGCCATCGGTCTTGGAGGTGTCGGCCTTTGGGGCCGTCGGTCTTGGAGCCGTCGCTCTTGGAGATGTCGGCCTTTGGGGCCGTCGGTCTTGGAGCCGTCGGCCTTTGGGGCCGTCGGTCTTGGAGATGCCGGCCTTTGGGGCCGTCGGGTGTCGGCCTTTGGGGCCGTCGGTCTTGGAGCCGTCGGCCTTTGGGACCGTCGGTCTTTGGAGCTGTCGGCCTTTGGGGTCGTCCAAAAAATTTATTTTTTTTATGGGATCAACTGGCCCCATCAAATGCCCCCCACACTCCTTGAGCTTGCGTGCCCCACATCAGCTAAGCGAAAGGAGTGTAGAACTTCAAGAAATTTTTGGAGGCAAATTGATTACCTCACGCCCGCCACTGAAAGCAGTGTATGCTAACTTTTTTGGGGGGATGCTCGTCAGTTAGCCGTTGAGGCAAAGATGAAGCCGATGAGGCAAAGTTGAGGCCGTCGAGAACCTTTTGAACCCCGGAGGATGACCAGAGGGTGCTTGGGCCAGGCTCAGGTGCCTTTTCTTTAAAGAAATTGGTCTCCTTCTGCAGGGTTGATCTGCCCCCTAGGAAACTCTGTTGATTGGAATCCGCAGGTCTTGAGCTTGAGGGTGCTGACACGGAGCCGGTCTTGGGTGCCGACGCGGAGGCCGGTATTGGTGCCGACTCGGAGTCGGTCTTTGTTGCCGACGCGGAGTCAGTCTTTGTTGCCGACGCGGAGTCGGTCTTTGGTGGTTTTCCTGTAACGCATTCAGATACTAATGAAAAGAAACTTTTTTCTCAGTGTAGTATACTTAGCTTTTTCGCAGCTGTTTGCCTTCGTGGGTCTTTGGTGCCGATGCGGAGTCGGTCTTTGTTGTCGACGCGGAGTCGGTCTTTGGAGCCGACGCAGAGTCGGTCTTTGTTGCCGACGCGGAGTCGGTCTTTGTTGCAAATGCGGAGTCGATCTTTGGTGCCGACGCGGAGTCTGTCTTTGGTGCCGACGCGGAGTCGGTCTTTGTTGCCGACGCGGAGTTGGTCTTTGGTGCCGACACGGAGCTGGTCTCTGTCTAAGAAATATACTCATCCCAAGAGCGTGATAAAACAAGGATATTCTGAATAATACTCTATTAAAGAATCAGCAAGCTACTGATAATACCGTCCGCATTCCGAATGCGGGGGAGAAGCTTCCCATTTTGATGCCAGCTTGCTTCCTTCCATTGGGGCATTGTTGATGCAAATTTGAGACGCTGGAGGTGCCGACGCACCTGGGGCCGTGAGGTTTCCTCGAACGAACTTGCCCAAGTGGCCCTGCTGGACAAACTTTTCAATGGCCTTCTTCAAATGGCGGTAATCTTCGGTGTCATGTCCATAGTCTTGGTGATACCGGCAGTAAAGCTCTTTGTTGTGGGGGTTTACTGACTTTAGGGGACGTGGGCGTTGAAAGTAAGGCTCATCCTCAATCTCTAGCAGGATGTGGGAGATCGGAGCCATGAGAGAAGTAAATCGCCCCCTTAGGAACCAGCGCCTGGGGCCGGTGGTCAAAGCGACGGGGTGGTTCGGGCTGCCTGGATCATCCCTCAGCTGGTTCCGTGGGTGTTGGCTTCTTATTGGAACTCCTGTCGGCTTCCCTTCTAGACGAGTCAGCCTCGTTGGCACGGATGTACTTTTGGGCCTGGAGGAGGAGGTCGGAATAAGAGCTTGGGGGCTTCTTATCCAGGGAGAAGGTGAAGCGGGACAGAAGGAGTCCCCGCTTCAGCGCCAGGGTGGCCACCGCATCGTCGAGATGGTAGACCTCGAGGGCGGTGGTTTTGAATCGGGACACGAAGTCCCGCAGTGACTCTCATTCCTTTTGGCGGACGGAGAAAAGGTTGTCTGCCACCCTTGGGATCCGGCGGCAGGCATCAAAGTGGGCCAAAAATGCCCTCTCCAGCTCCCGGAATGAGTCTATGCTGTGAGGGGGCAGGCGTGAGTGCCATGCACGGGTGGCCTTCCGCAAAGTTGCAGGGAAGGCCTTGCAGAGGAGGGCGTCTGGGGTGCCCTGGATTTGCATCATAGCTTTGTAACTCTCGAGGTGGTCGAGGGGGTCAATCGTACCATCGTACGGGTCCACTTGGGGAAGCGGAACCTCGAGGGAACCGGTTCCTCCAGTATGCGGTGAGTATAGGGAGGACGAGTGTCGAACTCTTCTTCCGGCTGATGGTTGATTTTCTTGGCGAGCTCATCGAGACGCCTGTTGCACTCCTCCAGGCGTTCCTCCGCCTGGCGGCTGATCGTTGGGGCCCTCCGAGATGGCTCGAAGGAAGAAGAAGAAGAGGAGGTAGAAGGATATGGGGATAGAAGTCGGGACTTCCGCCTGGGTTCCTCGTGACGATGTGGCTTGGGAGGAAACTCGTTGGGGCCGCGATCAGAGGACCGTGGCCACTTGGAGGGCTTGCATTGAGGCTTCCTAAGGGAAACTTGACGTCGGCCGGTCTCTCGCCGACCGGCCTCTCACCGAGGAGAACCTCCCCTCGCCGAATGTTGACTGGCAAGGGGAGCAGTCTGAAGCTGGGTGGCCATGGACTGTTGTTGCTGGAGCCCGTGAACTATGGCGGTGAGATTCTGGACTTGCTGGGAGAGGGTTGCCAGCTGCTCTGCTGTTTGGACAGCGGTGTCCGGCGGCGGGCAGGTGACCAGAAGGTCGGCAACAGGGGGATTGGCCTCCTGCTGTCTAGTTGGCGGGGGAAACCCCGCTGGGCAGCTGATGGAGGTGTCCTGAGCTCGGGTCACCACCATGGCTTCTTGAAGAGAAGAGGGGGAGAGAGATGTAGCTCAGGGAGAACGTTCGCTACTTTTTCTTATCCCCCTACCTGGTGCGCTAATCTGATGACGCTCAATCACCTCTCCTGGACGTCGGGAACGGAGGTGCTTCTCGAATCCTCGCTTCATCGGGGTGCCTGCAAAGAAGTCCCAGGACCGGAGGGGGTCTCCGGCGGGACCCTCCGACGGCCAAGTTAGTGACTGAGGTCACAGCTGAAGAAGGGCTCGAATGAGCCCTATTTTGTGTGGAAAAGGGGGATCTCTGAGAGGAGGAATCCCTTTCTGAGAGTTGAGATAACGATTTTTGGGGGTTATCGCGCATACCTATTTGGTGAGTGGATTCACCTTTTTATAGGGGTTGATCCTGGCATGATCATGTGGGATTGCATGAGTCAGAAGATCTGCTGAGCCCTTGCGTGAATCTGGGCTGGTTAGTGGGCTACATCCCATCAGCCAGCGGGGCTGTCGGGCAGCGCGCGTCAGGCGCTGTCGGGTGGCGCATGTCTGGCGCTGTCAGGCGGCGAGCATCAGAGAGGCGATTTCTTGAACCGCTGGGGCTGATCTGGCGGGAACTGGGAAATCTCGTCTTATCAGGGCCGAGCCGGGTCGACCAGAGATGGCTGGGGCCAATCCTGCTGGCAAGACAGTGCTGGGGCGGGCCGAATCGATGGACTTGGAGGCGTCGGGGCCGAGTCAGGCCGGCCGGAGATGGCCTTGGCCGACTCAGCAGGACTGGAAACGCCGGGGCCGAGTCGGGCTGGCCGGGGATGGCCTTGGCCGACTTGGTGGGACTGGAGAGGCGGAGGAAGTGTCGGGTCGGCGGAACTGGAGACGCCAAGGCCGAGTCGGGCTGGCCGGGGATGGCCTTGGCTGACTCGTCGGGACTGGAGACGCCGGGGCCGAGTCGGGCTGGCCGGGGATGGCCTTGGCCGACTCGATGGGACTGGAGATGCTGGGGCTGAGTCAGGCTGGTCGGGATGGCCTTGGCCGACTCGGCGGGACTGGAGACGCCGGGGCCGAGTCGGGCTGGCCGGGGATGGCCTTGGCCGACTTGGCGGGACTGGAGACGCCGGGGCCGAGTCGGGCTGGCCGGGGATGGCCTTGGCCGACTCGACGGAACTGGAGACGCCGAGGCCGAGTCGGGCGGGCCTGGGATGGCCTTGGCCGACTCGGCGGGACTGTAGACGCCGTGGCCGAGTCGGGCCGGCCTGGGATGGCCTTGGCCGACTCGGTGGGACTGGAGACATGGAGGAAGTGTCGAGGCCGCTTTGCTTGGAGAAGTAGAGGCCGGTTGGGAAGATGCCGGGGCCGCCTGGGAAGTGCCGGGGCCGGGGGGTGCCGGGGCCGCCTAGCTTGGACACGCCGGGGCCGACTGGGAAGATGTCGGGGTCGCCTAGCTTGGACACACCGGGGCCGGCTGGAAAGATGCCAGGGCCGCCTGGGAGGTCCTGGGCCACCTAGCTTGGAAGCGCCAGGGCCGGCTGGGAGGTGCTGGGCCGCCTAGCTTGGACACGCCGTGGCCGGCTGGGAAGTGCCGGGCCGCCTAGCTTGGACACGCCGGGGCCGGCTGGCTTGGAGAAGCAGGGGGCCAGCTAGGAAGATGTCGGGGCCGCCTGAGAGGTGCCGAGCCGCCTAGCTTGGATAAGCCGGGGCCGCCTGGGAAGTGTCGGGGCCGACTTGCTTGGGAACGCAGGGGGCCGGCTAGGAAGATGCCGGGGTCGCCTGGTAGTGTCGGGGCACCTAGCTTGGACACGCCGGGGCCGGCTGGCTTGGAGACGCAGGGGGCCGGCTAGGATGATGCTGGGGCCGCCTGGGAGGTGCCGGGCCGCCTAGCTTGGACACGCCGGGGCCGATTGGGAAGTGCCGGGGTCAGCTGGCTTGGAGACGCAGGGGACCGGCTAGGAAGATGTCGGAACTGCCTGGGAGGTGCCGGGGCCGGCTAGGGAGTGTCGGGGCTGACTGGGAAGTGCCGGGGCCGCCTAGCTTGGAGACATCCGTCTTTGGGGCCGCTTAGCTTGGAGACGTCCGCCTTTGGGGCCGTCAGTCTTGGAGGTGTCGGCCTTTGGGGCCGTCGGTCTGGGAGTCGTCGGCCTTTGGGACCGTCGGTCTTGGAGGTGTCGGCCTTTGGGGCCGTCGGTCTTGGAGCCATCGCTCTTGGAGATGTCGGCCTTTGGGGCCGTCGTCTTGGAGATGCCGGCCTTTGGGGCCGTCGGGTGTCGGCCTTGGGGGCCACCGGTCTTAGAGCTGTCGGCCTTTGGGGCCGTCCAAAAAATTTTATTATTTTTTTTCATGGGGTCAACTGGCCCCATCAAGACCATTTTGAAAAAAAAGTTTTTAGATGTTTTTATATTAAAAAATATATTTCTAAATATATTTATATGAAAACATGTATTATATTTATATATAAAATATAAAATAACCTTGACTATATTTGAATATAGCGAAGTACATGATTCGATCATCTTTTTCACCCTTGGATTCACATGGATTATGGAGCCACCCATCTTTTTTACTTTTTTCATCTTTGAGATTTGTGAATTATGTAAATTTAAGGTGGAAGATATGACTAGATCTAAACTCAACTATATTCCAATATGGCCAAGCCTACCTTTATAATATATATATAGATAAATTTTGAATTGGGTGTAATTTTTCTTAGCCTAGGCTCGAACTGAAATTTGATCGGGCTTGAAAATACAAGCTCGACCTGACCCTATATGCCAAAAATTAGGCCTGGACACTTTTTTTTTGGACCAACCCATAGGTTGGTACATTGGCCTCACTTTTGGCTCTTCACAGGGCCTACTTCACTGGTCAATCTCTGCCCCGAGCCAATGAACATTTCTTCTTTTTTTTTTTTTTTTTTTTTCTTTGTTTCTCCTCCTCCTCCTTTGTTTATCCTGATTTTCTCTCTCTTTTCATTTCCTTCTCTTCATTTCATTTCTTTCCCTCGCTCTCTTCCATCTTTTCTCCATTCTCTTCTTAGGATTAGACCTAGCCAAAGTCATTCTAACTTTTTATCCAATGAGGGTCTAGCCTTGAAGTAAGATTGGCTACCCTAAATCTATGCTTTGATCATTTTTCTTTAGCCTTTAATTTATTTTTTAGTTTAAGGTTAATTTTATTTATATAGGTAGATAACAATAGTCAAACTCCATCAAGGCCGATTCCAAGCCCAGCTAAAGAAGAAGGGTTGTGTTAGGTACCTGATTGCTAGCGTAAAATTTCATCAAATCCCTTAAAATATGAATCTACTAAATCAAACTGTGCGAAGGATTAGGACGTCCCTATTAAGAGATGCGTTGCATCTGCCTATGGATATTTTGAAAAATAGGTAAGGGGCATTACACCGGCGTTCGGATGCGATGATAAGTGAGCAAGAATTTCTGCACTACAGACGAGTACAGATAAAGAAGTTAGTTCATGATAATCAGCTTACAATAGCAACTTAGAATATAGGAACACTAACAGGTAAAGCTATGAAGATAGTGGACACTATGATTAGAAGAAAAATAAATATAATATACTTACAAGAGACTAAATGGATATGTAAAAGATCTAGAGAAATAGAGAATATAGGATATAAATTATATTATACTGAAAAATATAAAAATAAAAATGGAGTGTGAATAACTGTAGATAAAAATTTTAAGGAATATATTGTTAAGATAACTAGAAAGAAAATCAAATTATATCACTAAAACCTATAATTAAGAATAATATAATTAACATAATTAGTGCAT
This sequence comes from Calamus simplicifolius, assembly GCA_900491605.1. Taxonomy (NCBI): domain Eukaryota; kingdom Viridiplantae; phylum Streptophyta; class Magnoliopsida; order Arecales; family Arecaceae; genus Calamus; species Calamus simplicifolius. Next base: position 475,622 of record UESW01003925.1, read on the forward strand.
ATGCATCATAAGTAGGATTAGACCAACAAACTAAGACATAATTTTGGAAAGACAGACGGGTAATGTAGGAAATACCACAAGAAAAAATATATTTGAAAGGATATTTTAATAAACATGTAGGTAAATAGAGGGATGGATATGAAATGGTACATAGAGGATATGGATTTGGAGATAGGAGTGAAGTTGGCGTGAGCTTATTAGACTTTGCAGTGGCATATGATCTAACAATAGCAAACACTTATTTCAAAAATAAATATGAATATTTAACAATATTTAAAAGTAAATCTAATAAAAGTTAAATAGATTTTTTTTTTAATTAGAAAGATAGATAAAATAATATGCAAAAACTATTAAGTTATTTTAGGAGAAAGTTTAACTTCACAACATAGGATAACGATAACAAACATATGGATAAAATAAAATATAGAGTAAAATATAAAACTATTAATCTAAAAATTAAATAGTAAAATTTGAAAGAAGAAAAACTATAATTATTTTAAAAAAAGTTAGTAAGAGAAATGATTATGAATATAAATAGTGGTCCCAATTTAATATGGAAAAAGATAACTAAATGCATAAAAAATATAGTAAAAAAAGTTACAGAAGAATCAAAAGGAGGACTAGTAGAAAAAAAAACTTATGGTGGAACGAGAAAGTTCAAGCTGCCATCAAGTTTAAAAGGATAAACTATAAAATTTGGCAAGCGGCTAAGAATGAATAAGTTTTAAAAAGTATAGGCATACAAAGAAAGAAGCTAAAAAAGTGATAAATAATGCTAAACTTAAAGTATATAATGATTTATATAATAGACTATATACAAAAGAAGGTGAAATAGGTAAAGATGTGAATCATAGAGTTAAAGTATAATGGATTAAGTGAATGAGTGTTTTGGAAGTACTATATGATGGACGCATCTCATTAAATTAAAAAAAATTTATAAAATCGCTATTAGGCTAGCTATGCTATATGAAATAGAGTGTTGAGCAATATTAAAACAACATGTGAATAAATTAAGTACAACAGTAATGCGTAGTTAAAATGGATATGTGATAAAACCTTAAAAAATAGAATTAAAAATAAACATATAAGATAAATGATAGAAGTAGCCCCAATTGAAGATAACATGAGAGAAAATCGATTATGGTGGTTTAAATATATACAACGTAGACCTTTAGGTAGTGTTTGATTCATAAAAAGCTATCCCTGAATAAGATAGCATTTATCCAGAAAATAGCTCAAGGGATAATCACCTTTTTTAAATTACAGCTTTCATCAAGAGATAACTCTAGTTATTCCTCAGGTCTCTAGGGAATAAGTTCAGGAAATAACCCATGGTTAAACATGGATTATCCTCTTTGGTTAAACTTTTTCAGAATTATCCCTTCTAGTTATAGCTTTTGGGAATAAAGAAGGATATCTAACCATTTATCTCCTATATCAAACATAGCCTTAGATGCTTCAGTTAGAAAGAGTGATCTTTTAACAATCTATTGTAAGGATAGAGGGAGAGGTAGACCTAAACTAACATGGACAGAAATAATTAACAAAAATATAACTATTTGTAATTTGAATGTCTGAATTGGTTCTGAATAGAACAGAGTAGAGGAAGCAGATTTATGTAGCCGACCCCATGTAGTTAGAAAAAGGCTTAGATAAAATGAGTTGAGTTGTGTTGAGATAACAATAGTCAAAGCAAGGAGAAGGCTTACCTAGGATTTATTCCCACAAATCATCTAATTAAGGCATGGCTATAGTATTTTAATTTAATTTAATTTAAAAGTATGTAGTATTGTGTATAGTTAGGCTAATATGAACCTAAACCAAGGATTAGCATAATAAATCAAGATTTTTAGATTGTGAAAATAAAAAATAAATCATTTAATTAATGTCTCTAGAAATTTTCTTAGTTATTTCCATACTGATATATTTACATTTTAAAAAAAATACATTTTGAAGAGACAATCTTGAAATAATTGGACTTAATTATAGTTTTGCTTATTACAAGTAATCTTACCCTAAATAGAATGTTTTTATCTCTATATATATATATATATGTGTTTATGATATTATTAAATGCCTTAAAATACTATAAATTATTTTGCAAGCCTTATTAATATGTAAATTGGATTAAGCCTATTAAAATTTGATATATTTTTGAAAATTTATATGCATATACATTTATAAGTTTTGGTTGCCATTGTTTTTTTGTTTGTTCTCTTTCATGCATGTGTCTCATATTATAAATTTTAGCTCATGTTTAACATAAAAAACTAAATAGTTCAAGGATTGCAAACAAATTGAATTTGATTTTGGACATCCTTTATCTCAATCCAATTTAATTTTAAGATCATATCTTGATTTTGGACCCTGGTAGGTTTATCAAAATCATTTTATACTCAATAGGTTATTTAGGTTATGGCAAGATCAAGCTTGACCCAAACTTAACATAAAATATGTATACCGATTTAAATTAAGATGAAATTTAAGTCAAGTTTGTAGTTTAAAACAAGTCTTTAGTTATAGTTTATAACTAAACATATAATAATTCAAATCAAATATAAACTTAATTAATTTTTACATTAAAAAATTAAATTTAAATATTTAAATATTTTGTTTTTTTAATTATAATTTGACCAAAGTAACAATTATTCTCAAGTTATAAGCTTATGAAAAAAGAGAAATTGATTTACTTGAGATCATTGTTAATGAGAATCCACCAAAATGAAAAATAACTTCAATATAATTAAATGGGAAAAGGTAGGAAAACATAGGGTTATTGGGATTAACAAAGAGGAATTAGTATAATTTTAGTTCACTTGATAATTTGTTAAGGACATCTAGGGAACAAAAGAATTAATATTGTTGATGCTTGATCACCAGAAAGATAGAAAAATTTTCTTTGTTCGAGATCCCCGACTGAAGGAAGAAAAAATCCCCTTTCTCCCTGGATTCCCTCCTTTTATACTCCTTGAATTTTTGAAGAAAAAATTGCCCTCTGGCCTTCGTCATCATGTCGTCAGCGTCAAATCATATTTCTTTCTTTTCCGAATAAGATTAATGTGTAAGATTAGTGTATAAGATCAATGGTCAGCCACTGCGAGGGCGTGCCACGTGATCGTTTACTGTTAATTAACACCAGAAGTATTAAGGAACTTGCCCTGGAAGTTAAGAATCGTCATGATGGGTTTCGGTCTTCCCAAGGGAATGTCAGAGTTAGTGGAAAGTTATCTGGCTCTAAAACAGGTGCTTAGTATCTCCTTTATTTGAGCTTTTCGATGAATGGTAACGTTATGGCATTTGTCTTATCCAATCCATTTAAAGCGCTATGATGTTTGATAATTCTTGGGCTCTGTTCCAGACATGACAGTTTGTAGCGTTAAGTACTCACTTTTATGAAAATAGCTTTGAGAGCTTGGAGGCCGCCCAAAACCTTGGGGCCGCCTAGAACTGGGGGCCGCTCAAAACCTCGGGGCCGCCCAAAACCTGGAGGCCGCCCAGAGCTTGGAGGCCACCCAGGACTTGGGTGCAACCTAGGACTTGGGGGCCGCTCAGAACTTGGGGGCCGCCCAGAACTAGGGGCCGCCCAAAACCTAGGGTCTGCCCAGGATCGGGAGGCCGCCCAGAGCTTGGGGGCCGCCCAGAACTAGGGGCCGCCCAAAACCTCGGGTCCGCCCAGGATCGGAAGGCCGCCCAGAGCTTGGAGGCCGCCTAGAGCTTAGGGGCCACCCAGAACTAGGGGCCGCCCAAAACCTGGGGACCGTCCAGGACCGAAAGGCCGCCCAGACCCTGGGGGCCGCTCAAAACCTAGGGACCGCCTAGGACCGGGAGGCCGCCCAGAGCTGGGGGTCCTGTGCTAAGGGTTCCAACCTATTCCCCGCGGACCGACCATATCTCGACCTGTCCTTCATTTATTGACCATATCATATGCCCCCTCGCCCCTGTCCCTTGTGCTCAGCCGTACTGCACGTGCAAAAGGGGAAGGGGCGGAAAATTGAATTTAAATTTGTAAACACGATAGATTGACGCTTCGAAACAGAGAAAAGGAAGGCGCGTATCCCTAAGGGGATAACACCTTTTCGTCTGCCCGGTCCCACTTAGGGATCGCCGCGTGGTTTTGTGGCGCTCGAGGGGTTATATTCAAAAATATATTAAAAGGGGTTCATCCTCTCTACTTCTTTGCCTTTTATTCTTGTCGCGTTTTCTGTGTCTTTACTCTTCCAAGTTCAGGTTAATCGACCTTTCTTTCTCCTTTTTCTTCTTCATGGATCCTCGTCAAGATGGGAAAGGCAAGAGCCCACTGATTGAGCCCTCTCGTGAGGAGATTATCCAGGTGTGTCGCCAAGCTCTCGGAGGCGTGACCATTCGCGGGGATCAACCAGCTCCACGGCTAGTGTCTAGGGCATTATCCCAATCCCCTAGGATTTCTTCTTCATCCACTAGCCATGAGGTAGGACTTTCGGTAGCTACCCCTAAGTCGACCGGTCTGACGGAGATTGCTTCAATCACGTTCTCTCAGGATCTTAGAAATCTTAGGGCCCGGTTTGGGATCCCCAACAATATTCGTCTTTCCGTTCTCCTCCCCGAAGATAGGGTTACTCTTATGCAACCGGGGAAGGTTGCGTTGTACGAAGAATTTTTTAAATGTGGCCTACGACTGCCTTTGCATCCTTTTTTTGTAAATTTGTTGAATATGTACCATCTTATCCCTGCGCAACTTACCCCTAACTCCATCCGCATCATCTTTTCATTTTTAGTGCTTTGTCATTTCCATGGGGCTTCCGCCCGGCTCTCCCTATTTAGGGCTTTGTATAGGATCTGGAATCCCATAAGGGATGGGTGGTGGAGTTTTGCGTCCAGGCCCAGGAGAGTCCTCGGGCTTAACCTCCCTTCCAAAATCAAAGGGTGGAAGTTGCGGTTTTTTTATGCACATTTAGAGGGGGTGGACGTGAACTGGGGTGTTCCTGATACCAGTTCTAATCAGAACTCAACCATCGAAGAGAGAGATCAGGAATTGTTTAATATTCTGGTGTCTACTGTCGTGCCCCCTAATAAGGAACTGTTATCGGAGGATAACCTTCAGGGGATCGCGTCCATGCCAGTGTCGCTGCCCACAGTGCCCGGTGAACTTCAAAGAGTTTCATCATTGTTATTACTATTCTCTCTTCTCTTCTTCTCTCTTTCTTTTTTTTTGGGTATTTCGTATTTGAATATGCGTATGAGAATGTATTTTAGCGCATACATTCCACTTACATTTGGCATTTCTAGAGCACTTTTTAACTAACCTTGGATTCTTGATTTTGCAGCAATGAAGTTCTCCCAGGATGCGATAATATTGAGCCTCCGAAAGAGGAAAGGAAATGCCCGTGGCGCGACAAGGGCCGGGCCTAAGAGGCCTTGTCAAAGGGAGCCGGGTCACTCAACCCAGCCTCCGACAATCCTCCCCGAGGCGATATTAGTAGAGGAGGATGGGGGAGAGGAGAGCCCCCCTGTCGGGATACCTATCGGGGGTCTCCCTGTGGAGGGCCCATCGGGGGCCACCTCCTCCCCCACCAGAGATATTGGGGGCCATCGGGGAGTAAAGGGTTGGCCAAGACCTGCCCGCCAGACCCGCAATCGTCAAAAGGAGCAGATATCTCTGCTCCCCCGGACATCTCGAAGGATCCGCCTCAATCCTCAGGGATGCCCAGCCAGGGTGTGGCGTACAAGAGCTGTTTATCAGAAACAGTTCTTAAACTTTCGATCTTGCCCAGGTTTCAAGCCAAGATGAGGGGCTTGTCGCTGGAGGAATCCTTCGATACGATGTTTACAGCTGCGCTCCAGGTAGAATCACGGTCTTCCTCCCTTTTCTCTTTCCCTTATTTCTTTTCTTCCGTAATTACAGAATTCATGTATTCATCGACTGTTTAATATTAATGTCCAACGGCCTTTTCGTGCTTCATGAGGATTTGGTCAGCGCTAAGTCCAACAACGAGGGCCTGAAGAAAGAACTATCGGAAGTAAAGGCCCGAGAATTGAGGGCGTCACTTGACCTTCAGGCCGTTCGGGAAGACAACCGTGCGTGGTGGGAGAGGGCCGAGAGGGAGCTGCAGACCCTGGATGCGAAACTGTCTGAAACCAGGGCAAAGCTACTGCCGACGGAGGAAAAATTGAAGGAGGCCATTCTCAAATTAGAATACACCGAGAATCGGGCCGACAACGCAGAGGCAGCGGCCCTTGATGCTGCAGAGAAGCTGGCCCTGGCCAAGAAGGAAACGAAGGAAGCCCTAGACAAGATGGCCATAATTGAGACAAAGGCTCAAGAAAGGGTGGCCGCGGCCGAAGCTCGGGCTCGGGAGGCCATCAAGGAATATACGAATTCCCCCGATTTTACTTCGGAATTTCGTGAGGCTGTTATGGATGCCTTTGTCCAAGGCTTTGAGAGGTGCAAAAGAAGATTGTCCCGACATTTCAAACTAGAAGACCTCGAACGTTTCTAGCCAGCAGACGACGAAGAAAACTCCGATGCTGAGGTTGAAGATACCGCCGACAAAGCAGTGATAGCGAAAGAATCTGCCACCAAAGCGACCGCAGTTGAAGAGTCAACTACCGAGCCGACCACAATGGGTGGGCGTCCCAGGAATCAATAGGAACGCGGCTATGTTGGACTTCATCTCTTCTTCTGCTTCCTTGCTCTTCTTTCTTTTCTTTTTTTTTTTTTTTTTTTGCTCCGTCCTCAACAGACTCTTTTTGTAAGCCGATCGACGTCAGCTTGTAGAGGATACTCTTTGGAGTTTTGTAGCAGCTTAACTTTTAAATGAATGAGTATCAGTTCTTCGTTCTTGTTTGTTTGTTATTGCAATTGATCGGCCTCTGATCTTTAACCATTATACTTATAGGAAGTAAAGGGACTCATCTCCCCCTCTGGCCTTTCAAGGCTTAATCCACAGACCGACGTTAGGTTCGTCCCTAGGATCGTAGAGCCGCTGAGTTCTTTTTCAAGAACCATCTCGGGGGTAGTTGGATACCAGCCCGAGAGTTCGACTCGAGGCCGCCTAGGCCTTGGACTTGAATCTCCTCAGGGGTATGCAACACCAACCCAGGGGTGTCCTTAGGACCGTGGGGCCGTCGAGTTCTTTTTCAAGAACCGTCTCAGGGGCAGTCGATACCAGCCCGAGAGTTCGACTCGAGGCCACCTAGGCCTTGGACTTGAACCTCCTCAGGGGTATGCAATACCAACCCGGGGGTGTCCTTAGGACCGTGGGGCCGTCGAGTTCTTTTTCAAGAACCGTCTCGGGGGCAGTCGAATACCAGCCCGAGAGTTCGACTCAAGGCCGCCTAGGCCTTGGACTTGAACCTCCTCAGGGGTATGCAACACCAACCCGGGGGTGTCCTTAGGACCGTGGGGCCATCGAGTTCTTTTTCAAGAACCGTCTCGGAGGTAATCGAATACCAGGCCGAGAGTTTGACTCGAGGCCGCCTAGGCCTTGGACTTGAACCTTCTCAGGGGTATGCAACACCAACCCGGGGGTGTCCTTAGGACCGTAGGGCCGTCGAGTTCTTTTTCAAGAACCGTCTCGGAGGTAATCGAATACCAGCCCAAGAGTTTGACTCGAGGCCGCCTAGGCCTTGGACTTGAACCTCCTCAGGGGTATGCAACACCAACCCGGGGGTGTCCTTAGGACCGTGGGGCCGTCGAGTTCTTTTTCAAGAACTATCTCGGGGGCAGTCGGATACCAGCCCGAGAGTTCGACTCGATGCCGCCTAGGCCTTGGACTTGAACCTCCTTAGGGGTATGCAACACCAACCCGGGGGTGTCCTTAGGACCATGGGGCCATCGAGTTCTTTTTCAAGAACCGTCTCGAGGGCAATCGAATACCAGCCTAAGAGTTCGACTCGAGGCCGCCTAGGCCTTGGACTTGAACCTCCTCAGGGGTATGCAACACCAACCCGGGGGTGTCCTTAGGACCGTGGGGCCATCGAGTTCTTTTTCAAGAACCATCTCGGGGGCAGTCGAATACCAGCCCGAGAGTTCGACTCGAGGCCGCCTAGGCCTTGGACTTGAACCTCCTCAGGGGTATGCAACACCAACCCGAGGGTGTCCTTAGGACCGTAGGGCCGTCGAGTTCTTTTTCAAGAACTATTTACAGGAAATCTTTGAATGTGTACATTTATTGACTTCTTGGGTAAATACATCCATTACATTATTGATGGTATTGCCAGAGATTGTTTGCGTTCCATGTTCGAGGGATTGGTTGTCCACTCAAATCTTCAAGTCGGTATGCTCCACGATGAAGGACTTCTGCGACTCGGTAGGGCCCTTCCCAATTCGGGGACAACTTGCCCCCTTCCGTCGGTTTAGATATTTCGGCTCTTCTAAGGACCAAGTCTCCCTGGCGGAAGCTTTTCGGGCGGACGCGAGCATTATAATATCTCGCTACCCGCTGCTGGTAGGCCACCATTTTGACTTGAGCTCGATCCCTTACTTCATCAATGAGGTCGAGACTGGCTCTTAAATTAGGGAGATTGTCAACTTCATCATACGACTCCACTCGAATACTTGGCAGGCCAATCTCGACCGAAATAACAGCTTCGGAGCCGAAAACCAGGTTGAAAGGCGTTTCTCCTGTTGGCATCCTAGGAGTTGTGTGGTAGGCCCAGAGCACGCTTGGGAGTTCTTCCATCCATCTTCCCTTAGATGTGTCCAGCCTGGTTCTCAGTCCTCGTAATATCATACGATTCGTGACCTCGGCCTCTTCATTAGACCGCGGATGGCTAACAGAGGCGAATCGATGAGTGATGCCAAAATTGGCACAGAAAGCTCTAAAGGCAGTGTTGTCGAACTGTCGGCCATTGTCGGTGACAAGAGTATGAGGTATACCGAATCGATAGACAATAGATTTCTAGAGAAAAGCCTTGACTTTGGCTTCAGTGATCTGGGCGAGCGCCTCAACCTCGACCCACTTAGTGAAATAATCAATAGCTACAAGCAGGAATTTCCGCTGTCCTGACGCCGGTGGGAAAGGGCCGAGGATGTCCATGCCCCATTGGGCGAAGGGCCATGGGGCGAAGAGAGGACTCAACAGGGAAGCCGGTTGCCGCTGAATACAAGCATACCGCTGACATTGGTCACATCTCTTACTAGCTCAGTAGCATCCTCTTGCATGGTTAGCCAATAATATCCTTGTTGGAGAGCTTTACGTGCCAAAGATCTGCCCCCCGAATGATTTCTGCATATACCTTCATGAATTTCCCTAAGAATGTAATCCGCGTCTGCTGGGCCGACGCATTTGAGAAAAGGCTGGGAAAAGGATTTCTTATAGAGTTGGTCATCCAGCAATATGAACTTAGAGGCTCTCCGTTTAAGCAGCTTGGCTTCTCCATGATCGGCCAGGAGGACGCCGTCTTTCAAGTATTAGACATAGGCGTCCATCCATGTTTCTTCCTGTGTAACTGGCAGAACTTCTTCTATGGCTTCAATGCTAGGTATCTCCAGGTACTCAATATAAGTTTTGCCCATAGCGCTATCCGCTGATGTGGCAAGTCGGGCCAACATATCAGCTCTGGCATCTCTCCTCTAGGGATGTAACTGATAGTGAAGCAATCTAGTAAGGGGATTAACAGATTCACCTTGCTTAGATACTGGGACATAATAGGATCTCAGGCCTCGTACTCCCCGGCCACTTGGGCAGAAATGAGTTGCGAGTCAGTAAAAGCTTGGAGACGCTTGATGCCCAGCCCATGCGCCAGTTTAATCCCGGCTAACAAGGATTCATATTCAGCTTGATTGTTAGTGGCTTCAAAGAGGAAACGGAGAGCATACTCCAACACCACGCCCTCCGGACTGGCAAGAATAAGGCCGACTCTACTCCCCTAGGAGTTAGAGGCCCCATCGACATGGAGGATCCATGCCCCATCGTTCTCCTCGTCGGCATCTGAAGGAACTTGAGGGGAATCTTCTTGATGCTTCTCAGACCAAGTACACTCTACCAGGAAATCGGCTAAGACTTGGGATTTCAGTGCGGCCCAGGGCTGAAAGGATAAGTCAAACTCCCATAACTTGATGGCCCACTTAGCCAATCGGATGTGTCAGGACGGGACAAAATGAGGGGCTGGTCTGTGAGTACAATTATAAGATGAGCCTGAAAATATGGTCTGAGCCGCTGGGCGGAGATAACCAAAGCAAAGATAACCTTTTCCGTTTTGGAATACCTTTCTTCTGCGCCATGAAGTACTTTACTAGTATAATATATAGGTTTCTGAATGGCATGGTCATCAATACGCACCAAAACGGAGCTGATGGCTTCCGAGGAAGTCGCGAGATAAAGGAAGAGCTTTTCTCCTTCCTCCGGTTTAGATAACAGGGGTGGCGTGGATAAGAACTCCTTAAGCTCATCAAAAGCTCGCTGACAATCTTCGTCCATTCAAAACCATCTGCTCTGTGCAAAACTTTGAAGAAAGGCAGACACCTCTCCGCTGATCTTGACAAAAATCGGCTCAGCGCTGCTATCCTTCCGGTAAGTTGCTGTACCTCCTTCTTACAGGCTGGTGGCCTCATATCAAGAATGGCCTGAATCTTCTCGGGTTTGCCTCAATTCCCCGCTGGGTCACCAGAAAACCCAAGAATTTCCTGCAGTAACTTCAAACGCGCATTTGCGTGGGTTAAGCTTGATTCTATGAAGTAGGAGGTTATGGAAAGTTTCCTCCAGCGATATGGTTGGCAGCACAAGTACTCTTCGTCAGCATATCGTCTACGTACACTTCCATATTGCGGCCGAGCTGATCTTTGAAAACTTTATTCATCAGCCTTTGGTAGGTGGCCCCAGCATTCTTTAACCCAAAGGGCATTGCTTTGTAACAATAAATGCCCTTCTCAGTAACAAAAGAGGTATGTTCTTCATCCGAGGGGTTCATGTTTATTTGATTATACCCCGAGAAGGCGTCCATGAAACTAAGAAGTTTGTAGCCGGAAGTAGAATCCACTAACTGGTCGATCCGTGGCAATAGAAAACTGTCCTTAGGACATGCTTTGTTAAGATCAGTATAGTCAATGCATATTCTCCATCCCCCACTGGTCTTTTAGACCATGACACATTAGCTAGCCAGTCAGGGTATTGCGCCTCTCGAATATGGCTGGCCATAAGCAATTTATCCACTTCTTCATCTATAGTTCTTTGCCGCTCAGGAGCGAAACTCCTTTTTTTCTGGCGGACCGGTCGGCATTCTGGGTTGATATTAAGCCGGTGAGTGATCACCTTCAGGGGAATCCCAACCATGTCTATCACCTTCCAAGCAAAGATATCGACATTCACCTGCAAGAAGGCTAGGAGCTGACTCCGGCTTCAGGAGAGAGGAGTTTGCCGATTTGCACAATCTTGCCTGGTCGTCCCCAGGGGACAAGATACCAAACGTTTTGCCGGTTCCCCCCTCCACTCGTCTCCCTGGGATCGAATGATTTGGCAGCCGGGGGAACCGCAATCGCCTGAGGACTGGGAGCTAGATGATAACAAGGTGTGACTGAGTCTACCTCCCCATACATTTCGCCAATTCCTTGGTTAGTAGGGAATTGCACCAGCAGACGTTTAGTGGATATAACCGCATCTAGCATATTTAATCAGGACGGCCAAGAATGGCATTGTATGTCAGGGGCACCCGGGCCACCAAGAAGTCCAGCATCACTGTGCTCTGACGCGGTGGTGACCCTGCCGTAGCAGGTAGGGTGATCTTGCCCTCTACCCATATGGAATCTCCTGTGAAGCCAACTAGAGGGGCAACTACAGGTCGAAGAGAGTCAAGAGATAAACCCATTCGAAGAAATGCATCATAAGTAAGCACATTGGCGGAGCTCCGCTATCGATTAAAATCTTCTTACAGGATGCTTAGCGACCGTCATAGAGATGATGACGCTATCATCTTTTACAACACCTCCCCAGTTATATCTCCCTAGAGGGATTACATTTTCTAACCTTCCCTCTCCTCTCGGCCTCTTATAAAGTGATGCTCCTCCACGGGCAATCATTCCCACCATTTGCTCCGTAGGGGCATTATCGATGTTGGCCTGAGGCGGAGGAGGACCCATCAAAGCTGGTACAGGTGGAATCTCCTTCTTCTGGATGTACTACCCCAGATATCCCCTTTATATAAGCTCTTCAATGGACTATTTCAGATTGCGGCATTCCTCAGTGTCGTAGCCGTAATCTCTATGGAAACGGTAGTAGCGGCTTCTATCACATGCAACGCCTTTCTTCAAAGGAGTGGACGCCGCAATAAGGCTCATTTTCAATCTCCATGAGGATATGGGCCCGGGGTGCAAGGAGGGGTGTAAGATGATCTTCTCTGGGGGCCAGGCTCTTGCGGCGGTCAGCTGGTCAGCGCGAGGGTTCAGACTTCTTGGGAGAGGGCCCACTCGACTCCGGCAAGCTGGCCTCTTCCCAGTCCTTCCTTCGGCGCCCCTTCTTGACGAATCGGCTTCGTCGGCGCGGATGTACTTCTGCGCATGACTCAAGAGATAAGTATAAGAGAAGTAAGGCCTTTTGTCCAAAGAATAGTGAAATAGGAGGGACGGAGCCCCTGCTTCAAGGCCAGAGTAGCCACAACATCGTCGAGGTGATAGACTTCCAGGCCGCCACCTTGAATCGGGTTATAAAGTCTTTCAGAGATTCCCCATCTTGTTGCTGCACAGAGAACAAGCTGTCTGCCACTCGAGGGATCTTCCGATAAGCGTCAAAATGAGCCAAGAAAGATCTTTCCAGTTGTCGGAGGAGTCAATACTACGTGCAGGCAGACGAGATACCAGGCACGGGCGGCCTTTCGGAGTGTGGCTGGAAAAGCAATACATAAGAGGGCATCAGCTGCCCCTTGAACCTGCATAATAGCCTTGTAACTTTCCAGATGATCCAGAGGGTCGGTGGTGGCATCATAAGGGTCAAGTTGAGGGAAACGGAACCTCCCAGGAATAGGTTCCTCCATAATTCGCCGAGTAAGAGGAGGACGGGTGTCGTAATCGACCCCGGCTGATTATTAATTCTTTGGCTGAGCTTTTCCAATTTCGGTCTTGTTCATCGAGACGCCTCTCCATCTGATCAGCCATCTTTCCTCCAGCTGGCTCAGGGGAAGAAGATAAGGACCGACGACACCACTGGCGGTGCTCCACGTGTGGCTCCTTACCTCGCCGCCGCCTGGCAGGTGGACTACCCGAGGAACGGGTAAGAGAGCGCGATCCACCCTGGGAGCCTTGAGAATGAAGCGCCACCGAGGCGTAGGGGTGGAGAGGCCTTGTAGGAGGGGATCTCCTCCGGGTAGACTGTCGGCTAACAGGGGTAGCCGATTTAGAGTGTAAAGGTGTTTCGAACCGCCGTCGGGCCCCTCTGGAATGTTGCTCCTGCAGTTGCTGAACCATCCCAATGAGGGTTTGAATTTACTGTGTGAGGGTGGCCAACTGGTCTTGGGGGGTAGCTGATACGGCGGTGGTAAGGAAGGAGCTGGAGGGCTTGGCCGGACTAGCTCGGTTGGGTCAGGAGTTCTCTCAATCCGATCAGAAGATGAGAGATGCCCCCCAGACCCCTGGGAAAAATCTTCCTCCGGAGATCTAGTCTTCATGTTGGAAGATCAGAGCTATCTGAAGGAGTCGAAGGTTCACCCCCCTTCCTGGCGCGCCAATCCGTTGATGCTTGATCACCAGAAAGATAGAAAAATTTTCTTTGTTCGAGATCCCCGGCTGAAGGAATAAAAAATCCCCTTTCTCCCTTGATTCCCTCCCTTTTATACTCCTTGAATTTTTGAAGAAAAAATCGCCCTCTGGCCTTCGTCATCATGCCGTCAGCATCAAGTCATATTTCCTTCTTTTCGAATAAGATTAATGTGTAAGATTAGTGTATAAGATCAATGGTCAGCCACTGCGAGGGCGTGCCACGTGATCGTTTACTGTTAATTAACACCAGAGGTATTAAGGAACTTGCCCTGGAAGTTAAGAATCGTCATGATGGGTTTTGGTCTTCCCAAGGGAATGTCAGAGTTAGTGGAAAGTTATCTGGCTTTAAAATAGGTGCTCAGTATCTCCTTTATTTGAGCTTTTCGATGAATGGTGACGTTCTGGCATTTGTCTTATCCAAGCCATTTAAAGCGCTATGATGTTTAATAATTCTTGGGCTCTGTTCCAGACATGACAGTTTGTAGCGTTAAGTGCTTACTTTTATAAAAATAGCTTTGAGAGCTTGGAGGCCGCCCAAAACCTGGGGGCCGCCCAGAACTAAGGGCCGCCCAAACCTGGGGCCGCCCAGAACTTGGGTGCAACCCAGGACTTGGGGGCCACCCAGAACTAGGGGCCGCCCAAAACCTGGGGTTCGCCCAGGATCGGGAGGCCGCCCAGAGCTTGGAGGCCGCCCAAAGCTTGGGGGCCGCCCAAACTAGGGGCCTCCCAAAACCTGGGGTCTGTCCAGGATCGAAGGCCGCCTAGAGCTTGGGGGCCGCCCAGAACTAGGGGCCGCCCAAAACCTGGGGACTGCCCAGGACCGGAAGGCCGCCCAGACCCTAGGAGCCGCTCAAAACCTGGGGATCACCCAGGACCGGAAGGCCGCCCAGAGCTGGGGGTCCTGTGCCGAGGGTTCCAACCTATTCCCCACGGACCAACCGTATCTCGACCTGTCCTTCATTTATTGACCATATCAAATACCATATGTTTCAATATTTTGGGTCAGATTAGATCAAATTCAAGTTAGGTGAACCTTATTTTTCTTGACTTATATTAAACCATAATGATATATATGTTAGGCTGGTTTAAAATTTACAAGCCAAAACTTGATCCAACTTTCAAATGAGGTATAGTTTTTACCTAACTTGAACCCCTAGATCTCAAAGCAAGGCTTGTCTTATTTGGAATGGGTGATTTATATGCTAACCCAATCTATTTGTAACCTTGAATTGTAATTTATTAATACGGCAAGTTTATTTATATTAGCACAAACATTATTGTTTTATTGTTATACGTCATTTATTGCCTCAGCCCTTTTATGCCATGATACCTAGCCACCAAAGATGCATTCTTCCGAGTCTCTATATATTTAAAGACCACCTTAGGCAAGATTACTTTCTTCTTTTTATAAGATAATTGTTGAAAATGTTTAACCTTAACATTTTCATTGAGAATTTTTGAAGATGTTTTTAAAGTACTGGTTCTTAATTCTTTTAATCTAATTAAATGATCTCAAAGGATAAATGAATTGACTCTATTTCCACCCTCTAACAATTTTTCTAGTAATAGAAATCCTTTTATCACTGCAATGCATTTTTTTAGAAAAATCTTCAAGCATAGATTTAAAATTTTTTATGCAATAATTTTCATAATGATAAGAGGAAAATATATTCCTTCCATTATGTTACGTTTGGTTGCATCATATTTCTTCATTATAATTCTTAAAAATAATTTCTTTTTATTTTTTTTTGAATTAAAGTATTTATTAGGGCTTTGTTTGGATCTGTGAAGGGAAAGAAAGGAGAGAGTAAAAAAAAGAAATGGGATGGAAAGGAAAGGAAGGGGGAAGCAAGGATTGATCTTCTTCTTATGTTTGAAAGGATGAAAAATTATCTTGTTTGTATAGAGAGGAGGAAAAGAAGGGGAAGAGTTATGCGATAATTATATCCATTCGAAATAGAAAATAAATCGTAGAAGTGAAAGAATGAAGAATAGAAAATGAAGGAATATTTTGGTGCTTCAAGAACTTAAACTTTTTCCCTCTTCCGACCTTACCTCCGATTTGGGGTTAACAAATTTATCCTCGCTTTGAGGAAAAAGAGGAAAACCGGTTGCTCCCATTTTCTTCCCCTCTTTCTTTCACCCTTCTTTTCCAAAATCTTTCATCTTTCTTTTCTTTCTTTCTTCTTTATTTCCTTCCATCCAAACATACCTAAAAGTTCTTTGTCAATTTGACATTCTTTAATCAATTCTATAACATTTATTTCAAAATCAGTGAAGCAAGGATGACCATAGTTATGTTTTCTAAGTACCATAAGTAATATTTGTTTCCCCGGCTAAACCTTTACTCACGGTCGAGGGTGACCGCACGCGTCTCTGCGGTGATGGGTCCGAAGCGGCAAAACCTTACCACAGATCAATACTTGCGAAGCGCCGGCTAGCGGCCAGGAAAATTTCGAAATCGGCTTTTGATGCGATGGCGCTTCTCAGGCCGCCTCGTCTCCTCCATCTTCGCTTCTCCGCCACCCGCCGTCTCTTCTCCTTCCCGGTTCTCTTCTCTCGCCCCTCGTCTATCCCATCGTTACCTCGCTCCCGTTCCCGGCTTTTCATCGGAACCAGGTCTCGTCCTCCTCCCCCTTCTCTTACCTCCCTCTCTTCTCTCTTTCCCTTTCTTGACCTTGGGCCCTTATGTTAAGCACTACTTCTTCCTTGTTTTTTTTTTCCCCCAGAATTTCGAGCATCCGCCCCCTGAGGAATGGAGTGGGAGTGAGGGCTTTTGTGTCATCAACCAACCCCGTTGAGGCGCTCCAGGAGAAAGCCCGGTCGCAAGCCTACGGCTCTGAACAGATTCAGGTGATTTTAAACTGTAACCGTCCCCTCCTGCGTTTCCCCTCCTCGTTTTAGTCCTTCTCATAATCACTTGAAATATTGTTAGGATTTCTTACTTTTTCGAGAGATTTTGGTGGATGGTCAGGGAACAGAACCCTTTTCCCCCTTTTGCTAAGTTTTTTTTTTTTTAAAGTTTTCAATTAAATTGGAATTTGAGGCGATGGATATTGTTTTCTTTCCCAAACAATGGATTCTTTTATGAAGTGTCATATTTTTAACTCCGTTTGGTCTATTATGCGGTCTGGAGCTTAGGTAAGGTCCTTCTTATGGATCAACTGATGTGTTGGTAATTCACTATCTTCAGGTTTTGGAAGGGCTAGATCCAGTTCGCAAAAGACCTGGAATGTATATTGGGAGCACAGGACCCCGTGGCTTGCATCATCTGGTATCTTCATGTCCTATTTAATCTGCCATTCCACCACTTTTTTTTTTTGTATTTAAATTTTGGTCCGCTTACTTTTGCATATATTTTCTGGTTTCTAGGTATATGAAATATTGGACAATGCCATCGATGAAGCTCAAGCAGGTTATGCCTCAAAAATTGATGTAGTGTTACATGAGGATAATTCTGTGAGCATCACTGACAATGGACGTGGGGTACGGGCCTTCTTTTTTCTTTTAATATCCAAATGTTGATGATAATGAATTTGTAAGGAGATTTTTCTCTCATACTGGGTTTTGTTGAAACAAAAGAACCGTTTTGTCTTCAAACTTAAGCTTTGCTTTTGGATGAGGCTGTGAGAGTTTTCTAAAATCAGAAGCGAACAAAAAGATGCAGAAATGATATTACGTTTAGCTTCCTCTAGGTGAAAGGAAGAATCCAAAAGAAACAAGAAACCCTATAGAAACATAGCTGGTATTGTTACCAGCTTTTGATGCAAATCTAGTCGATATACTTTATGGTTATTTCGTTGTGCTCTAGGAGAGATCTATATGAACATTAGTGGTGTTGTTGCCAGCTTTTTATCTAAACCTAGTACATATACTTTAAGGTAATTTGTTTTTCTCTTGGCTAGATATTTGCAATTGTCATACCATATAAAACGTTTTTTTTTTTTTTTCATCAGATAGTATTTTCGGTCCATCAATAATCTGTTTTTATGCTATGCAGATTCCTACAGACTTACATCCTGTGACAAAGAAATCTTCCCTGGAGACTGTTTTGACGGTATTCTTTCTTGCATAATCACCCTTCATCTCTCTCAGCTCTTTGTGTGAGTACCCCAGATTATGAATTTCATGGAGTCTATGTACATGACTCGATGGAGGCTTGTACCATGTCTCTTGTTAAATAGGTTATTGTAAGATTTTGGAACATTTTTCATTGTGCCTTTGGAAGCCATGGTTTAATATGGTGTAATGCACATTGCTATACCACTGCCATAGAAAAGCACAACTTTTCCACAATAGACAGAGGGCATGCTACAATGCACAGTGGAAATTATTATTTTTTGAATAATGCACATGCACATGTGTCAAAACAATGCTTCTCATAATTGGAATTGTGTAGCAAATCATAGTGGTCAGATCAATTCATATAGCGAGTTTGTGGAATTTTTATTGNATTCTTGACAAAGAGAATCGTAGTAGCACCAAAAATAATGTCATCTACGTATATTTGTACTACAAGTAAATCTTTACTTTTTCTTTTCAAAAATAATGTTTTATCAACATTTCCTCTTGTAAAATCATTTTCTATTAAGAATTTACTTAACCTATCATACCAAGCTCTAGGTGCTTGTTTCAAACCATATAAAGCTTTGTGCAATTTAAAAACGTGATTTGAAAATTCGTGATCTTCAAAACCTGGTGGTTGTTCTACATAAACTTCTTCATTTATAAATCCATTTAAAAATGCGCTTTTAACATCCATTTGAAATAAGTTAAAATTCATATGACATGCAAATGCAAGTAATAGCCTAATGGCTTCTAATCTAGCTACAGGTGCAAAGGTTTCATCAAAATCAATACCTTCTTCTTGATTATATCCTTTAGCAACCAATCTAGCTTTGTTTCTAATTACTATGCCATTTTCATCTAGTTTATTTCTAAAAACCCATTTTGATCCTATTACTGAATGATTTTTAGGTCTTTCAACTAAAGTCCAAACATTATTTCTTGTAAATTGATTTAGTTCTTCTTGCATTGCTAACATCCAATTATTATCTTTTTCAGCTTCTTCTATAGTTTTAGGTTCAATTTGTGATACAAATGCAAGATGATTACTAATATTTCTCATATATGATCTAGTTCTTATTCCTTGAGATGGATCGCCTATAATCAATTCCTTGGGATGACTATGAGCATATCTCCAGTCTCTTGGAAGATCTATATCATTATGATCAATATTGACATCATCGTCCTTATGTGAATCATCATCTTTAGCTTCTTGCTCATGATCAGAAGATACTTCAATATTAAGTTTTTCAAGATCTTTTTCAATTATGTTTGTATCTTCCTCATCATCAATCTTTTCAGAACCAGTTGCTAAAGATTCATCAAAAACTACATGAATGGATTCTTCAACTACTAAGGTTTTCTTGTTAAAGATTCTATAAGCTTTACTAGTTGTTGAATAACCTAGAAAAATTCCTTCATCAGATTTAGCATCAAATTTTCCTAAGTTGTTTTTACCATTATTATGAATGAAACATTTACATCCAAATGCATGAAAGTATTTTATATTTGGTTTTCTTTCATTCCATAATTCATAAGGTGTTTTCTTTAATATTGGTCTTATTAGGCTCTATTTAAGATGTAACATGCTGTGTTAATAGCTTCCGCCCAAAAATACTTTGGTAGTTACTTTCGCATAGCATGGTACGGGCCATGTCTTCTAGAGTCCTATTTTTCTTTCAACTACACCATTTTGCTGTGGAGTCCTAGGGGCTGAAAAATTATGATTAATTCCATTTTCAGTGCAAAAACTTTCAAATAAGTGATTTTCAAATTCTGTTCCATGATCACTTCTTAGAGATACTATAGTAGTGTTTTTCTCATTTGTGACTTTCTTGAAGAATTTCAGGAATATCGAGAAAGTCTCATCTTTGTGAGCTAAAAACATTACCCAAGTATATCTAGAATAATCATCTACAATCACTAGACCATATTTCTTTCCTCCTAGACTTGTGGTTCTAGTTGGTCCGAAAAGATCCATGTGAAGTAGCTCTAAGCCCTAGAAGTTGAAACAATGTTTTTAGATTTGAAAGAACTTCTAGTTTGTTTTCCAAATTGACATGCATCACATATTTTGTTATTTTCAAAATCTAGTTTAGGTAATCCTTTAACTAAATCCATTTTAATTAGTTTTGAAATAAGGTGTGTGCTTGCATGACCTAATCTACGATGCCACAACCAACTAATTTCATTTATGTTAGCATTGTCAGCAATTAAGCAATGATACTCAAAGATAATTTTCTAAGTCAACTAAGTAAACATTGCCATGTCTATAACCAGTAAATACAATGCTATCATCAATAGAATTAGTTACAGTGCATATAGAAGATTTAAATGAAACATTAAAGTTTTTATCACATAATTGGCTTATACTAATTAGATTATGCTTCAAACCATCAACATAAAGTACATTATCAATAAATATAGATGGAGTTATGCGAACTTTACCAAGGCCCATAATTTGACCTTTACCGTTATCGCCAAACGTCACAACTCCACCTTTCTTTTCTTCTAGGGTGATGAATTCATCTTTGTCACCCGTCATATGTCTTGAGCAGCCACTATCAAGGTACCACTTTTTCTTTGATCTTTTGGCTACAAGACATTCCTGCAATATAATCAAACTTTATGTTTAGGTACCCAAGCTTTCTTGGGTCCTTCATGGTTAGTAGCAACAAAAATTGTTCCTTTCGGAACCCATATTTTCTTTGCTTTAACATTTAACTTGTTGTTATTATTTAACGTTTTGCATTCAAATGATTTATGACCTTTTTCATTACATTTAAAACAAGTTATATTACTTTGGTTGGCTTTTACAAAAATATTCTTTAAAGATTTTTGTTTCCTTAATGTGTTATACCTAAACCTGCTTTGTCAAAAACAGCTTTTTGACTATCTAAAATCATATTTAGTTTAGTTGAACTTAAGGTGAATTTCTCAACAATGTCTTTATATTTTTAACATCTTTCTTAAGAATCATTTCTTTAACTTGCTGTTCTTTTTCTAAAGCTAAAGTTTCTAATTGATCTTTTAAATCTTTGTTGAGTTTTTAGTTTCAGATTTTAACAAATCTTTTCTTGATTAAAATTATCTCTTTCTTTCTAAGTTCTTCTTTTTCATTAGTTAAGTTCTTAACTTCTAAAGCTAATTCATTTTTACTTTTAGCTAAGCTAATATTTCATTTTTCAAAAACTTATACTTCTTTTTCAAAGATTTAAAATCAATCATAAGTTCATTGAAAGCCTTCAAACATTTCATCAAATGTAAATTCATCATTTGAGTTTCGAACTTACCTCATTGTCGTTGTCGTCGTTGTTGGCCATGAAGCAGATATTGGCAACTTCCTTTTGTTCTTCTTCTTCGACGAGGAAGAT
Source organism: Calamus simplicifolius (assembly GCA_900491605.1). Lineage (NCBI taxonomy): Eukaryota > Viridiplantae > Streptophyta > Magnoliopsida > Arecales > Arecaceae > Calamus > Calamus simplicifolius. The sequence continues at coordinate 496,727 of UESW01003925.1, forward strand.
TCATCAGACCATGTTGCCATGTATGCTTTCTTCTTTTTCTTGTAGGCCTTTTTCAGTAAAGGACAATCATATCTAAAGTGCCCTGGCTTTTTACACTCATAACATACTAAGGGCTCTTTCTCTTTTTCTTTCTCCTTGTCCTTTTTCTTATCTTTTTCTCCTTCAATTCTTGCTCCAAATTTCTTTTTATGGAAGGGCCTTTTTCTCATAAACTTTCTGAATTTTTTGGCCAAGAGAGCAGTTTCATCATCATCTTCATCATTACTTTCACTGCTGCTCTCTTCCATTTCTGCAGTTTTGAGGGCAATGTTTTCTTTCTTTTTGTTTCCTCCTCAACATGCTGCTTCATTGTCAGCTCGTGGGTCATTAGGGATCCTAGAAGCTCCTCTAAAGGTAGTGCATTGAGGTCCTTTGCTTCTTGGATGCAGTGACTTTGCTTCCCACGATCTTGGTAGTGACCTAAGAATTTTGCGCACAAGTCAGCATTAGAATAAATTCTACCAAGACTTTTAAACCATTCACAATATCAGTGAATCTAGTGAACATGCATGTGATGGTTTCAGTTTGTTCCATTGTAAACAATTCATATTTATGAACCAAAATATTTATTTTTGATTCCTTTACTTGGTTTGTTCCTTCATGTGTATTTCCAACCTATCCCAAATTTCTTTTGCGGAATTACATGTTGAGATTCGGTTGAATTCATTAGAGTCTAAGGAACAATATAAAATATTAATGGCTTTAGCATTTAATTGTGCCATTCTTCCTATCATTATCATTCCAATCCCTTTCGGGCTTAGGAACAATAGTGCCATCAATAAGTGTGTGGGTGTACTAGGTCCATTAATTATACTCCCCACAATTCATAGTCAGAAGCTTGAATGAATATTCTCATTCTAGCTTTCCAATATGAATAGTTGGTTCCATTAAATAAAGGAGGTCTATTCGTAGAATGACCTTCAGCAAAACTGAACCACTTTGTGTTGCCATAAGGATCTTTAGCCCTTGATCGTGAGATCAAATTCTAAATGAGCACTTGCTCTGATACCAATTGTTGGCCCAGATGGCAACCCAAGAGGGGGGGGTGAATTGGGTTCTTAAAAATTTAAGACTTTTTAACTTTAGTTGATTAGTTAGCAAGATGTGCAAGTGAGAGGCTAACTAAGCAATGCACAAGCAAATAATAAAGAGAGATAGAGAGAGAGAAAATATAGCACGGCAAACACAAGATAATTTTATAGTGGTTCGGTGCAACCAACACCTACGTCCACTCCCAAGATTCACTTGGGTCCACACTATAATCTCTCTAGATTACAGCCGAGTTGTTTTCCAAGCTCACAACTCAAACTTGTTGTTTTCCCGGGTCACAACGAACCCAGCTGGTTTTACTCGGGCTTACCAGCACAAAACCCTACACGTTGTTTTTCACGGGCTCACAACTAACCCAACACAAGCACTCCGGCTTGCAACGAGGTATAATAACCTCCACTGATTCAATCCACTGATTGAATCAGCAAACAAAAAATAAAGAGTTTAAATATAAAATGCTCCCCTTGAGCAAATATACAAATAAAGTATAAAAAGGGTTAGAAAAGCCTGATAATTGCAGATGGTTGTGGCTTTGGCTTTCTTCCTTCTTCTCTTTAACTCCTCTTGAAGTGTTGAATCAGGCCTCAGCAAGATTCTTGACCGTTGAAGACTTTGGAGTTGAGATGAAGCTTTTTCTCCTTTTGTTGAAAAAATCCTTCGATTTGATCTTTGAAATGCTTTTGGATTTTCTTTTGACTCTTGTGGATTGATGATCTGGAGCAGACGAAACTTCCTCTTGATTTCACTCCTTTTGAATCACTCTTTTTGAGCTAGAAGATTTTTCCAATATGCTCTGTTTTTCCCTCTTTTCAAAGATATTCTTTTTCTTTTTTTTTTTTGTTTTGATTTGAAAAGAGCTCCTCTATTTATAGATTCTGCAAAAATATATCCGTTAGAGACAAGAAAAATAGCCGTTATTCAAAAATCTTACCGTTGGGGCTGATGTGTCATCGAAAAAATCGCGCCAGATTCCTGGAGTCGGCTCGAAGTCGATTCCAGAAACATTAACTTTAAGGGTCGACTCGCGAAGATATGCGGGGAGTCGACTCGAGAAGTGCTCAAAAATGAGCCTCTCTGTTGTCTGAGCGAGTCGGCTCGCACAGTCCAGGAGTCGGCTCGCGAAGGTTCAGGGGTCGACTCTTGAAAACCAAGGGTCGACTCGGACAACATTGAAAACAGACATTTGGGGAGTCGACTCGGAAACCCTTGAGTCGGCTCGGGAGCGATACAAAAATCAGAAAAATGTTCTGATTGACTTTAAAACTCGTCCCAAATAAATTTAAATATAAATGTGACTTGAATACAATTGATTTGATCATCAATTCAAGACATGTTTCAAGAATTATTGATTGAAATAGTGTAAAAATTCTTTTTGAAATCTTTTAAGCATAGAAACTCCTTTTTTGTTTTAATTGATTCAAAAGAATTAAACCATTGATAGTTTATTTTTTCATTTTTAAATAAGCTCAAGGTTTTGATAAATAATTCATTGTTTCTTTAATATACTCATGGCTTTTGGAAATCATCAAAATCAATAGAGTTGGGGCAATTATCTTTCAATAATTCTCAACAATGTGAGTCCGGGGTGCTAAAAGAGGTGTAAGATGGTCCTCTCTGGGATTCTGGCTCTTGCGGCGGTCAATTGGTCGGCGCAAGGGCTCGGGCTTCTTGGAAGGAGGTCCGTTCAACTCTGGGCGAGTGGATCTTTTGCTAGTTCTCCCTTGTGCACCTCTCCTGGATGAATTAGCTTCGTCGGCACGGATGTACTTCTGTGCACGGCTCAGGAGATCAGCATAAGAAGAAGGAGGTCTTTTGTCTAAGAATAAGTAAAACGGATGGGTCGGAGCCCCCGTTTTAGAGCCAAAGTGGCTACGGCATCTTCAAGATGATAAACTTCTAGGGCCGCTACTTTGAAACGGGTTATAAAATCTTTCAAAGATTCTCCTTCTAGCTGCTGCACGGAGAATAAGCTGTCTGCCACTCGAGGAATTTTACAACAGGCGTCGAAGTGAGCCAGAAAAGATCTCTCCAGTTGTCGAAAAGAGTCAACACTACGTGAGGGCAGACGAGAATACCAAACACGGGCCGCCTTACGAAGGGTGGCTGGGAAGGCAACGCATAAGAGGGTGTCTGTTGCTTCTTGGACCTGCATGATAGCCTTATAGCTCTCCAGATGATCTAGGGGGTCAGTGGTGCCATCATAGGGGTCTAATTTAGGAAATCGGAATCTCCTTGGAATGGGTTCCTCCATAACCCGCCGAGTGAGAGGGGGGCGGGTGTCGTAATCCGACCCCGGCTGATTATTAATCCTTTTACTGAGTTCTTCCAGCCGGCGATCTTGCTCTTCAAGACGCTTTTCCATTCTATCGGTTATACTTCCTCCGGCTGGTTCAGGAGAGCTGGAAGGAGACTGATGACGCCACCGGCGATGCTCTATATAAGGTTCCTTCCCCCGTCGTCGTTCGGTAGGTGGGCTGCTGGGGGAATGGGACAAAGAGCGCGAGCCGTCGTGGGAGTTTTGGGAGCGCCGCCTTCCTGGGGAATAAGGGCGGAGAGGCTTTGTCGAAGGAGATCTTCTTCGAGCTGATTGTCGGCTAACAGGAGTAGCCGACCTAGGCAATAGAGGCTGCTCGAACCGTTGTCGGACTCCTCGAGAGTGCTGTTCTTGCATCTGTTGAACCATCCCCACGAGAGTCTGGACTTGCTGGGTGGATCAGCAGTGGATCTTGAGGAATAGTCGGAGCCGGCAGTGGTGAAGAAAGAATCGGAGGGTTCGATTTCACCGGCTGAGAAGGGCCAAGAGTTGTGAAATAATGATTGGGAGGCGAAAGATGTCCCCCAGACCAATCAGTGGGATCTTCTTCCAGAGATCTCAAGCTCATGTTCGTAGAATCGTAGAACAGGTATATCTCACTGCTCCGACGATGTTCCCCTTCCTGGCGCGCCAATCTGTTGATGCTGGATCACCAGATTTTCTCTTTTGCTATGAGATCTCTTTTCCAGGAAAAAATCCCTTCTGCCTTCTCCTTCCTCCTTTTTATCCCCTTCTTTTATTTATTTTATTATTATTGTTTTTGTTTAATTCAAGAGGTCCACGTGTAGGATAAATGTTCATCCCCTATTTTTTTTCGCTACGTGGTCATTCATTGATAATTAATAATAAAGGTATTAAGAAGCTTGCTCATGAAGATAAGGATCTTCATGATGACCTTGATTATCCCAAGGGAATGTCAGGGTTGATGGGGATGTCAGAGTCAGAGAAAAGGCATCTGGCTCTAAAACAGGAGTTCAGTATCTCCTTTTTCTAGATAAACGGCGGTATTTCAGTGCTTGTCTTATTCGAATTATTTAAAGCGCTATGATTTTAACTTTCCTCGATTCTTGTTTCGAATATGACGGTTTATCATGTTTAGTATTACTCTCAAACTGGGGCCGCCCAGGATTGGGGGCCGCTCAGACTCTGGGGGCCGCCCAGGACTGGGGGCCGCCCAGACTCTGGGGGCCGCCCAGGACTGGGGGCCGCCCAGACTCTGGGGGCCGCCCAGGACTGGGGGCCGCCCAGACTCTGGGGCCGCCCAGGACTGGGGGCCGCCCAGACTGTGGGGGCCGCCCAGACTCTGGGGGCCATCCAGGACTGGGGGCCGCCCAGGACTGGGGGACGCCCAGACTTTGGGGGCCGCCCAGGACTGGGGGTCGCCCAGACTCTGGGGGCCGCCCAGGATTAGGGGTCGCCCAGGACTGGGGGCCGCCCAGATTTTGGGGGCCGCCCAGACTCTGGGGGCCGCCTAGACTAGGGGCCAACTTTTTATTTTCTAACTGTTTTATTTATTATCCATATCACTGGTCTTGAATCAGCTTGGAGAGTTTGTTTATAAAGGTGACTTCTTCTAATTCAAGCCTTAGAAATTGGCATTTAAGACTTAAAAGAAGTGTATTCTATTGATGTTGGCACTTAGACTTCAGGAAGCTTTGCTTATTGAATTAGATGCTTGGATTAGCCATAGCGCTTTAGGTTGAACAATTTAGATCATTGAGCAAATCTCTTCAAAGTTGTTGATTTCAAATCATTGGCCAACTATTCAAGTCGACCAATTTTGATTAGGTCAAACTTGAATTTTGAGGTCAGTCAACTTTGATCATGTAGACCTTCACACTTCAAGTCAACCTTGACTCTTTAGATTGATTGATTTTGGTATGTTTGATTTTACTTCAAGTTTGCCTTAACTCCTTTGGTTAGTCGACTTTAGTTAAGTCAGCAATAACTCTTTATGTCATCCTCAACTTTTCAGGTTGGCTGATTTTGCTTAGATAAGCTTTAACTTTTTAAGTCAGCCAATTTTGGTTAGATCAATGTTAACACTTTCGATTGGCGTTAACTCTTTAATTTAATTGATTTAGGTTAGGTCAGCCTTAGCTCTTCAGGTTAATTAATTTAGATCATTAATTGTAACTCTAAGTTGGCTAATTTTGGTCGATTTTAATCATGTGATATTTAATTCTTTAGATTGGCTGATTTTGGTCTAATCAGCCTTAATTCTTTTGGTGGCTAATTTTTATCGAGTTAGCCTTGACTTTTCAAGTTAGATAATTTTGAATCATTGGCCTAGCTTGATAGGTTGGCAAATTTTAAATCACCAAACAATTCTTTAGCTCCTTAGGTAGGTTTGCCTCAAGCATGTTCTATAACTATTCTTGGCTAACCTAAGCATAGTTCATATTTGCTTGAGCATTGCTTACTTGATCTCTTGTCTTGCTCAATTTCATAATAACATTAATCTATTGATGTCCTAAATTGGTCTTATGAGATGTGTCCTTACTTAAATGTTAAGAGCACCTTTCTAATTGTGTTATCTATGTTGCTTGCAAGAGAGACAAAAATGAGGCTAAGGGGGCCTGGAGGTAGTCTCTAAGGATGCTCAAGTCAGCCTAAGCTTGATGTAAAAGATTTAGAATTCTTTAGGCAAAGCAGTCTAAATTTAAGAACTAGGCTTAAATTTTATTTATTTATGAAATTTAGGGCTACTTTTATTGGCATATGAGAGAGTGCTTTAGGAGTTGGCTGAACAATTTTAATGAATTTAATCCCCAATTGGGAACCTTTTCAAATAGGATGGTAGAGACCTTTTCAAATAGAATAGTAGAATTTGAAACTACTTTATACTTTTAATAGGAAAAGTTTGAAATAGATTAGTAGTTTTGATGATAGTCCTTTTTGGATGAGACTTGAGTTTCTTTTCTAAAAGAAAATGTGTAGCAATCCGGTTAACTATAGACTACATCAAGTAAGTTAGTTAATTTAGACTACATCAAGAGTTTTTCTTATATAGTGTTTGAAATAGGGGATAAGAGGGAATATCCAGAAGATATTCCCTCTTATTCCCAAAAGTCATAACTATAAGGGATAGCAGAGAATAAAGTTAACCAAAGGGATAATTCACGGTTAACCATGGTTAACCATGAGAAATTCCCTCAATTTATTCCCTAGAAAATGCAGGAATAGCTGGTTATCCCTCCAAATCAGAGTAAAAAAAGGTTATCCTATGGATTTACCTTTTTGCATTTGATATGATCAATGTGATAACCAAGGGATATCCCTAGGGATAGCTAGGGAACAAACTCTATCTCATACATTTATCCATGAATAATATTTTTTCTATCAAACACTACCTTATGGAACTAAAGTATACTCTTCTCTAACTAGAGTTGAGGGATCCTATCCAACCTCTCAATCATATCTGTTTGCATAATTGTTCGTGTATGGCATGACAGCAGTGATTGAAAGAGGTTTGTGCATATAAATCATTGTTCCATACACGACATGCGATTCTCTAATTCATACTGCCATGCAACATAACATGCTGCGATTGATAAGCTCTGAACTCAAATAATATTTTGCAAGGAGTATCGCTATGAATTATTTTCTCCTCTCCATCTATCTTGAATGCGAAGGCAGACATGGTGAAGCTGACATTATTTATTAAATAAAGTACGATCATGATAAACGAAAATGGGAGAAGTATAAGAGTAAGATCATGATAAATGAAGACAGTGAAGTCTAATACTTCAAAAATAGCTGCTACAATAAATAGCAACATTTTGTCCTTTAATTTTGTTGAGATAAAAAGTAAATTTAAAATATCTTTGACTGTTATCATAGGAACATTTGCATTATGTAAATAAATAATTGTTTTTCTTGATTAAATTAATAATTATGATACGTCTAATTAAAAAAAAAAATGATACGACTATAGTCCGCTTCTCACCTATCTCTATGGTATGCCGTCCGTCGGCACGTCGGAAGCTTTGGAATTTATGTGTCACTCAATTGGTGCCATGACAAAAGCCTTTCTATACGGCGAAGCGTATCAGGTAGACGTATGTTTTCTTTCCCAAATCGAAAAATTACAATAAAACACTATAAAAAGCTTCGTTTGCGGTACCTTGGAGACCAAGCAAACATCAGGCGAGACCGAAGTCAACCGGGGGAGGCGAGTATAGAATCATGGCTGTGAGAATGACTCTATTTGCATTCCAAACCTTGAGTATTTTTTTTGTCACTTGACCTAGGGGTGGCAATCGTTCCGTGTCATTTCCGGATCTATCATATTTGGTCGGATTAAAAATATATCAACCCAAACACAACTTATGAGTTAAAAATACAATCTCACTCAAAATACGATTAACCTGACACGACCTGTGACTCAAAAGGATGGAAGAAATAAAACTCATGTGAGATTTAATAATGAAAAATGAGTCGACGAAAAGAGGGTAGGATCGAAAAGAGCGATAGAATCGAAAAGAACGGTGGTACGAGTAAAAAATTATCGTCATTTAAACTTTCTAAAATGTTATTAAACAATTATTAGTATTTTATTATTTATAAGGTAATTACTTAAGAGTGAAGGAAGTTTCTCGAGAAAAAAAAAAGAGTAACGACATTTACTTTTTTTTTTTTACTTTCTTTTTGTTAAAGGGATTGTGATATTTGGACTCAATCATCACAAAAGTTGCTCCCAAGACGTAGATTAGGTCAAATTGGTTGCATAGCTTGTTTGATCAATCTAATTAGATTAAAATATATAATTCATATAATCTAAAATTTGACTATTTAACCAGCTTCGTTTGGTGGAACCGTCAGCTTCGTTTGTTCGTTTGTTTGATCTAGAGGCCTCGGATAGTGGTGACGATCATGGCGGCGTACGTGCGGGCAAAGCGGGTGACGGGTTCGGATCAAAATAGGTCAGACGGGTTCGTATCAACCCGATTAAATACACGGATCAATTTGGATCAATTCGGGTTAAGCGGTTGAACCCGAACACGATCCATTTAAATTTTGTGTTGATGGATCATGTTACATGGGTTTGTACCAAAAAATAGTCAACCTAAATCCATTTAATTCATGTTATTTTCGTATCAAATTATTGTATCGTGTCAAAAATTGTCATCCCCACGGACAACGCAGGTAGGACCACCTCACAGGTAGAAGCATGAAGGTCCCAATTCTGGGTTCCCCACGAAGGTCTCTTCATTAAGAACGTATTTAAAATAAGAAACGTAAATAAAGGGTTAACCCTCCTCCCTAACCGCTCCGAGGAACGAAAACCGCCAGTTGGCTCCACCTTGCCGTCCCAGCTGTTATTAACCATTTATAAAATCACCATTAATTACCTTAATTCGTGTCACTGCAGTTAAAATTTACTTTAAAAAGGAACGGATCAATCCTCCGTACATCGCATAGAAATTTCATGCGGGACCAGCTCTGCCGACGTACCGCATCACCAGCCTGTGTACGGTTTCGATGTTCCCACGTCAGCAGGATGCACGGCGGATCCTTTCCACGCATAGGAATTCGATTTACGGATCTTTTATGAAAGAGCGATTAAAATGGGCAGGAGGGGAACCGACGTCCACCAAACCCGGAATTAAAGTATTCTTTTTTTCGGAACCGCCACGATACATGCCGCATCAACATCATGTCATGCGTTCCATGCGCTCATGCCAGATCATGAGTCATGACCCCTTCCTCCATAAAACGCTTCATACGTCGTCCTCTACTCCATTTTACCGAGCTTGGGAAAAAACGAAAAATTCGCTGAAAAAGAAGGCAGGCGAGCCGCAGAATCCGAAGAGATCTGCGCGTGCCTTTGTGCTCTCACCTGCTCTCTCTCTCTCTCTCTCTCTCTTTGAAATACTATCAGCTTTTTATATTATATTATTATTCTACGATATTTACTTGTATACGTTGGTGCCGTAGAGTGAGGAGCGATAGAGGCCCATTACTCGGAGGGAACGAAGGGATAGATCTTTGTCTTATACGGAAGGAGAGAAATCAAAGCCATAGACTTGTAATCCATCCAAGCCGCTGCCTCATCTTTTCTGTTGTTGCATCGTTCGTTCGGTATAAAGCTTGGTTTTCCAAGCTCTATCTTCCTCTTTTTGGTCCTCAGCAGAGGGGAGAGGAGGGGAGGAGAGAAGAGGAAGCCAGGAGAAAGAGCAGAGGAGTCGAGGAAGAGGGGGGACGAGAGCGGATTTATGTCGGCTGCTGGTGCCTTCCTGGTCGTCCGAGTTCTGAAAGCACTGCCTCCCTCCCTTGTTTCTGCTTGCAAATCTGGTGGCCTCTTCCCTTCGTTTCTGGCTCCCTCCTATCCTCGTATGCAACGGACGCTGCTGGAGGACTCCCAAACCGATTCGATGCGCTTTAAATCTTGTCGGTATGGAAGGAAATGAAAAAGAGTTTTAGTTCTTTTTCTTCTGTTTTGATTTTATTTAATTGATGATTACTGGTGATTTATTTATTATCATTCTTTTTGGATCCTGATTTGGGGTTTGCAGGGCTGGATTCGGGGTCAAATACTTTGGGTTTCTACACATAGATCGGTGTTTCTTCCTGTTTCGCTTTTTGAGAGGAGCCCTCACTTGACACAGTTTTCTCTGAAGAAAAACAATTTTTCCTCCAATTTCTTTCAATTTTGTTAATGCGAATTTTTCAGAAAAAAAAAAGTAGTTTTGATTTGTTGAGTAATCGATAGAGAAGATGCCGGGTCCTCGGAGGCAAATTCTTATCCAAGATAACATGATGATGCTAGCGAAGGGGAAGAAGGAGCCGAGAAATTCAGTCTTCCCGCAATCGAAATCGTTCCAACTGATGCCGGTGAGAAGAAAAATCCGAGTTCTGTTCAGCGATCCCGACGCCACGGACTCCTCTAGCGAAGAAGATGAAGACGGAGAGATGATGGTATCCAGAACGACAAAGAGGCGTGTAATCCTTGATATCCTCGTCTCCCCTTTGGCCTCTTCCATTTCCTTGGCCTCTGCTTCTAAAAACCCCAAAACCCTGAAAGCCCCCAAGACTAAAACCCTCAAGTCCATCAACTCTTCTTGCGTTCCTATTCGCAAGTACAAGGGAGTGAGACAGCGACGGTGGGGGAAATGGGCAGCGGAAATCAGAGATCCCATCAGAGGTGTCAGGCTGTGGCTCGGCACCTACGACACTGCCGAGGCGGCGTCCGACGCCTACCAGGCCGCCTCGAGGCGCCTCCAGGAGGAGAAGGAGCAGCTCCTTCGCCCGTCCCTCTCCACCACCTCCTCCGTCTCAGAGAATTCCGAGGCCCCCTTTTCCGCCCCTTCGCCTTCCTCTGTTCTCGATGCTTCCGCCGCCGGGAACGATTTGGCGACTGTCAAGAATTGTCCCCCGGTGGTCGAAGACAAGAATTGTCCCCCGGTGGTCGAAGATTCCTGTTCGGTGGCGAAGGAGGATGTGGGGAAGGGAAGCAGATTTGTGAACTTTTTGATGACCAGCAGCTTGAGATTCCTGAGTTAGGCTTCGGAATTGATTCGCTTGATTCTGATGAGCTCCTTCTAGGCGACCTCGGAGAGGACTTGCTGGGACTGGATGACCTTCCATTGTTGGAGCAGCCATTGGATTGTGGAGATTTCTCCTTCTTGGATCCGTAGTTTTCTGGTTAAAAATTTTGCAGCTTAGGAGAGTTCAGTTCATTAGTCGCTTATCACTAAATTTTCATGCCCCAATTGTGGTAGTATTTGTTCTCAATCTGGTCGCTTATTGGGGGTCATGGTGTTACTGTGTTTTGTCTCTGTGAGAAGTTGTGAGAGAGGTTTTCTTTGGGTTTTCCTTGAGCTTTGAGAGCCGTCCAAGGGAGTTTTTTTTTTATGTTTTTTTGGTGATCTCTCACGAAATCGTATTGTCATCAGACTTAATCCTCTATTTATTAATGGAGTTTACTGTCAATCATGTTCCCTGTTGCTTGTATATTCAATCGTGAATGTTTTCAGTGTTCTTCCTTGCCGGCGGCTCAGCTGGGGAGTTGACTTTTGCTCTCCATCGGTGGGAACCGCTATTTGCCACCGGTTTTGCTTCTTCACTAGACTTCTGTGCTTGTAATCACTTTGTCGTTTGTAAGCGTAATAAGAGATCTGGTAGGTAACGTAGCGGGGTCCTTGAGGCGTTCGTTGCGTGTTCATCGTGTTCTCATGTATGGTTTGTGTGAAAAAGCTTAGAGTTGCTCATGGATGCCCGGAACATGTCATTCTTGGTGAGATATGGCAATGGTCGAAGCTTTAATCGCGGTGCTTTTTGTCAACCAACCTGCTGCCTCCTGGCATGCAAGAGTGACGACCTCTGGAGCGAGTGAAGTGAAACAGATGATGCCTTCATGTTATGCTGGCTTTTGGCTCAACCACCATCGCCGGACCGTTCTTGGATCGGCCAGCCTCACCACCGGCCATGCCTCGCCCATTTCATCGCCCTATCTTTCGTTTGCTCTAAAAATTATTATTAATCGGAGAAAAGAGGAAAGGAGAAGAAAAGAGGTGAGCGAAATAGATGGCTGCATGTTATGCCTGCTCCTGGCTCACCTACCGCCGGCCCGTCCTCCTGCTCCCTCCCGCATTGGCCCCGCCACTGGCCATCTCGTCGTTAAAAAAATCTTTTGTTCTAGAAATTACTAACAAGAGAAGAAAATTGAAATCAAACTTTAAAGCTTAATGTCACAGAATGAGTTAGTCATATACACATGTGGTTCATACCCAAGTCTTGACTAAGCCTATAACTATTGAAATTATATAAATTTAAGTAGACTTTTATTTACATATCCAATCCAATATGGGATTGAAAGAATTAATTTAAAATTTAAATCTTATATATATATATATATATATATATATATATAATCTTCTATAAAAAAATTAAATTTTATAGAAGAAAAGGATGAAAATAATTAAAAAAATCTTAGGCAACTTATATGGGTGAGGAGTCTAATGAATCTAAATTTCTAATATAGTATTATTGTATTATTCATAAAATATTATAATATTATAGTATCATATATATATTATTAATATAACATACTATTAATATTATAATATATAATAAATAAGAATTAATAAAAAAATAAATACAATTAATATAAGATACATATATAATTACAATATATTAATAAAATTATACTTATTAGCATAGTTATCAAAACAGAGGTCGGTTTAATCGGTTGAATCGAGATCCAGAGGCTAAGCCGATCCAATTCTAACAGAAAACCGGATGTGCAAGTCTCCCGGATGTGCAAGTCTCCATTAACCCATCTGGTTCATCCGTGAACAGATAACTCCGCTGAACGAGATGGGTCATGGATTTATCAATAATTAATATTTAATTCAATGCCCGATAGACTGTTTCAAATTCTTCATTTTTTTTGGACTCTGTAGGTGATAGCTTCGTCCAGACTCCAGAGACTCCAAACGTTCGTCCAGACTCCTTCGCTTCGTCCAGACTCCAGAGACTTCAAACGTCCCTTCGACTTCTGCTACTCTGCTCGTATGCGATCCAACGGACCATTTGCTACTCTGCTCGTTCTCCAAAGACTCCAAACATCCCTTCAACTTCTGCTACTCTGCTCATCTGCGAAGTGCGAACCAGCCAGCGAATGTCGACCGTCTGCTACTCTGCTCGTCTGCGAACCAGCAAACGTCGACCGTCGACGCCCTCGAAGGCTCCAAGCTCAAACTCAAAATCGAAGCCCTGCCTCTGGTCGACTGCGAACCAGTGAACGTCGACCGTCGATGCCCTCAAAGGCTCCAAGCTCGAACTCGAAGTTGAAGCCCCGCCTCTGGTTCGGGGCGTCCGTGGCGTGCTGGTATGAGCACATCAGCCGGACGATTTGCTTGGTGGTGTGCAAGAACCACCGATTGTGGGAGCTCACCTTCAAGTTCGTCACCCGCAAGTAACAGGTTGGCTCTCATGCTCTCAAAGTCTTAGCAATGCCAGTAGACACTAGTTTCTTTCCTCCTCTGTTTCCCATAGGCGGTAACCCAATCTGGCAATCTCCTGAATTAATTCTAAGCAACGCTAACCGTCGTGAGAATTAACACCTTCAGGTTAGCAACTTAGCATCATTGCTAATTCATCCAATCTGAGACCCATAGGCCAAGGCTTCTCACTTCTCAGTTCTCAGTCCATGTTCCCTAACAATTTTCGAATCCAAGGGGTAAAAGAATACTCACCCATATACCATAGGTCGACAATTCCAGGTTAGTAATTCTCGATAATCCCAGAATTTGCAGGAGATAAGAATGGACACGGATTTTGTAGCAAGAAGAACGATGGATGATGTTAAGACTTTTCTTTTGATATTTTAGAGTTCTTCTCTCTTGCACTGGTTGGTATTTCTTTAAGATTAACAGGTCCAGTTCTTCAATTCGAATTCATTTCATGAAACAGAACTTCATTCCGTGCTCTCACATCTGAAATCACAGGAGCTTTGGCCTTCGGGTGTCTGCTTCGATCCACTCTTGAGGGTGAGGGACCAAGCAGCCAGGGCCTAATAGAACCACAGCGTCAGGTGGATCTTGCTTCAAGCCTTCAACGTGTTTAAAAATTTAACTTAATGTGAGTATACATAAATTAGTTTAGTTTCTTGTCAATTGTATAATGTTTGATATTTGATTAGTGATGGATTGAATAAATGGTGAATGAGTTTAGTTTATTATAGATTGTATAATACTATAATGTTTAAATTATTAATTGATTGTTGATGAGTATAATTATGCATATTTGAGTATATGTTGTGACTATGTTGTTAATAAATTTTGCATATTTGGTATTTGTAGTGATGGCTGAAAATGAAAATGTTACAACTCCATCAACATGTGATTCTATTAGAATAGCTTCTACTCAGTCTAGTGGTATTAGAGAGAGAACAGATCCTACATGGGCTTATTGTAAAGAAGCTCCTGAATTGAGTGGAAATACGAAAAAGTAAAGTTAGTATGCTTATTTTGTAATAAAGTATTTGTTGGAGGGGGCATTCATCGAGTTAAACAATATTTAGCAGGGGGAAAAAGAGAGGTGGATGGGTGTAAGAAAGTTATTGCTGATGTTCAATATCAAATGATACAAATCTTAAAAAGTACCAAAAGAAAAGAAAAGAAATTGGAAGAAATACATGATGAGGTGAATCCATTTAGTCCTACATATAGGGTGCATGAAGAGGAAGCATATAGGGCCATACATATAGAGGATGATGATGTGGTTGAATTGAGAGGAAAAAAAAAGGATGATAGGTCATGGAGATAAAGGAAAAAAATATGCAAATATTGCAAGTTATTTCATGCTTAGGACTACTCCAGGAGCACAACTTACTTTAAAAAGTGTTCTGCAAAACAAAAATGCTATTGAACGTTGTGATTTGGCTATTGCTAAATGGATGGCTGATGCATGCATTCCTTTTAATGCTACGAAATCCATGAGATGCTATTACTAGTATGGGTCCAGAACATAAGGGACCAAACTATCATTCTATTCGGGGTTATCTATTGGGTAAGACTATTGATGAGATTAAAGAATTTGTGGAGAGCTTTCGGGCTACTTGAAAAAAAATAGGGTGCACTATTATGGCGGATGGATGGACAGATCAGAAAAGGATATTAATTAATTTTTTGGTGTATTGCCCAAGAGGTACTATTTTTCTTAAGTCTGTTGATGCATCACATGCTGCTAAGACTGCTGAAACATTGTTCAAATTGTTTAAATAAGTTGTTTTGTTTGTTGGAAAGGAGAATGTTGTGCATATGGTCACCGATAATGCTTTAAATTATGTGGCTACTGGTAGATTGTTGGAGTGTGAGTTTTCAACTTTATTTTGGTCTCCTTGTGCTGCTCACTGTATAAACCTCATGCTATCTGATATTGAAAAATTACCATTGGTCAGTTCTGTTGTGCATCATGCATCTAGGATAACTAAATATGTGTATAATCATTGTTATCCTTTATATTTGATGAGACAGTTTACTGGAGATAGAGAAATACTTAGGCCAGCTCCAACATGGTTTGCCATAAATTTTATTGCCTTACAAAGTTTATTAGCAAGCAAAGATGATCTTATGCGGATGGTAACATCCAATGAATGGATGACTTCAGCCTATGCCAAAGATAGCAAAGGAAAAAATTGTTAAAGATATCCTAGATTCAACCTTCTCGAGTGAGAGTTTAATGATTGTGCAGCTCACTGAACCACTTGTCCGGGTATTAAGGCTTGTTGATAGTGATGATAGGCCTACAATGGGTTATCTATATGAAGCGCTATCCATTATGCTAGTGATGTTATGAAAAAAAATTTCAAAGAAAAAAGAATATAGTTCAACCATTTTTAGATATCCTGCAGTCCAGATAGGATACACAGTTGCATAGGAGACTACATGCAACAGGATTTTACTTGAAACCTCATTTTCAGTATGATGCATCGATAATGGACAAACACCATTTTGCCATTTCTAGACTTTTAGATGTGATTGAGAGATATGGACTTGATGATCCATCTTTACAAAGAAAACTTACAAGTGAAATGAAGCTATTTAGAGATGTTGTTCATGACTTTGGTCGAAAGACTGCAATTAATGACTGTAACCTTTTGCCTCTAGGTATAACCATTTCTTTAACTATAACATTTGTTTGTTATTATATTTTTATGTAATGAATGTGTCAATGGATGTAGATGAATGGTGGATCACTTATGGGAGTTGTGCTCCAAATTTGTAAAAGTTAGCCATCCGTATTTTAAGTAAAACATGTAGTTCATCTGGATGCGAACGAAATTGAAGAATTTTTGAGCATATCCATTCTAAAAAGTAGAATATACTGGAGCATCAAAGGTTGAATGACCTTGTTTATGTTCATTACAACTTAATATTGCAACAAAGGTAATTATTTTAATTGATATAACTTTTGTTGCATATTATTTTGTTTAAATTACATATTATAACTTATAAGTTTGGATATTGTGTTGTGTAGGTATCATATCAAGGGTCAAAATTATGATCCTATTGACTTTGAAGCATATAATGAAAATGATGAATGGGTGTTAGTAGAAGACCCATCAACTCTAGCACCCGATGAAATAAATATATTTCTTCATGAATTGGCATCATGTGCAATTCAAGATACTCCAAATGATGATGGTAATTATATTTTTAAAAGTTTATGTTATTTACATTAAATTCTGTTTTTATCCTTATTATATTAATTTATAGGATTGATGAATTTGGATGATTATGATGATGACGAAACTGGTGATGGCGATATGGTCATGGTTCTTCTAATGGTGGAGGTTATTGTGATAGTGATGGAAGTAATGCTTATGGTAGAAGTAATGGTACTAGTGGCAGTGGTAAAGATGGAGGTTAAAACATTGATAGAGAGGAGACTCAAGAGCCTATGATGCATACTCAAGAGACTCAAATGGATTTTAACTTTTAAGTTTTGACCCAAATTTTATACTTTTTGAATCTTTAATGACTCTTATTTTAATTCTTTAGTGTAGGTGCTAGTAGATTTCAAGTGTGTTTTGACTTTTTATATTTAAATTTTAAAAGATTGTTATATATATCACTTTTGAATTATTAGTTTAATGTGTTTGACTGTTTGTATGATTATAATTTAAAGTTTTTTATAACATTAGATGTTAAAGTTTATTATCATGTTGATCTTAATTTTTATTAAAAATTATTTTTTATTATTAAAATTTTATAAATATTTTTAATTTTTTATATTAAAATAATTGAACCGATGGTTCAATCGGTGACTCGACCGGTTGACCCGGTGACCCGAGCCCTTGGCCGGGTCGATGTCTGGTCCGGGTCTAACAACTATGCTTATTAGTAATATATTATATATAATATAGTTAATATACATAATAATATTAATAATATTAAAAAACTATGTTATAGGATAGTATGATCTGGACTACTGACGTGGCAAGACTATTATCATGGTGCAATATCCATCATCCATGATGGCACCTACTAAATCTCCTTCGACGAGGCTGATATATTTAGCACTTTCCATCATTATCTCAAAGATCCTCTTAATCCTTAAGCTAGGCTCCTATCTGCCTAATGGACTAGCACATGTGGAATACCGAGTGATAAGCGTAAATTCGATCATATAATTTATATACTTTTATAATAATATTAGTTAATTTTTAATTTATTTTAAATTATATTTATTTATTTTATTTATTTATTATTTTATTTTGAAGGGGAATAAAAAATAGAAAAAGCAACATCCAAGGGATTCTCGCAAAGACTCCCGAGCGGTGAGAACTCCAATGCCGTATTTTCAAAGAGGAGAGGATCACGAGTTGATGAGTTGGCAACGTCGTATTTCAACGGATGAGGCGGCCCAGTTGGCAGCGCGGTAGTTATCCAGAAAAGGATTCGCAGTGATTTTTCCATCGTATTCAACATGGCTTGGGCTAAATCTTATCCTTATCTATCCAATTAAAAAAAGAAGGCATAATCGAGAGAGATAGAAACTTGGAGAGCTGGAGACTATTAGAGTTTTTCAATTGAAGAGGATTTGAAGAACAAAGGCGAGAGACCTACGTGTTTATCAATTGCTTCCAATGAAAAACATAAGTTTCTTTATTTTTTTTTCATTTTTATTATGAACTAATTTCTTTTCCTATAGCATTAATGTAATCTATCAATGAACACATAATTTATTTTATTAGTTATTTTATTTTTAATATTTCTATGATTGAGTGTTTAATTCTTATGATTAATTTTTATAATTTATTATTTGATTAATTGAATTATAATGAGATCAAGAGGTGATTTGTTATTTCTTATCATTAATTCTTATAATTTATTATTTGATCAATTGAATTACAATGAGACGATAGGTTATTTGTTATTTTAGATTTAGAATTAAACATCATTAGTTGAGCGAAAGTAGAGATACTTTATCATGATTAATATGATTTTTAGAAAATTCAAAGTACGTAATGAGTCTCCAAATAATTAAATTCACATAGAGATATGGAGTTGTTAGTTGGAGATATTTTTGATATTGTTCGAGAGAAGAAATGAAAAATTAAGAAATTTTTAATCATCAAAATGGAATTATTAGAATTTAATAATTAAGAAGAATAAATTGTGTAATCTAAATCTATTCTTATCATATTTTAACATATTTAAATTTTTAAGCTTTGTTAATTTTTAGATTAAAAAATTTACAGTAGAACGTTCCATTTATATTTGATTTTTCAAATAGTAATTAATCTAGTGAATTTTGGTATTCAATAACATAATTAATTTATATGGGTTCGACATCCGTTCTCTAAAAACACTTTACTACTTGTTACGATTTTGTGCACTTGCATATTATTTCGGCGCCGTTGCTAAGGATTAATTAATTGTTATTGATATTGATACTAGATATTTACTACTTTTAATATTTTTATTATTAAAACATTATCTTTGTTATTGATATTGATACTAGATATTTACTACTTTGAATATTTTTATTATTAAAATATTATCTTTATGCTGTGTCACGTCTGTAAAATCCCAGGAATAAATCCCATGAATTTTTATTTGCGCAGCTCTAGTTGCTCAGCCAATTTTAAAAAAAATCCTAAACTACCCTTAGCACCCCGTCTTCTCTCGCCCTCTCCCTCCCTTCCTCCGGCCACGTCTCCTCCCGTGCCAGAGAGGGGGGAGGCGATGCTGGAGGGGGCGCCGGGAGTGGGGAGGCCCCCATCCCTAGCAATGCTCCCATCCCTCCTTCTGGCTCCGTCTCCTTCCGTGCTAGGGAGAGCAATGCTCCCATCCCTCCTTCTGGCTCCGTCTCCTTCCGTGCTAGGGAGGGAGGGAGACGATGCCGGAGGGGGCACCGGGGCCAGGGAGTGTGGAGGAGACTGAGGCCGAGGGGTAGGTGGTGGGCGGTGCCAAGGAGAAGGGAGAGAGGGAAAGGAGACGAGTTGAGGGGAGGGGTGGGGGTGATGCTAGGGAGGGGGAGGAGAGGGGAGGGAGCGCCAATGCTGAAAATAAAGGGAGAGAGGGGGAAGGATGAGATGAGGTTACGGGGTGCTAAGATAGGTTAAATTTTTTTTAAAAAAAAAATTGAAATGTGTACTAAGCAAATGAAATTGTACAAATAAAAATTCCCTAAAATTCTAAGATACGTGAAGCGGGAGGCGTGAAATCCTGAGAAATCCAACCAAAGACATGAAGCAACGAGTGAAGATGTGAAGCGTGTTATTCTTTATTAAATTTAAAACCTAGCGTTGTGGAATCCCAACTGATGACGTCAAGTCACCTTCCTCGAGCGTCGGGGAAGACGGACGTCCTTCTCCTCGGAGTCCTGCAAGATAAGTCCCTGAGACCAGTGATACCGGTAGGGACCCTTCGACGATCAAGTCAGTCACTTGGGTTCAGACAGAGAATCGCTCAGCGAAGAAGAGCTGAGGCGATTAGGGTTTTGCTGGGAGGAAGAAAGCTCAGAA
The DNA here is from genome assembly GCA_900491605.1 of Calamus simplicifolius. Lineage (NCBI taxonomy): Eukaryota > Viridiplantae > Streptophyta > Magnoliopsida > Arecales > Arecaceae > Calamus > Calamus simplicifolius. Next base: position 516,613 of record UESW01003925.1, read on the forward strand.
AACCAGAGTTCAGATCCCACTTACAGCGAGAGCACGTGCCTTTATACCTGTCCGAATATCCTATCTTATTATTTTGGGAGATCGCATTCGTACCATCGCCACGCGCGTCGGAGACATCCCGTACCGCTCGCTGACATGATATCATACGTGTCCAGCAGCTGCGAAGGCATGCAGTGCGCGCCGTCGACTGATATGACCGAGCACAGTTGCAAGTAGTAGCGAATCGTACGCTGTAGCGAGGCATGGCCATGCACAGGGACATGCAATGCCCCATACGCCGGTATGAGGTATGGCCCTCGTAACGGGGCGCAATCACGAGCGTACTGAGAATCACGTGGGAGCACCGTGCGACCAGGAGTCACCATTTTCCTTGACGGTTGAGTTGCATGTCAATCGCTAATGACCCCCACCCTGAGACCGGAAGGGGTCCCGGGGGTGGGGGAATGCCGGTGTACCTCGAAACCAGTGGGGGCCTCGGGGTCGAGAAATGATGACCCCACCCCGAGACCGGAGGGGGTCCCGGGGGTGGGAAAATGCCGGTGCACCCGAGACTGGTGGGGGCCTCGGGGTCGAGAAATGATGACCCCACCCCGAGACCAGAGGGGGTCCCGGGGGTGGGGAAATGCGGGTGCACCCGGATACTGGTGGGGGCCTCGGGGTCGAGAAATGATGACCCCACTCTGAGACCGAAGGGGGTCCCGGGGGTGGGGAAATGCCGGTGCACCCCGAGACCGGTGGGGATCTCGGGGTCAAGAAATGATGACCCCACCCCGAGACCGGAGGGGGTCCCGGGGGTGGGGAAATGCGGGTGCACCCCGAGACCGGTGGGGGTCTCGGGGTCAAGAGATGGTGACCCCATCCCGAGACCGGAGGGGGTCCCGGGGGTGGGGAAATGCCGGTGCACCCCGAGACCGGTGGGGATCTCGGGGTCAAGAAATGATGACCTCACCCCGAGACCGGAGGGGGTCCCGGGGGTGGGGAAATGCGGGTGCACCCTGAGACCGGTGGGGGTCTCGGGGTCAAGAGATGATGACCCCACCCCGAGACCGGAGGGGGTCCCGGGGGTGAAGAAATGCTGGTGGACCCCGAGACCGGTGGGGATCTCGGGGTCAAGAAATGATGACCCCACCCCGAGACCGGAGGGGGTCTCGGGGGTGGGGAAATGCGGGTGCACCCCGAGACCGGTGGGGGTCTCGGGGTCAAGAAATGATGACCCCACCACGAGACCGGAGGGGTCCCGGGGGTGGGGAAATGCGGGTGCACCCCGAGACCGGCGGGGGTCTCGGGGTCAAAAGATGGTGACCCCATCCCAGACCGGAGGGGGTCCCGGGGGTGGGGAAATGCCGGTGCACCCCGAGACCGATGGGGATCTTGGGGTCAAGAAATGATGACCTCACCCCAAGATCGGAGAGGGTCCCGGGGGTGGGGAAATGCGGGTGCTCCCCGAGATCGGTGGGGGTCTCGGGGTCAAGAGATGGTGACCCCACCCCGAGACTGGAGGGGGTCCCCAGGATGGGGAAATGCCGGTGGACCCCGAGATCGGTGGGGATCTCGGGGTCAAGAAATGATGACCTCACCCCGAGACCGGAGGGGGTCCCGGGGGTAGGGAAATGCGGGTGCACCCCGAGACCGGTGGGGGTCTCGGGGTCAAGAGATGGTGACCCCACCCCGAGACCGGAGGGGGTCCCAGGGGTGGGAAAATGCCGGTGGACCCCGAGACTGGTGGGGGTCTCGGGGTCAATAGCCGCAGTTACCTTTATTCAGACGACGCAGGATCAGTCATATCAGATAATCTGATGACGCCAAGTCACCTTCCTCAAACGTCGGGAAAGACAGACGTCCTTCTCCTCGGAGTCCTACAAGATAGGTCCCTGGAGACCGGTGATAACAGTAGGGACCCTCCGACGATCAAGTCAGTCACTTGGGTTCAAACAGAGAACCGCTCAGCGGAGAAGAGCTGAGGCGATTAGGGTTTTGCTGGGAGGAAGAAAGCTCAGAAAACTAGAGTTCAGATCCCACTTATAGCGAGAGCACGTGCCTTTATACTTGTCCGAATATCCTATCTTATTATTTTGGGAGATCGCCTTCGTACCATCGCCACGCGCGTCGGAGACATCCCGTACCGCTCGCTGATGTGATATCATACGTGTCCAGCAGCTGCGAAGGCATGTAGTGCGCGCCGTCGGCTGATATGACCGAGCACAGTTGCAAGTAGTAGCGAATCGTACGCTTTAGCGAGGCATGGTCATGCACAGGGATATGCAATGCCCCATACGCCGTTATGAGGTATGGCCCTCCGTAACGGGGCGCAATCACGGGCGTACTGAGAATCACGTGGGAGCACCGTGCGACCTGGAGTCACCATTTTCCTTGACGGTTGAGTTGCATGTCAATCGCTAATGACCCCCACCCTGAGACCGGAAGGGGTCCCGGTGGTGGGGGAATGCCGGTGTACCTCGAAACCAGTGGGGGTCTCGGGGTCAAGAAATGATGACCCCACCCCGAGACCGGAGGGGGTCCCAAGGGTGGGGAAATGCCGGTGCACCCCGAGACTGGTGGGGGCATGGGGGTCGAGAAATGATGACCCCACCCCGAGACCGGAGGGGGTTCGGGGGTGGGGAAATGCGGGTGCACCCCGAGACTAGTGGGGGCCTCGGGGTCGCGAAATGATGACCCCACCCCGAGACCGGAGGGGGTCCCAGGGGTAGGGAAATGCCGGTGCACCCCGAGACCGGTGGGGATCTCGGGGTCAAGAAATGATGACCCCACCCCGAGACCGGAGGGGTCCCGGGGGTGGGGAAATGCGGGTGCACCCCGAGACCGGTGGGGGTCTCGGGGTCAAGAGATGGTGACCCCACCCCAAGACCGGAGGGGGTCCCGGGGGTGGGGAAATGCAGGTGGACCCCGAGACCAGTGGGATCTCGGGGTCAAGAAATGATGACCCCACCCCGAGACCGGAGGGGTCTCGGGGGTGGGGAAATGCGGTGCACCCCGAGACCGGTGGGGGTCTCGGGGTCAAGAAATGATGACCCCACCTCGAGACCGGAGGGGGTCCCGGGGTGGGGAAATTCCGGTGGACCCCAAGACCGGTGGGGATCTCGGGGTCAAGAAATGATGACCCCACCCCGAGATCGGAGGGGGTCGGGGTGGGGAAATGTGGGTGCACCCCGAGACCGGTGGGGGTCTCGGGTCAAGAAATGATGACCCCACCCCGAGACCGGAGGGGGTCCCGGGGTGGGGAAATACGGTGCACCCCGAGACCGGTGGGGGTCTCGGGGTCAAGAGATGGTGACCCCATCCCGAGACCGGAGGGGGTCCCGGGGGTGGGGAAATGCCGGTGCACCCCGAGACCGGTGGGGATCTCGGGGTCAAGAAATGATGACCTCACCCCGAGACCGGAGGGGGTCCCGGGGGTGGAGAAATGTGGGTGCACCCTAAGACCGGTGGGGGTCTCGGGGTCAAGAGATGGTGACACCACCCCGAGACCGAAGGGGGTCCCGGGGGTGGGGAAATGCCGGTGGACCCGAGACCGGTGGGGATCTCGGGGTAAAGAAATGATGACCTCACCCGAGACCGGAGGGGGTCCCGGGGTGGGGAAATGAAGGTGCACCCCGAGACCGGTGGGGGTCTCGGGGTCAAGAGATGGTGACCCCACCCCGAGACCGGAGGGGGTCCCGGGGGTGGGGAAATGCGGGTGCACCCCAAGACCGGTGGGGGTCTCGGGGTCAAGATGGTGACCCCATCCCGAGACCGGAGGGGGTCCCGGGGGTAGGGAAATGCCGGTGCACCCCGAGACCGGTGGGGATCTCGCGGTCAAGAAATGATGACCTCACCCGAGACCGGAGGGGGTCCCGGGGGTGGGGAAATGCAGGTGCACCCTGAGACCGATGGGGGTCTCGGGGTCAAGAGATGGTGACACCACCCCGAGACCGAAGGGGGTCCCGGGGGTGGGGAAATGCCGGTGGACCCCGAGACCGGTGGGGATCTCGGGGTCAAGAAATGATGACCTCACCCCGAGACCGGAGGGGGTCCCGGGGGTGGGAAATGCAGGTGCACCCCGAGACCGGTGGGGGTCTCGGGGTCAAGAGATGGTGACCCCACCCCGAGACCGGAGGGGGTCCCGGGGGTGGGGAAATGCCGGTGGACCCCGAGACCGGTGGTGGTCTCGATGTCAATAGATGTCGTTACCTTTATTCTGACGACGCGGGATCAATCATATCAGATGCCCCCTCGCCCCTGGGGCGAAGTGAGTCCCACCGTTGAGGCGCAAGGGGTGTTCTCCACGTGGCTGATCCCCATCCTTATCTTTTATGCGGACGGTACGGGGGATATGAGGAGGCGGCCCTTCGCACGCTGTGCTCGCCATGATCGCCCTCGAGAGTGAGAACTGGCTCTTCGAGGTTTGCGCAAAAAGCCGCTTCATCATTACCTTTCATTACTGAACGTCAGCGGGGTCCCACCACTGGCCGGAGGCGCGTCGCACCACGCGCCGGGGCATCCCGCGAGGCAAGCCAGCCTATGGCAAGGGGCCATGTGGCCGACGAGACGTGGCAGGATGATTTGAAAACCCGATAAAGTTAAGCGGGGGGTTGAATTGATGCCATACCGCCTTTGTCATCGTCTTCTTCTGCGCCTACGCTCCAACCTCTCCTGCAACCTGCGGGCCTGCGTCTGGTTTTCTCCCTTCCAGGTCAGCTTTTCCCCATCCTAGACTTGTCTCTTCGCTCATGAGTTCCCCTTCTTGGACCTCGGAGGATGATTCTGAGAACCATCCTTCTTCTGGGAGGTGTCGTACCTCTCCTGTCCCTTCCCCCTTGATCGAGTGGTCCTCTGATTCAGAGGACTGCGTCCCTCTTGCCCGGCGATGGGTCACCGGTGGAGCCCCATCGAGGGGCTGCCGGTCGGGAGTCGGCGCCTCCTCGACGGCGGAGGGGTCTTCAGAGGGGATGGCCTCCACGATGACGCGGCTGGATTTGGAAAGAATTCGGGCCCGTTATCGGGTCCCCCGGGAGGTTGAGCTGTTCCTGCCAAGTCCCGACGACAGGGTCATTTCCTTCCGACCCGGTCGGGTGGCGCCTACGAGATCTGCCTAAAGGCAGGTCTCCGCCCTCCCTTTCCCCTTTTTTTCGTCAATCTCCTTGACTTCTATTCCTTGACCCCCTCCCAATTAGTTCTGAACTCTTATCGTGTCATCAGTGCCTTCATCATCCTTTGCCACCACCTAAGCATCACCCCCCGAATCAGCATGTTCCCATCTTTCTATTCCCTCCGGGCTCAAAAGGGTTGGTGGCTATTTCATCCCCGACCCAATCGGGTCCTAAAACTCCTTCTTCCTTCTTCGATTAAGGGATGGAAGTCCCGTTTCTTTTTTGCAAATGTTGGCCAAGTCATGCCCCGGTGGGGAGACCCCGACCTCCGGGGGAACGCCGTCGCCATCCAGCCTGGGGACCGGGAGGCGCTGGGGCTACTGTTGGCCACCGAGATCCCCCGATACACCCTACTGCTGTCGGAGGACAACCTGGAGTCGGCGGGCCTCATCTCCCACCGGGGTAAGCCTTTTCCACCCTTAGCCAAAAAATTCGCTCCTTTGTCCCTCTCCTTCTTTTCTTCTTCCTCTTTTTTTTTTTTTTTTTTTGCAAGTCCGACAACGTCGGCATTTTGTAATCCCTTTCAATTAATGAAAACACTCTTCAAGATGCACTCTGACTTGTCATGGACTTCATCAATTGACAACACGTAGCCCTGTGACCCCATTAGTTCTGATAGTTTCGGGGGACAACTCTCAACTCAAGCTATTCCGCCCCAGCTGTTTAGACCCGAAAGTTAGGACCAAGGAGGGTAGACTTTTCGGAGCGGAAATGCCGGCAGTCAGGTTAGGTAGACAGGCTCCTCGAGGCTATCGGCGCAACGCCCTGTCAAGTATCGGACCTTGTACTAAATAGGCGCGTGGCTTTTGATGCCTACGGGGGTCAGCTTTTATCTGACCGGCGGAACTTTGTGTTGTCGGGTGTCGGGCCTTTGTTGCGGAGAACCGGTGGTACACCGCTCCTCCAGCGGCACGCTGGGCTGCATGCCTGGCTAGTGCAGGGCTTTAGGTGCCGACGGGTGTCGGGCTTTTGTTGTTGAGAGCCGGTGGTACACCGCTCTGCCAGTGGTACACTGGGCTTCATGCCTGGCTAGTGCAGGGCTTTAGGTGCCGACGGGTGTCGGGCTTTTGTTGTTGAGAGCCGGTGGTACACCGCTCTACCAGTGGTACACTGGGCTTCATGCCTGGCTAGTGCAGGGCTTTAAGTGCCGACGGGTGTCGGTCTTTTGTTGTTGAGAGCCGGTGGTACACCGCTCTGCCAGTGGTACACTGGGCTTCATGCCTGGCTAGTGCAGGGCTTTAAGTGCCGACGGGTGTCGGGCTTTTGTTGTTGAGAGCCGGTGGTACACCGCTCTGCTAGTGGTACACTGAGCTTCATGCCTGGCTAGTGCAGGGCTTTAAGTGTCGATGGGTGTCGGGCTTTTGTTGTTGAGAGCCGGTGGTACACTGCTCTGCCAGTGGTACACTGGGCTTCATGCCTGGCTAGTGCAGGGCTTTAAGTGCCGACGGGTGTCGGGCTTTTATTGTTGAGAGCCGGTGGTACACCGCTCTGCCAGTGATACACTGGGCTTCATGCCTGGCTAGTGCAGGGCTTTAAGTGCCGACGGGTGTCGGGCTTTTGTTGTTGAGAGCCGGTGGTACACCGCTCTGCTAGTGGTACACTGGGCTTCATGCCTGGCTAGTGCAGGGCTTTAAGTGCCGACGGGTGTCGGGCTTTTGTTGTGAGAGCCAGTGGTACACCGCTCTGCCAGTGGTACACTAGGCTTCATGCCTGGCTAGTGCAGGGCTTTAAGTGCCGATGGGTGTCGGGCTTTTATTGTTGAGAGCTGGTGGTACACCGCTCTGCCAGTGGTACACTGGGCTTCATGCCTGGCTAGTGCAGGGCTTTAGGTGCCGACGGGTGTCGGGCTTTTCTGTGAAGACTCAGATAGCTAAAATTGAATCTCGTTAATATTGATCAAGGGGTGAAGACCCAAGCGAATACAGGAGTGATACTTGATATGAAAGGAGGAATACATTACTGATAATACCGACGAAGGTTATCCGCATTCCACGTCCTAGGGAGTGGCGTCCCATAAAGTTCTTCAATTTTATAAGCTCCGTGGCGGAGTGTTTCGGCGATCCGGTAAGGACCCTCCCAGTTTGGGGCTAGCTTGCCTCCCTCAGCTGGCTTCGAGACCTCAGCCCGTCGAAGGACCAAATCTCCTGGCAGGAACGTCCGGGGGCGCACACGAGCGTTGTAATACTTTGCGGCCCGCTGGCGGTAGGCTGCCATTCGAAGCGCGCCCGGTCTCGCACCTCCTCCACCAGGTCGAGGTTGGCTCGCAGTTGGTCAGGGTTACCTTCCTCGCTGTCTGCTTCCACCCGAGGGCTCGACGCACCGACTTCCACAGGAATAACAGCTTCAGAGCCAAAGACTAAGCTGAACGGCGTTTCCCCGGTGGGGGCTCGCGGCGTTGTGTGGTAGGCCCATAGCACGTTGGGGAGCTCCTCCGCCCATCGCCCCTTGCAGCCATCTAGCCGAGATCTCAACCCCTGAAGGATGATCCGATTAGTCACTTCGGCTGCCCCATTGGTTTGAGGATGCCCGACGGAAGTGAACCTCTGACAGATACCCAGCTCGGAGCAGAACTCCCGGAAGGGCGCGTTGTCAAATTGCCGGCCATTATCAGTGACTAGTGTGTGCGGCAGTCCGAACCGACATATGATGGACTTCCAGAAGAAGGATCTCACTTTGCTTTCGGTAATCTTGGCCAAGGCCTCGGCTTCAACCCACTTGGTGAAGTGATCCACCGCTACCAAGAGGAACTTTCGCTGTCCGAAGGCCAAGGGAAATGGTCCCAGGATATCCATACCCCACTGGGCGAAGGGCCAGGGTGCCACCAAGTGGGTTAGGTGAGACGTCGGCTGTCGCTGGATATTAGCGTGACGTTGACAACTATCACATTTCTTGACAAGCTCGGCCGCATCCTCCTTCATCGTCAGCCAGAAGTACCCTTGGCGCAGGACCTTGTAAGCTAGGGCTCTGCCCCCCAGGTGACTCCCGCATATACCCTCGTGGATCTCCCTGAGGATGTAATCTGATTCAGTCGACCCCACACACCTGAGAACTGGGTATGAGAAGGATCTCCGATAAAGCCTTCCGTTCATCATCAAGAATCTTGGGGCCCTCCGTTTGAGCAACCTGGCCTCAGTGGGGTTCTCCGGAAGGGTACCGTCAGTCAAATACCGGATGTAGGCGTCCATCCAGGAGGGCTCTTGCTCCACCGGTAGTGCTTCATCCGCGGCCTCAGTGCTCGGGGCTTGTAAGTGTTCCACATATGTCCTCCCCAACGTCCCGTCGACCGAAGTGGCCAGACGGGACAGTGCATCGGCCCTAGCATTCTCCGCTCTGGGGATATAGCTAACGCGGAAGTAAGAGAAATGAGACGCCTGGGACTGCACCTTGCTCAAATATCGGGACATGGTTGGGTCCCTGGCTTCGTACTCCCCGGTGATCTGTCCAGAAACAAGTTGAGAATCCGTGTAGGCCCTCAAACGCCTGGCACCTAGCCCCTCGGCCAACCTCATCCCTGCTAGCAAGGCTTCGTACTCTGCCTGATTATTAGTTGCTGGGAACTGGAATCTGAGAGCGTACTCCACTACGTCTCCCTCTGGGCTCGCGAGAATGAGTCTGGCTCCGCTTCCTTGAGAGTTTTCCGCTCCATCCATATGCAGGATCCAGTCCCCCGCTTCCTCAGATGAGGGAGAGCCCACACGCTCCTCCGGTCGCGCCTCCTCCATGTCCCTCTCGGTCCAGGAGCACTCGACCAAGAAATCCGTCAACACCTAAGACTTCATGGCTGACCTTGGCCGGATGGACAGATCAAACTCACTTAGCTTAATGGCCCACTTGGCCAACCGACCGGAGGTGTCAGGGCGAGACAAGATAGCTCGAAGGGGCTGGTCCGTAAGCACCACGATGGGATGGGCTTGGAAGTAAGGCTGGAGGCGCTGAGTAGATACCACCAAGCGAAGATGATCTTCTCGGTTCTCGAATATCTGGTTTCAGCATCATGGAGTACTTTGCTAGTGTAATAGATTGGCTTCTGGGCCCCGTCGGCATCCATGCGCACGAGTACGGAGCTGACAGCCTCGGGGGAAGCGGCTAGATACAAAAAGAGCTCATCTCCATTCTCGGGCTTGGACAACAACGGAGGAGTGGAGAGAAACTGCTTCAACTCCTCAAAGGAGCCCTGACACTCCCTTGTCCATTCGAAGCCGTTGACCTTGCGCAGCGCCTTAAAAAAGGGCAGGCACCTCTCTGCCAACCTTGACATGAAACGACTCAAGGCCGCCACCCTCCCTGTTAGGCGCTGCACTTCCTTCTTATTGGCTGGGGGCTTCATCTCAGGATAGCCTTAATCTTGTCGGGGTTGGCTTCAATCCCTCGCTGGGTCACCATAAAACCCAGGAACTTGCCTGCTGCTACTCCAAAGGCACATTTGTGGGGGTTGAGCTTCATCCGATACCAACGCAAGTTGTTGAAAGTCTCCTCGAGGTCAGCTACATGGTCCTCTGCACTGGTGCTCTTGGTCAGCATGTCATCTACATAAACCTCCATGTTGCGCCCTAGCTGGTCCTCAAAGACCTTGTTCATTAATCTTTGATAAGTGGCCCCGACGTTTTTCAATCCAAAAGGCATCACCCTGTAGCAATAAATTCCCTTCTCTGTGATAAAGGAAGTTGCTTCTTCATCCGCCGGGCTCATCTTGATTTGGTTATACCCCGAGAACGCAGCCATGAAGCTGAGAGTCTCATGCCCGGAGGTGGCATCCACCAGCTGGTCAATTCGGGGCAGCGGGAAGCTATCCTTGGGGCACGCCTTGTTGAGGTCGGTGAAATCCACGCACATCCTCCAGCTTCCGTTGGCCTTGCGAACCATTACGACGTTCGCTAGCCAGTCCGGGTAACACCTCGTGGATGTGGCCAGCCGTCAGTAGCTTCCGCACCTCCTCATCAACGGCCTTCTATCGGTCCGGGGCAAAACTCCTTTTCTTCTGCTGATGGGCCGGCAATTCAGTCGAATGTTAAGCTGGTGTGTAATCACCTCCTCCGGGATCCCGGGCATGTCGGACGCTAACCATGCGAAGACGTCGGCGTTGACCCGCAGAAAGGTAAGGAGTCGGTCACGAGCTTCCTCCGGAAGTAAGGCTCCAACCCGAACCGTCCGCACGGGGTCCTCCCCGAGGGGGAAAGTGAGCAGCCGCTCGGCCGGTTCCCCCCTCTTCTTCAAGTCTCGCGGGTCAAGGGCCTTAGGTGCCGGTGCATGTGTCGTCTCCTGGGGACTTGGGGCCAAATGATAGCAAAGTGTTGGCAGATCCTGCTCTCCTCGCATCTCATCGAACCCTCTGCTAGTTGGGAACCTCACGAGGAGCCGCTTGGTGGATATGATGGCATCCAAGAGGTTGAGCCCGGGCCTTCCGAGGATCACATTGTATGCGAGGGGCACACGAACCACTAAAAACTTTATGAGAACAGTGCTTTAGCACGGAGCCGTACCAGCCATTACGGGAAGAGTAATTTCTTCTTCAACCCTCACGGAATCTCCTGTGAACCCCATCAAAGGCATGGCGACAGGTCGAAGCAGATCATGCGACAGGTTCATACGAACAAAGGCGTCGTAGTTTAAAACATCTATGGAGCTCCCACTGTCAACTAAGATTCTTTTTACAGGGTGCTTAGCAATCGTCATGGATACGACGACACTACCATCATCCTTGTTTACAACCCCATCCAAGTCCTTTTCGAAAAAAGGAATTACAATTTCTACTCCCCCCTCTCCCCTTGGTCTCTTCGACGGGCCTCCTGCCCCCCAGGAAATCATCGCCACCGTCTTCTCCGTCGGGGCATTGTCGATCACCGGTGGCGTGGGCGCCGATGGGCCGGGAGCTCCTGGGTTATTCCTCTGGACAAACTTTCCCAGGTGGCCCCGCTGAATAAGGTCTTCAATAGCTTTCTTCAGCTGATGGCAGTCGTCGGTGTCGTGGCCATGGTCCCGGTGGTAGCGGCAGTAGAGGTTCTTGTTCCGAGGGATCTTCGGGTTGATGGGAGGAGGGCGCTGCAGATAAGGCTCCCCTTCAATCTCGAGCAGGATCTGAGATATTGGGGCAAGCAATGGGGTGTAGGGCCCGTCTCTCAGTGCAGAGGTCGAGGACGGTTGTCTGGCCGGCGAGGAGGCTCGGGCCTCCTGGGGCGGGCTTCTGCAGGTTCTGGCTGGGTCGGCTTCCTGGGGACGCTCCCGCCAGCTTCACGCCGAGAAAAGTCGGCCTCGTCCGCCCGGATGTACTTCTGGGCCCGAATCAGAAGTTCAGAATAGGAGCCCGGCGGCTTCTTGTCAAGAGAATATGCGAAGTGAGAAGGACGAAGCCCCCGCTTCAAAGCCAGGGTAGCCACCGAGTCTTCCAGGTTGTAGACCTCCAGGGCTGCCTCTTTGAACCGGGCAACATAATCCCGCAGAGGCTCGTCATTCTTCTGCTGAACGGCAAATAGACTGTCCGCCACCCTCGGGATCTTCCGGCAGGCGTCAAAATGGGCTAGGAAAGCCCTCTCCAGCTGGCGAAAGGAGTCGATGCTTCGCGGCGGCAAACGAGAATACCAAGCTCGAGCAGCCTTCTTCAGAGTGGCCGGGAAATCAATGCACATGAGTGAATCAGTGGCCCCTTGGACTTGCATGAGTACCTTATAGCTCTCCAAATGGTCCAGGGGGTCCGTGGTCCCGTCGTATGGGTCTAGCTGAGGAAGGCATAACCTGGTAGAGATGGGCTCCTCCATGATGCGGCGGGACAAGGGAGGCCGACTGTCGTAATCTACTTCTGGCAGATGGGTGATCCGACGGCTAAGCTCCTCCAGCTTCTGATTACACTCCTCGAGTCGACGCTCAGCTCAACGAGGCATCCGACCATCGAAAGAGCCTTCCCCCGAAGATTCAGAAGAGGAGCAAGGGCGGCGATGTCGGCGCGGGCGCTCTGTCTCCTTCTCGTGCCGCCGCTTAGGAGAAACACTAGCGTGGCGAGAGGGAGACCGGAGCCTTTTAGAGGCTTCACGATGGTGAGGCTTGGCCGGGGATCGGCGATGACGATCCACAGGAACCGGCGATCTCCGGCGGGAGGAATGTTGGCTGGGTTGCATCACCCCCGGAATAGATGGGTTCAGCTTCGGCTGCTGCAAGGCCGCCTGCTGGTGCTGCAGGCCCTGAACCATCGCCGCCAAAGACTGGACCTGCATGGCCAGGGCAGTGAGTCGATCTTCCTGGAGTTGTTGCGGAGCAGGCGTGGAAGCGTCATTCTGTGGAGCAGGAGGCCCTGCCCCCCGGAGATGTAGAGGCTCCGGAATACTGGATGCGAGAGTCGGGGGGGCCTCCGCGGGTGGACCGGCCCCGCAGCGCTGCCCCCCAGTGCGACTGGCTGAAACTCCCTTCGTCCGGGTCGTCACCATGACTTTAAGATCCTGAAGAAAGGAGAAAGAAGAAAGCTGCTGGCTCGACGTCTTTCTTACACTCCTCCTTCCTGGCGCGCCAATCTGATGACGCCAAGTTACCTCGGGGAAGACGGACGTCCTTCTCCTCGGAGTCTTGCAAGATAAGTCCCTGGAGACCGGTGATACCGGTAGGGACCCTCCGACGATCAAGTCAGTCACTTGGGTTCAGACAGAGAACCACTCAGCGGAGAAGAGCTGAGGCGATTAGGGTTTTGCTGGGAGGAAGAAAGCTCAGAAAACCAGAGTTCAGATCCCACTTACAGCGAGAGCACGTGTCTTTATACCTGTCCGAATATCCTATCTTATTATTTGGGAGATCGCCTTCGTACCATCGCCACGCGCGTCGGAGACATCCCGTATCGCTCGCTGACGTGATATCATACGTGTCCAGCAGCTGTGAAGGCATGCAGTGCGCGCCGTCGCTGATATGACCGAGCACAGTTGCAAGTAGTAGCGAATCGTACGCTGTAGCGAGGCATGGCCATGCACAGGTACATGCAATGCCCCATACGCCGTTATGAGGTATGGCCCTCCGTAACGGGGCGCAATCACGGGCGTACTGAGAATCACGTGGGAGCACCTTGCGACCTTGAGTCACCATTTTCCTTGACGGTTGAGTTGCATGTCAATCGCTAATGACCCCAACCCTGAGACCGGAAGGGGTCCCGGGGTGGGGGAATGCCGGTGTACCTCGAACTAGTGGGGGTCTCGGGGTCAAGAAATGATGACCCCACCCCGAGATCGGAGGGGGTCCCGGGGGTGGGGAAATGCCGGTGCACCCCGAGACTGGTGGGGGCCTCGGGGTCGAGAAATGATGACCCCACCCCAAGACCGGAGGGGGTCCCGGGGGTGGGGAAATGCGGGTGCACCCGAGACTGGTGGGAGCCTCGGGGTCGAGAAATGATGACCCCACCCCGAGACCGGAGGAGGTCCCGGGGGTGGGAAATGCTGGTGCACCCCGAGACCGATGGGGATCTCGGGGTCAAGAAATGATGACCCCACCCCAAGACCGAAGGGGGTCCCGGGGGTTGGGAAATGTGGGTGCACCTCGAGACCGGTGGGGGTCTCGGGGTCAAGAGATTATGACCCCACCCCGAGACCGGAGGGGGTCCCGGGGGTGGGGAAATGCCGGTGGACCCCGAGACCGGTGGGGATCTCGGGGTCAAGAAATGATGACCCCACCCCGAGACCGGAGGGGGTCTCGGGGGTGGGGAAATGCGGGTGCACCCCGAGACCGGTGGGGGTCTCGGGGTCAAGAAATGATGACCCCACCCCGAGATCGGAGGGGGTCCCGGGGGTGGGGAAATGCCGGTGGACCCCGAGACCGGTGGGGATCTCGGGGTCAAGAAATGATGATCCCACCCCGAGACCGGAGGGGGTCTCGGGGGTGGGGAAATGCGGGTGCACCCCGAGACCGGTGGGGGTCTCGGGGTCAAGAAATGATGACCCCACCCCGAGACCGGAGGGGGTCCCGGGGGTGGGGAAATGCAGGTGCACCCTGAGACCGGTGGGGGTCTCGGGGTCAAGAGATGGTGACCCCATCCCGAGACCGGAGGGGGTCCCGGGGGTGGGGAAATGCCGGTGCACCCCGAGACCGGTGGGGATCTCGGGGTCAAGAAATGATGACCTCACCCCGAGACCGGAGGGGATCCCGGGGGTGGGGAAATGCGGGTGCACCTCGAGACCGGTGGGGGATCTCGGGGTCAAGATGGTGACCCCACCCCAAGACCGGAGGGGGTCCCGGGGGTGGGGAAATGCCGGTGGACCCCGAGATCGGTGGGGATCTCGGGGTCAAGAAATGATGACCTCACCCCGAGATCGGAGGGGGTCCCGGGGGTGGGGAAATGCGGGTGCACCCCAAGACCGATGGGGGTCTCGGGGTCAAGAGATGGTGACCCCACCCCAAGACCGGAGGGGGTCCCGGAGGTGGGGAAATGCCGGTGAACCCCGAGACCGGTGGGGGTCTCGGGGTCAATAGATGTCGTTACCTTTATTCTGACGACACGGGATCAGTCATATCACCAACCATTTGCTGTTTCTTCGAAATCCCAACCATTTGCTGTTTCTTCGAAATCCCAACCATGCCTCCTTTCTTTCGTGGAATCCTAGCCGTGCGTGATGAGAGGCGTCTCACTACTCTCTCTCTCTCTCTCTCGCGCGCGCATGAAGTGAAGAGAGGCGTATCTCTTCACCCGATCAACTAAAAATAAAAATTTATTAAAATAAAAACTAAAGAAGGAGGGTGCGATGACTTGAACCCAAAATTAAAGGGTTTAAGACAAGCATATTACCACTAGGCCAACCTAATTGTTGGTAACAAAAAACAAAAGCCCAGATACTTCTCCAGCAAGTTGATCCCATCCATCTTTTTTTTTAGAACTTAGAAGTGCATGCTCCGATCTAAACTATTAGAACTTACATCCTTTGATTCCGAGATTGAAAGAACTTTACGGTAGCTCAAGAAAAAGAAAAAGAAAGATAAAATAAAAAAGAAAGAAGACAACATATCCCTACCTAATATGGCTGATTAGGAGCACAATGCATTACTAGACTATGCTATGCCCTTGGTCAACGGGGCTACATCAAGCATAAGGAGGTCAGCCATACAAGCCAATAATTTTAAGATCAAGCCGACCATCATTCAAATGATACAACAGACTATCCAATTCAGAGGGTTAGCACAAGAGGATCCTAATGTCCATATTGTCAATTTCTTAGAAATTTGTGATACTTTTAAACATAATGGAGTGATAGATGATGCGATTCGACTAAGGCTGTTTCCCTTCTCACTTAGGGATAAAGCCAAAGCATGACTGAATTCTTTGCTGCTTGGCATCATTACTACCTGGGAAGAGTTAGCACAAAAAAATTTAGCAAAATATTTTTCTCTTGCAAAAATAGCAAGGCTAAGGAATGACATCACTACATTCATACAATTTGAGGGTAAATCATTATATGAAGCATGGAAGATGTATAATGATTTATTGAGAAGATGTTCTCATCATGACCTTCCAGTATGGCTTCAAGTACAAACATTTTACAGTGGTCTAGAAGCTACAAATAGATCTATGGTTGATGCAGCTGGTGGAGCTTTAATGAGTAAAACTCATGAGATAGCATATGAACTTCTGAAAGAATTAGCATCTAATAACTATCAATGGCCTGTAGAAAGAGCAATGCCAAGAAAGACAGCTAGAGTTTTAGAACTTGATTCTATAACTTCATTGGCAGCACAAATGGCAAATTTGTCTCAACAACTAAGATACATGTTAATGCTATTCAAATTAATGATGTTTTTGATCATTGTAGAGGAAATCATTTAAGTGTTGACTGCCAAGTGGGAAATCCTTTTGCCCAATCGAGTTATGGACAAGCAAATTAGGTGTCAACTTTTCAATGTCAAAATAATCCATACTCGAACACGTACAATCATGGATAGAGGAATCACCCCAACTTCTCATGGATCAATAACCAAGGGCAAGCTAAACTACCTCAACAATTTTTACAGCAAGAGAAAAAGCCAACACTTGGTATATGCAGTATATGCATAAAACAGATGTGGCGATCCAAAATAACTCAGCTTCAATTCGTAATCTTGAGGTACAAATCGGTCAGCTCTCAAACTTGCTCACATAAAGGACTATGGGAACTTTACTAAGCAACACAGTCACTAATCCCAAAGAACATGCAAAGGCAATAATACTAAGAAGTGGGCGAACATATGGGGAGCCTAAAAAAATAAATGCCAAACAAGATAAAAATATGGATAATGAGGAGTCCAAGATGAAGGAAGCTGAGTCAAAGATGAAAGAAGTGGAGCAAGTTAAAAAGACTAAGGAAAATAAAAGAGCTTCATAATCGAAAAAATCCAGGGAAGTTACTTTTGAGACTTATTCTCCTTCAATTTATGACCCATCAATTCCTTTTCCGCAAAGATTAGAAAAGAATAATGTGGATGAACATTTTTCTAAATTTCTAAGTATATTTAAGAAATTGCATATTAATATTGCTCTCATTGAAGCTTTAGAACAAATACCTAAATATGCTAAAATTTTAAAAGATATTATATCAAAGAAGCAAAAATTGGAGGAGCATGAAACAATAATGCTGACAGAGAAGAGTAGTGCAATCTTACAAAAGAAGCTGCCGCCTATGCTGAAAGATCCAGGGAGTTTCACTATTCCTTGCACTATAGGAAATTCTTATTTTGATAGAGCTTTATATGACTTAAGGGAAAGTATTAATTTAATGCCTCTCTATTTTTAAGAAATTGGATATAGAAGAAGTAAATCCAACCACCATCTCTTTACAATTGGCAAACAGATCTATAAAATACTCGAGAGAAGTCATTGAGGACGTATTAGTAAAAGCTGACAAGTTCATCTTCCCAGGTGATTTCATTGTTCTTGATATGGAGGAGGACGAGGAGATCCCTTTAATATTGGGTCGACCTTTTCTTGCGACAAGGAGAACCTTAATTGATGTCCAACAAGAAAAACTTATTTTAAGGGTCGAAGAGGATGAGGTCACTTTTGATGTACTTAAGCCTATGAAATTTTCTTTTGAGACACATTCTTGTTTTCAAATAAGTGACTGAAATGTGATCATGGCTGATGAGACTTATATAGATAATTTTCTAAAGCTACCACTTGAGGTATGTCTTACTCGCTCTACATCTATTGAATTTGATGATAAAAAAGAGAAAGAGTGTGAAAGATATTTGAAGGCTACATCACTTTTTCCTTCTTCAATGCAACCAAAAGTGAAAGACTTAAAATCATGTCAGCCAACATCTCCACCAGAGAAACCACTTAAACTTGAGCTAAAATAGCTTCCATCAAATTTAAGGTACGCTTTCTTAGGCCAAGACTCTACTTTTTCAGTTATTATTAATAATTCTTTGAATAATATAGAAGAGGAAAAGTTGCTTAGAATCTTAAGGGAACATAAATTGGCTTTGGGTTGGACCATTTCTGACATCAAAGGAATTAATCCTTCAATTTGTACACACAAGATTTTAATGGAGGATAAATATAAGCTGATTATCCAACCGCAGAGAAGATTGAATCCATCAATGCAAAAAGTGGTGCATAAAGAAGTGCTAAAGCTATTAGATGCTAAAATTATTGATCCTATTTTGGATAGTACATGGGTATGTCCAATACAAGTTGTACCAAAGAAAGGTGGAATAATTGCGATCAAGAATGATAACAATGAACTTATACCAACAAGAACAATCACGGGATGGCGAGTATGCATAGATTATAGAAAACTTAATGATGCAACCAAAAAAGATCATTTATCTTTACCTTTTATTGATCAAATGCTAGAGAGACTCACAGAATATGCTTACTACTGTTTTCTGGATGGGTACTCTAGTTATAATCAAATAGCCATTGCACCTGAAGATCAAGAGAAGACCACTTTTACTTGTCCATATAGAACATTTGCATATAGGAGGATGTCGTTTGGCCTTTGCAATGTGCCAGCCATATTTCAAATATGCATGATGTCCATCTTCTCGGACATGATGAAAAATATTTTACAAGTCTTCATGGATAATTTCTTTGTCTTTGAATATTTTTTTGATAATTGTTTGTCTAACTTATCTTCAATTTTGCAGAGATGCAAGGAGAAAATTTTAGTTTTGAACTAAAAAAAATGCCACTTCATGGTAGAGGAGGGGATTGTGTTGGGCCATCAAATTTCCTCTAAGGGAATTGAAGTTGATAGAGCAAAAATAGAAGTGATTGAAAAACTCCCACCTCCAGCTAATATGAAGGGCATAAGAAGTTTCTTGAAACACGTTGGATTCTATCGATGGTTTATTAAGGATTTTTCTAAAATTACTAAACCTCTTTGCAATTTATTAATTAAAGATACTCGATTTGAATTTTCTGATGAATACTTGCATGCTTTTGAAACACTGAAAAAGAAATTAATTTCAGCACCTATAATTGTGTCACCAGATTAGAATTTACCGTTTGAATTAATGTGTGATGCCAGTGATTATACTATAGGGGCTATTTTAGGGCAAAGAAAAGATAAACATTTTCATGTTATTTATTATGCAAGTAGAACCTTAACAGAAACTCAACTGAATTATGCTATTATTGAAAAAGAATTATTATCAGTTATTTTTTCTTTTGATAAATTTCGTTCTTACTTGATAGGTTCGAAGGTGATTGTCTACATCGATCACTCTGCTCTGAAGTACTTGCTTACAAAGAAGGATGCTAAACCAAGATTGCTTCGATGGATTTTACTTCTACAAGAATTTGACTTAAAATTAAGGAAAAAAAGGTACTAAAAATCTGGTGGCGATCATCTGTCTCGGATGGAGCTTCCAGATTATGTCTCCAAATGGGTGGAAGTATAGCCTCACCGACTAATGATGCGAGAGTTATGGTGAATTTTCTACGAAAGAACATCTTCTCTCGATTTGGCACTCCAAGGGCAATAATCAGTGATGGTGGAAAGCATTTTTGCAATTGCCAATTTGAAGCACTACTGACTAAGTATGGAGTTACACATCGTATGGTGACACCATATCATCCTCAAACAAGCGGACAAGTCGAGGTATCTAATTGAGAGTTGAAGCATATATTGGAAAAGACAGTGAATATCTCTTGTACAAACTGGGTGAGAAAGTTAGATGACGCTTTATAGGCCTATAGAACAACATTCAAAACACCAATTGGGATGTCACCATATTGGCTTGTTTATGAAAAAGCATGTCATCTACCAGTGGAGCTAGAACATAGGGCTTATTGGGCGATAAGGATACTTAACTTTGATCTACAAGCAGTTGACAAGAAGAGAATATTGCAAATCAATGAGATGGATGAGTTTTGAAATGATGCTTATGAGAATACTCGAATTTACAAAGATAAAACCAAGAGATGGCATGATAAGCATATTTTAAGGAAGGAATTCTAAGCTAGGCAAAAAGTTCTATCATTTAACTCAAGACTTCGATTTTTTCTAGGAAAGCTGCGCTCTCAATGGTCAGGACCATTTATGGTAACTAAAGTCATCCTTATGGAGCAGTTGAAGAACAACATGAGACCAAGGAAATATTTAAAGTGAATGGGCAGCGCCTTAAACCATACATTGATGGAGATTTTTACATGCAAAAAGTCTTCATCAATCTTGACAACCCTAAATATTGAAGGAAAAGTCTCTCCTAGTGATGCACTTCAAGATGACATTCATTGACACTAGGAAAGTATCACTTTACTTTTCTTGCTTTATTATTTTATTATTTCTCTTTTCTTTCTCTTCCATTAAGGACAATGCAAGATTTAAGTTTGGGGATGGGTTGCATAATAGGTCTAGTTATTTGTTTGATTGCTTTGGTTAATTTATGTTAGTTTGCATGTCATGGGTTACGCATTCTCTATTTTAAATATATTTAGTTTGTTTATTTAGGTTATTTAAAAAAATTATAAAAAATAAAAATAATATATATATATATATATAATAAATAAATAAAATAAAAAATTTGATTTGTTTGTTTATTTTTATAGAGCCAATGATAATGGTTGAAACAAGTTGTGATTTTTAGAAAGAATCTTAAGTGATTGAGTTGATTAGTTAATACTTAAATTATTTTTATTTAATATGATTTTCTCTTTATTCATTAGATGTGTATCACGATCATTAATTGTTTGCATGCTTAGAGACATTTTATGAAAACTTTGTAAATGTTTATGATCTCAACTACTCTAGAACTTGCTTGAGAATTACTTAAGGCAAAATCCTAGGTAAAGTTTCACCATGAAAAAGATATAGGCCATCTTTGGATTGGTTGAGCCTAAAAGCCTAACCCTTTTATCATTATATCTCTAGTCACCCATTTGAGCCTTTGAAATTTACATTTTGGCCTTTTAAATATTTTCTTGTTTAATCCATATGATTCCTACCCTATTGAACTTATATAAATATATCTTTACCTTTCAAGGGAACTTAGTTGATACTTACCTCATGGTTATAAGAGCTTAAAAAATGAAAATAATAAAAAAAAAAATTTGAGAGGTAGGAGCAGCAAGAAATAAGTTTGGGGGTGTACAAAGGAAAGGTCATCTCATATATTGCTTCTATATATGGGAGTCTATATATTCAAGAAGAAGATACTTCTAAAAATCTTTCTATATATTCAAGAAGAAGATACTTCTAAATCTTCTAAGGTCAGATGAAGGTTTGCTACTGCAAATAACTTTAGATCTGAGATAATTCCTGCATCTGCAAAAGAGTTCTTCATCAAGACATATCTTTTCAACAATTACTAGGATGATATTGGTATCATTAAATCCTTTTTTGAAGCAAATCTTTCCCTTACTGCACATTCACCAAGTTTTCAGCTTTTATGATGCAACAAAGCCAATATATACATCCTATTGGAATTGAAAAAATACAGATATACGGGAATGCAAGGATTGGAAAGAATGTGATATTTTCAAACTCATATAGGATGCAAGAAGTAGATGGGATTGTTTTGAAAAAAAAAAAAGAGAAAAAAATGAAATGAAAAAAAGAAAGATGGTATTGATTCATCAAATGGAGATGTTCTGATTTTTTTAGATATGATTAGATACAGGAAATTGACACACTTTGATACTTTTGAAAAAGTCATTATGAAAGATATGAAATGGCTCCTTTGGGTAGCTGAACCACTGAATATTTCACATGTTTTTATATGCGCTCATGAAAGCCGAGATCAAAGATGTGGTGTTTGTGGCCCTGCTCTTGTTATATATATGCTTGATGAAAGTTTTGTATGAGCCACTATAAGTGAGACTACAATGCTCTTTATTCCATGAATATATTGATTTAAGTTTCTACTTTGATACATCTTATCCTTTCTTTGTAGCTCTCACCCTAGCCTTATATTACAAGCTTATAAAGACCTATTGATCCTTGGTGTTATCTTTTATCTACATTAGTGGAGAATTAATTTAAAGAGCAAGCCTATGGAGTAGATACATACACTTATTAGAGATCCATTGCATTTACATATTTTGCATAAAATTATCCGGGAATTGAATAATGAAGTGAGAATGATGCATGCTCATGAGTGGGAGAATTGAATATGAGGTGAGACCAAACTTTGTATTAACTTTTGTACTTGAGTTGCATAGGATAATTTCTTTAAATCATAGCATGTGTTAAATCTTTGAGGCTCTATTTGAACAATTAATCTTTTGTTTTAGGATTCTTCTTTTATTTTCTTTGTTCGAGGACTAGCAAAGTGTAAGTTTGGGGATATTTGATAAGCATAAATTTGATCATTTAATTCATATACTTTCATAATAACATTAGCTAGTTTTTAATTTATTTTAAATTATGTTTATTTATTTTTATTTACTTTTATTTTATTTTGAAGGAGAATAAAAAAAGTAAAAAAAGCAACAACCAAGGGACTCTATGTGAAGACTCATGGTCGGTGAGGACTCCAATGCCATATTTTTCAAAGGAGAGGATCACGAGTTGATAAGTTGGCAATGTCGTATTTCAACGGATGAGACCCAGTTGGCAACGCAGTGGATATCCGGAAAAGGACTCTTAGGCGATGATTTTTCATCGTATTCAACACGGCTTGGGCTAAATCTTATCCTTATTCATCCGACTATAAAAATAAGGCAAGGGGTCTTGAATCGAGAGAGATAGAGACTTGGAGAGCTGAAAACTATTAGAGTTTTTCAATGGAGGAGGATCTGAAGAACAGAGGCGAGAGATGTATGTTCATCAATTGCTTCCAATGAAAAACATAAGTTTTTTTAGTTTTTTTTTTCACTTTTATTATGAACTAATTTCTTTTTCTAGAGCATTGATGTAATCTATCAATGAATACATAATTTATTTTATTAGTTATTTATTTTTAATATTTTCATGATTGAATGTTTAATTCTTATGATTAATGTTTACAATTTATTGTTTGATTAATTGAATTACAATAAGACCGAAAGATGATTTATTATTTCTTATGATTAATTCTTATAATTTATTGTTTGATCAATTGAATTACAATGAGATCAAGAGGTGATTTGTTATTTTAGATCTAGAATTAAATATCATTAGTTGAGGGAAAGTAGAGTTACTTTACCGCGATGTGATTTTTAAAAAATTTAATGAGTCTCCAAAGACATGAAATTGTTAGTTGAAGATATTTTTGATATCATTCGAGAGAAGATATTAAATAATTAAGAAATTTTTAATCATCAACATGGGATTATTAAAATTTAATAATTAAGAAGAATAAATTATGTGGGATTTGTTAGGTAAAATCAATCACTCTAGATCTATTCTTATCATATTTTTATACATTTAAATTTTTACGCTTTGTTAATTTTTAGATTAAAAAATTTTATAATAGAACGTTTCGTTTATATTTGATTTTCTAAATAATAATTAATCTAGTAAATTTTGGTATTTGATAACATAATTAATCTCTGTGGGTTCGATATCCATTCTCTAAAAATACTTTACTACTTGTTATGATTATGTGCACTTGCAGATTATTTTACGTAAACACCGAGCAATCATTCTAGCATGGATCTCTTTTTCCTTGCCTTATCTGATGAAGTCTATCTCTCTCCTCTTTCAAGATGCCTAGAAATACAATCATCAACATTTAGGTGAAAGGCTTCAATCTCTCCAAACTTCTCTCAATCTCCCTTGGTCTCACCCCAATTAAGATCGAAGAGATCACTCTATCTAATTAAACCTCAAAGCTATCACACAAAGAAGCATGGCGACTTACCACTTCCTTAGCTCGATTAACTTGAGCATTGAAGGGGTTTTCCTGTAGAAAACTTCGAAGCCCCTCTAACGTCATCTTTATGTGCACATGCCACCGACCAAATAAGGAGGTTGAAAGATTTGTTCGAATATTTCACTCCTACCTAATCAACTGACACATAGGAAGCTAGGTTCCGACATCAACACTATATTATATATCATAATAGTAATTAATATCATATTTTATAGTATTATATTAATAGTAATTAATTATATATTAATATTATAATGCATATTAATATATTATGCATAATAAAAAATTTTGTATAATATTAATATATTATAAATAATGTATTATATTATTATTATAATTCATTAATATATTTTTACTATACATAAGTAATATATTTATACTATATAGTTATGTATCATAATATATTATAAAATTATTAATATATCATATATATAGATTATGTAACATATAACTTTTTATATATTTTAATACATATTATTAATAGGATTTAGAATCCATATTTTATTTTGATTTCTACATGAGCTAAATGGATAGAAGGAATGAGTGATTTTGGTTTCAGTTTTAATGGAATGCAATTTTGATACCAAGCCAAACGGGTCCTTAGTATTGATTGTATCTATCTAAAGAAATTATGGTATATTAGATCTTAAATTGGGTGCTTTGACTTAGTTTTTCATATATCACACATAGTACATATCAATTAATTCTCATATGGCCAACACATATCAAAAGTTTTGTAATTAGTATTTTGATTTTTCATAAAAATTTGCCCAGATTTGCCCAAAACTCCTTTTAGAATGGTTTTCAAATTAGTCCTCTAAAAATATGTTTGACTTAATATGTAGTTTCTCTACCTCAGATCCATTAGAATGTGATTCAACCTTAATACTTTGCCACATTATTAGAGCACTCATCATAACTAAAGATAGAAGGAGATATTCTTCAAAATTTATGCTCTAACACAATCACTAAATCAGCTTTGTTTTATTATATTAAACTCTTTTTATAAGATCTCTAATCATAAAGGCTGAGCACATCCATTGCTGGTGAATAAATAGTGGACTAATGACTTAGGATTTCACTCCTAGATAAACTCTTGGTTAATTAATCTACTAAATTCTTTTCTAATATGAAACATTGTTCTTTTTATGTTTTCTTATAATATATTTATGATAAAACTTGTAGTGCTTGTATTTTTTTTGTTAGTACTGTTTTGATTTATTAATTCCATTTTGACCTTATTATCATAATGAATGAATATAACTAGAATTGATTTTGGTACCACTGATAGCTCTAATACAAGATTTGTGATCCCTAGTATAAATACTATCTAGAGCTATTGATTCGATCTCCATAGTATTTCATGATATAATAGTTTATTTGAGTGATCTGGCAACACTACTGAGAAGAAATAGATGTCCTATGGTTGATTTAAAATCAAAGAAATTATTAACCTAATTTGCATTATTGTAACTCACGACCATCTCAGAGTATCTAGTATATATAGAGATCAAAAGTTCCTTCAAAATATCAAAATAGTTTTTCTGGACTAATCTATTAAGATCAATTAAAATATAAGCAATATCAAGTTTTATCTATTCTCCATATAAAAGAAATAATTTGAGAATATCTTTATTAACCAAGAGTGTTTCTTAAGTTTTTTATAATTGGATCATATGTAATTGAAATAGTTTTTTTATCAGAATATCTATTTTTTTTTACCATCTTTTCAATAGAATGAGAAAGAAAGAACTAACCCTTTAAAAGATTTGATAGGCTTTATCCGTAAGATTACATTAGCTTCTCCTAAGCTTTATCCCTAAGAAAGAACTATCAAAATGAGCTGATAGAAATTAATTGTTCTCTAATCTAATTTTAAAAGAATTACTGAATTAGAATACCATCAACGTATAAGGATTATACAATCTTCATTAATGACTTCAAAATATATACACTTGTTATGATTATTGATGATGAATCTAAAAGATAAGATGGAGGAAGAGAGTTAGTTAAGGATTGAATCTTATAGATTTTAGATGAATTGCATTTAGTGAACTTAGTTTTTCTAAGAATGTCTTAAAAATCATCAATTTGGGTACTAATAGGTTTTAAATCCATTATGACATACTTGCAAAACTTTAATATAGTGAATCGGTCCAAGTTAGCATCATTCACAACATATTCTGTCTCAAAGACTTTTAAAAGTTCTCTAGCTATCTTGGTAGAAAAATAAACATCATACAAGGAATTTGAAAGGGTACCTGAAATCCTAGAATGATGGTAGAAGTCTACCTCTCATGGAGCCTTGAATTGGGAGGCCGAAGAAGATATTTTTTGAGAGCTAGATAATAAAGTTGGTTGAGAGCTATAATCTATTATAGGTCTATGATCAGAGCTAAGTCAACTTAAGGATGATTAACTAATATCTAACTTAGCTTTATTATTTTTTGAAAAAAAAAATTATTAAACTTATCAAGCTTAATTTTTAGAAAGGCACTGTAGCCATCAAACATAGTGTCCACTTAAAGTGTTGGATTGATTAATGAATTTTGCACACGAAGCTTTTAGAATTTAGTCTTATAATTTAAATATCTAATTAATAACTTTCAGGAAAAATGCATTAGGTTTTAAAATTTAAATATAAATTATACAAATATAAAAAAAAATTGATGAGAATAATAAAATACCGAGCAACATATAACGCCGGCAATGAAGCTGCAACGCTTTCTCCTCTCGTAGGGCGCCGTTGTCGGCCTCCCCTCACTTTCGTTTCACTGCAGCAGCCTTTTCCATGTGCGAGGCCACCGTCTCAGCTGACGCCGTCGGCAATTGTAGACGGCAAAGTTGGTCGGCGGTGGTTGGATGGGCGAAGGCGAATCCACCTAGCAAAGATGATCATGTTGGCGAGGGGTTCGACAACCGATCGAGGCCGAAGCGCGGTGGAAGGCGGATGGGGACTGGGAGGAACGGTACGGTAGTACGTGAGATGAAATGATATATATTTTCCCCGTCTTTCTATTATGGTAGGCAGAAAAAAAAAGCCATGCTGGAATTTCTCTGTGACTTTTACGTTTTACTCGAGCATTAACATCATTCCTGTTGTTTCTTTACAAAAAAAAAAAAAAAAGTGGGAAAAATGATGTGTTAACCCCTGACTAAGTGGCAACATTCGTTCGTTCGACTGTTTATCATTTTTTCCCCTAGGCTGTGTATGGGTGCAGGTCCAACTTGCCTACATTTTCATTTTTTTTTTTTTTTTTACATCATATTGTTTGAACATATACAATGCAAACTTTTAAATGCTTCGATTAAATAGAATGATCTTTTAATAATTTACGGTATAGAAATAGAAATAAATAGAAACTAACATGAATAAAATAATTAAAACAGATATAATTATTTATAATTTAAATATTATTTTGATTCTAAATAAAGTAAAGTGAAAGAAGTAGATTCATGTGATTGGCCCCATGTAGTTGAAAAAAAGGCTTAGATTAGTTGAGTTGAGTTAAGAATTTCACACCGGATTGTGTCTAGCCTTTAACTTTCTCTTCAGAGGTGGCTTCGCTTATAGGAAGCTCCTGTCGACACAACTATTGTACCGTACGTGATTCACGTTATAAGCTTTCCTTGCAGCTATCCAGACTTGGCTCTAGTTCAGGAACTTTGGCTTATTTTTTAGCTTTGTTTGGATCGTGCCATGTAGCTTTAGAAGGAATTTGATGAGAATTTAATAATAGGATTGAAGAATTAAATCTGGCTTTATTTGACCTTCTAACGCAACCAATTAAGTGCTTTCGCAGTACCTTAAACTCAACCATGCGCTCGTCTTGGTCGCACGCCTGTGCCAGTCCCATTGGAGTTGTTAAGTTTGATGCTAAACCTCACAAAGTTGCTCGGAAGTTTGAGCTTGTTCTCTTTAAGATAGTACTGTTTAATTTTTCAAAAGCTATTTCTTGATAAATATAGAATAGTATTTATTCAAGAATAGTTGAAAGAATAAACACCTTTTTAAAATTACAACTTTGTCATCAAGGGATAACTTTAGTTATTTCTAGATTTCATAAGGAATAAGTTCAGAGGATAACCCATATTTAAACATGAGTTATCCCTTCTGGTTAAATTTTTTAAGAAATATTCCTCATAATATAACTTTTAAGAATAAGGAGGGATATCCACTGTTTCAAACATAGCTTAAGTGGGCGAACGCCTTGACACGCGGAAGGTCTTTGGCTGCGTTGTGTCTCAAGTCGGCCTTTGGTATCGTTTCAGTTGAAGAGACGACTTCTTGGTATCATTTCTTTGGTGGATTTTATACGAATACCAAGGTAGTGTTTGATTTTCAAAATGTTATTTCTGAATAAATGTACATGATAGAATTTATCCAAAGGATAGATGAAAGAAAATTAAATAATAATTTTATCATCAAGGGATAGCTTCATCTATTTCTGATTTTTCTAGGGAATAAGTTCAAGGGACAACCTATGTTTAAACATAGATTATCTCCTATGAATAAACTTTTTCAGACTTATCCTACGTAGTTATAGCTTTTGGAAATAAGAAGGATATCCAGGATGGGTTATCCCCTCTAGTTAAACTTTTTCAGACTATAGCTATGTTTGATATGAGGGATAAGGGGGGATATCCCCCGGATATTCTTCTTTGTTGGCCCAGATGGCAACCCAAGAGGGGGGGAGTGAATTGGGTTCTAAAAAAAAATTTTAACTTTTTTAAAACTATTGACTTTGAAATAATTAAGTGCAGAATAGATTTCAATCACAAATGAAGAGATAAAGAGAGAGACAATTAAGGCATGGCAAACACAATGATTTTATAGTGGTTCGGTGTATCCAACACCTACGTCCACTCCCAAGTTCCACTTGGGTCCACACTATAATCAACTAGATTACAGCCAAGTTGTTTTACAAGATCACAACTCAAAACTTGTTGTTTTCCGGGTGCACAACGAACCCAGCTGGTTTTCCTCGGGCTCACCAGCACAAAACCCAAATTCAAGCTAATCTAGCTTGCCCCGAGGTATACTACCTCCACTAATTCAATCCCCTTGATTGAAGTAGTTAAAACAAGAAAGAATAATGTTTATATTGACAAACAGCTCCTCAAATGAGCAAATATTCAAAGTAAATAAACAAGTTTAGAAAAGCATGTTTGAGGTAGATTGGATTTGAGCTTTTCTTCTTTTCTTCTTTTCCTCATCTCTTTGGAGATGTTGAATCAGGCCTCAGCTTTGATTCTTCACAGATGTTACAGATGAGAAGTTAGAAA
Organism: Calamus simplicifolius; assembly: GCA_900491605.1. Classification (NCBI taxonomy): domain Eukaryota; kingdom Viridiplantae; phylum Streptophyta; class Magnoliopsida; order Arecales; family Arecaceae; genus Calamus; species Calamus simplicifolius. The sequence goes on from UESW01003925.1 coordinate 545,277, forward strand.
AATCACACCAAAACAGAGCTTTTTCTTCTTTTGGGAAATCCTCCAATTTTTTCAAGTTGAACGCCTTGGATTTTTCTTTGAGCTTTTTGGAGTGGAAGGATTTGAACTTGAATACTTTTCTCTTTGATTTCAGGCTCAAGACTTCTCGGATTTTTGATTTGTATTAGCTCTGATTTTTTTCGTTATTTTTTTCAAACGAGCTTTCTCCTCCTTTTTATAGATTTCCTTTAATCCATTTTTGGTGAGAAAACTAGCCATTGGAATGTACCTGGAAAGTTTTTCCAAACAAAATATATCCGTTAGAAGTTAGGTGAAAAGAAAATATTATCGTTTGAGCTGATCTGGCATTTTAAAATCCATTCCTGACAGGTTGGAGTCGGCTCCAACTTTTCAGGTGTCGGCTCCAAGTCGTTTATCCAAAAATAGAAAGTTCTGAGTTCGTCGAGGAGTCGGCTCCGAAAAAGTTAAGTGTCGGCTTGCCATGGTCAGGTGTCGGCTCCAAAAGACTGTAAGTGTCGGCTCCAAGGTAGTCAAAAATCATACGTTCTGTCCCTGTGTTGGAGTCGGCTCCAGACACTGTAAGTTTCGACTCCAAAACTCTGGGTGTCGGCTCCGAAACTCTGGGTGTCGGCTCCGGACTGTATCAAAAATCAGAAAGAAATTTTGATTGGTCATGGGGTCGGTGTTGGGAGAAACAATCCCCGAGGCATGCATATTTTAAAATTTTGATAACAATTATCAATGCGGAATTATAAAGATACGTACTAATCTATCTAACATGCATCAAGATCATATCTTTGCCTTATATATAGGATCGATTGATCCAAAATATGCATATAAATAAAAATATCAAAATCATATCTTGATCTTCAAGATGACTAGTCATACTACTTATCTTGAAGTCTGCCTTAAGATCTAGGGATCAAATTGCTTACCTTAAGAACAGTAGGTAAATCCTTATTGCTCTGCAGCCGTTCAATCGTCCGGCCTCTAGTATCGTCCACGCAAAGCCCCAAATGATCGGATTTCTAGGAGTGCTAGCTCGCGGAAAAACAGCTTTGCTGATCTTGAATCCTCCCACTTGAATCTTCCTCTAAGATCCACCACGCTTTCGCTAACACCAGAATCACCATAATTTTTTATTCTAATCTTTTTAGAATTACAATCCATGACATATCGTGTATTGTTGTTCTGTGTTTTCTGGTGAGGGAATGCCCTCTATTTATAGTCTCAATTTAGCCTTAACATTGAATTCTGACATTAAGAATTCCATCGTTTGGTAAAAGCGAAGAGACGCCGAAGGCGCGGTGCTTGGTTTAATTCCGACGTTCGGTGAAAACCAAAGAGACGTGGCTAAATCCGACGTTCCGTGAAAACCAAAGAGTCGTGGCTAAAATTTTATATGAGAATTTAATCTCTCATGAGATGAGATTTTAGCCATCTCATCATATGAGATCCTTATGCGAGAGGTTTGAGTTCAGGTGATGGTTTAATCTGATCTGAATTTATTTGACTGAACCCACATAGATCATGGTCCAAGCCCAAATCAAATTTGGCTAGTCCTGAATCTATATAAATCCAAATCAAGTCTAATTTCAAATTAATATTTGAAATTGACTAGTCCTTCTAATGGACTTAAACCAAATTGAATCTTATTCACTTGTACTTAACTCAATTAAGATAATTCAATCAATCAAATTGATTAATTAAATCATATACGATTCTCAATCGTTGATCAGCAAACAGATCATCCTAGGAAACTTCTGTTGGAAATTGTATCCTAAAGCCAATCATTTGATGATTGTGCTGATGTAAATTATATATAAATTGATATATTAATAAAAGTTATTTGGCAGTTTATTCATTACAAGAACATCTTCTTAAAACTCCTAATAGTAATGAAGCCCTCAGGATCTTCCTTCACGATAAAGGAGGATTTATCTTTGAAGGTCCTTAAAAGAGTTCGCGACCAAATGATATACTATGACAGGGCCATAGTACTATCAATTATAGGACGTTGTATATCATATTTGTTGGTTGTCCTCTTAACCAAGGAGTGTAGAGACACTGGTATGACATACAGGTGAAAGTGTAGGAGTACATTTCACCGAACGTGACTCATTTCCGGATACTCTACTGTCAAGAGTTAATCCGAGAAGATATAGGTATAAGTATCCTTCAGACCTGAAGATCACAACCAGTGGCTTACAAGCAACTCATTGTACTTAGGTGCCGGACCACCTGGATTTCTAATCCAGCTACGAAAGGTTACTGGGTGCAGTCAAGTACTTGTGGTAGTCAGTTGTGGATCAAGATGGAATTTGACCTATCCCGTTAAAAGGAGAAATGCTTGTGTTTCAATTTAGCAAGACCTTGGCCAAGGCACTTCATGTGAAAGTCACATGATCACTAAAGTTGAAATCACTTTATGGATTTGCTATTTAGAGTTGACAGGCTCTTAAGCCATCCTTAGCATTTGTGGTCAAGAGGATGAATTATACGGTAACTATTTCTTAGGGTTCTTGGAGTTTGCTCGGCAACTCTTCGACCTATCCGGACGTCGGGTTCCATTGCTAGATGGGCACATCGATTAGTATAGAAAGTTGTTTCTATGCTACCGGCTTAGGTTCGAACCTAGAGAGTCACACGCATAGAAGTTTCCTAGGATGATCTATTTGCTGATCAACGATTGAGAATCGTATATGATTTAATTAATCAATTTGATTGATTGAATTATCTCAATTGGGTTAAGTACAAGTGAATAAGATTCAATTTGGTTTAAGTCTATTAGAAGGACTAATCAATTTCAAATATTGATTTGAAATTAGACTTGATTTGGATTTAAATAGATTCAGGACTAGCCAAATTTGATTTGGGCTAGGACCATGATCTATGGTTTAATCCAATAAATTCAAATTAGCTTAAAACCAAAAATCCAAACCCCATGTGAAAAAGGTTTTCTCGCATGATGAGATAACTAAAATCTCATCTCATGAGAAATTAAATTCTATGCAGAATTTAATTTATAACTTTTAGTCTTCTTCAAATGATTCAAGTTCTAAATTTGGTGCCTCTTTGGAAGAGCGTGCATTGACAAGTGTGGAATTAACTCTTTGTCACACAACGCATCTCTTTGGTTTTCACAAAAAGCGGAATTCTAAATGTTAGAATTCAATAGGGCTAATATGAAACTATAAATAGAGGACATCCCTCACCAGAACAAACACAAGATCAAAAGAGATCAAAAAATTCTAAACAGTTAGAACCAAGTGTTATAGTTCTAAGAGTTAGAATAGAAAATCCTGGTGTGATTCTGTGTTAGCAAAGCTTGGTGGATCTTGGAGGAAGATTCAAGTGAAGGATTCAAGATCAGCAAAGTTATTTTTCCGCGAGCTAGCACTCCCGGGAATCCGATCATTCGGGGGCTTCGCGTGGACGATACTAGAGGCCGGACGATTGAACGGCTGCAGAGCACAAAGGATTTACCTACTGTTCTTAAGGTAAGTGATTTGATCCCTAGATCTTAAGGCAGGCTTCAAGATGAGTAGTGACTTCTCATCTTGAAGATCAAGATATGATCTTAATTATTTAATTTATATGCAATATTAGATCAAACGATCTATAATATAAGGCAAAGATATGATCTTGATGCATGTTAGATAGATTAATATGTAATCTTTAAATTTCGCATTGATAATTGTTATCAAATTTTAAAATATGCATGCCTCGGGGATTATTCTCCCTACAAATGGTATCAGAGCAATGGTTTCTTATTGATCTAATTTATTGCATGTAAATTAATGTTCTTTAATTATGTAATTATGGCTAAAACTAATCACAAGGCTATATGGTCACAGATTCCAATGAGGTATTCTGTGACATATTGCCGTGCTATTGTTTTATCATTGATGCTCAATCCAAAGATAATTTAAATTGAGCTTTGCATCAAAACATAGATTACACACACTCTCAAAAGATGTTTTATATTTGATACATATTGATGTTGTATAAAAGCATGATATTTGCATGTTTAGTATAAAACATAGATATGATATGATGGCATGATGTCTATGTTATGAAACATACAAATATTTATGAGAGTCTTTTGAATGTCAAATGTTAATTCATAATCTCTTTAGATATGATCTAAATATAGGAATTATGAGTAGTAACATAATACATGTGATGCTTGATTGAAATATATGACATGTAAACATGAAATATATTTAATCTTTTGGGTTAGCTAAATCGGGTCCATAAAGGGTTAGACCCTAAGGTTTAAATCAACTGGACTAAAAGAGTATTTGAACAAATCTAATTAGATTAGGTTAAGAATGCTCTAAATCAAACAATAGTTGTAGTTGATCATGTCCTTCTCTTTGATTAAACCAAATGGAAGTAGATTAGGCTCCGTGGTTGAGCATGAATCTCTTAGATGGTCAAATCAGAATTGGTTAACCATATGATGTCAAGGTGAGTTGGCAAGTTGCTCTAGGATCAACGATCGAATGGTTTTTAATTGGGAGCTACTCGTATTGATGCGTCTTTAACGAGTTAATGGCATATCCCTCCCATCGATCTCACTCACCTGGTCAATGTGGTGAACCATTTATGATTCAGATCATTTACCTGATTCGGGTTGACCCATGCCTGTAAGGAAATCAGTCTGACTGATTTAGGTGCCACTTAACCTGACTTAATCTTGTTTCATTCTACCGATTTCATAGATTCAGTGGGAGAACTTGATTAGTCAATTTATCTTCAAATTATAAAATCCTCTAAAATTATTAGGTCCTTAAAATGAAATAGTTATATGATAACTAGATCATAGCCTCCCATTAAGGTGGGTGATAATGAGTCCGATGTCTTGATAATCATTGGAGGCACTCCATGCCTGGTGCTTGTCAACCATCGGAATTATCATTCATTATATGATAAGTCAGCGTAACTATTAAATAGACAGTCAGGTGAGCCGAGCTTCACTCGGGCTTGGTTGTCTATTGATAGGTTACACTGATTATATCATTTAATGGTTGGACCTAACCAGAACTTTCAGTGGAGGCACTCCATGCCTGCTGAAGAGGTACATGGGGCAAAACTGAACACTAAGAATTGTTTTGGGAAACAATTGGTTTTGAACCTACTCTTAGATGCATATGGGTTGGCCAAGCTTCACTTGGGCCTGTATGTAGTCTATGTAGATCTTAGTGCCCGCTAAAGAATTAAGAATAATTCTTCGAATTGGGGTGTAGAGGCTGCCAATTTGAACAAAATAGTGGAAGAATCTTTAGACTAAAGTCCAAGTCTTTAGACTGAATCAATTTATATACTAATAAACTTTAGTTTTTCCTTATGCAGAAAATGGCCACTAATTTATCATTAAGGTCCCTATTGGATAGTGACAAGTTGAATGGTTCAAATTTCAATAGCTGGTTTAGAAAACTTAAGATCGTCCTTGAGCATGAGAGGATTCTATATATTCTGAATAATCCTGCACCAAAGATACCTGATGCAAACACCAAAGTTCTGAGAGAGACACTTATCAGAAGTGGCTCAATGATAGAACTAGCGTGCGTTGCATCATGCTAGCAGCAATGAACGATGAATTCGGTCGCCGGTTCGAGAATGCTCAGCCAGAAGAAATCATTCAAGCGTTGAATGAATCTTTCGGCACACCCGACGATGTTGAAAGGCACAAGACTAGTTGTGCTATTTTTAATGCTCGAATGAGGGATGGATCTCCTGTCACTGATCATGTATTGTACATGATCGAGAAGATAGAACTCCTAAGCAAGCTCGGCTTTCCCCTACATGAGCAGTTGGGAAAAGATGCGATCCTGAATTCCTTGCCTCCATCCTTCCGACCTTTCCTTACTCATTTTCGAATGACAAAGCCTGCAGTCAACTACCACGGTTTGTTGGGGTTGTTACAGAACTTTGAGAAGGATAACCAGCTCTCTAAGGGTTTGGTTAATGTGGTTGAAGGATCTAAGGTAGGGCGTCAACCCTTTGGGAAAGGGAAGAAAGAAAAAGAATAAGAAAAAGGTGCAACATGCTAGGACATCTATAAGGGGTCAGATGCAGAAGAAGAAAGTTGATAAAAGTCAAGCTGAATGCTTTCATTGCAAGATGCAAGGGCACTGGAAGAGGAACTGTCCTCTTTACATTGCCACACTTGATCCAAACAGGCCAAAGAAGAAAAAGGGGCAAGATGTTGCTCAACAAGGTATTTATATGATAACACCTTGTAATTTTTCTGTATATGATAATCAGACCTGGGTATTGGATACCGGGAGTCCTTTTAACATTTGCAATTCATTGCAGGGACTACAGGTCACTAGAAGATTTGAGGACAATGAAAGATTCCTTAATGTCGGCGATGGAAGATTAGTTCCAGTTCTGGCATTAGGAGTTCTTGAAATAGTTTTCAATAGAAATGTCATTATACTAAATGATTGTCATTTTTGCCCAACGTTCTTGTTGAACGTAATTTCTGTAGGCCTTCTGGCCAAAAGTCATTATGAAATTTCAATAAAGGATGTTACTTTGAATATCATTATGAATGGAGTCACTGTAATGACTGGGCATTTATCTAATGGCATTTATATATTATCACAGCCTGTGAATGTAGTGTACAAATCAAGTAAGCGCCCTAGAACAACTGATGTCACAGATATTTATCTTTGGCACCATCGGCTGGGTCATATCAATAAGAACAGATTAAACAGGTTAACTCAGGAGGGCATCCTTCGAGTTGATGATTGTGAATCATTAACTACCTGTGAATCATGTCTTCTTGGTAAAATGACCAAGTCATCTTTTACTGGAAAAGGTGAAAGAGCCAAAGAGCTATTGGTCTAGTACATACTGATGTATGTGGACCAATGAGCACTTGTGCCAAAGGTGGATATTACTACTTCATTACTTTTACAGACGACCTTTCTAGGTTCGGTTATGTCTATCTTATGCGACATAAATCTGAATCGTTTGAAATGTTCAAACTATATCATAAAGAAGTAGAAAAACAAACAGGAAAATGTATTAAGACCTTCGATCAGATCGAGGAGGCGAATACCTTTCCAATGACTTTGTGACATATTTAAGGGAGAATGGGATTCTCTCCCAATGGACTCCTCCAGGAACACCACAACATAACGGTGTGTCGGAAAGAAGGAATCGAACTCTGTTAGACATGGTTCGGTCCATGATGGGTTTTGCAAGCTTGCCAATATCATTTTGGGGATATGCATTAGAATCAGCTTGTCATATTCTCAATAAGGTTCCAAGTAAGTCTGTTTCTAAAACTCCACATGAGATGTGGTATGGACATAAACCGGTTATCACCTATCTGAGAGTCTGGGGGTGTCCGGCTTATGTGAAACGTGCAAAATCAGACAAACTTGAACCCAAATCTGACAAATATTTTTTCATCGGCTATCCGAAAGAAACCAAAGGATATTACTTCTACAATACTGAAGAACAAAAGTTGTTCATTAGTAATAGAGCAATTTTTCTTGAAAAGGAGTTCCTTAGTGAAGGAACAAATAGCTCTAATGTTGAACTTGAGGAAGTTCATCAAGTAGAAGGAACAACACAAACCAGTGAACCCTTAGAATCTGAGTTGATTAGATCAAACTCAAAACCCATTTTAGATGCACCATTAAGGCGATCTGGTAGAGTACCACATCAACCGGACAGATACTTAGGTTTCTTGGTCCAGAACGATGATCCTGTTGAACTCGATGAGAACAACGAGGATCCGATCACCTATATGGATGCTATGCAAAGGACTGACTCTAATAAATGGCTTGATGCCATGAAATCCGAACTTGATTCCATGAAGGACAATAATGTATGGACATTAGTTGACCCACCCGAAGGGATAAAACCCATAGGGTGTAAGTGGGTTTTCAAGAGGAAAAGAGGCGCAGACGGAAAGGTTGAGACCTATAAAGCACGTCTGGTTGCCAAGGGGTATCGTCAACGTTATGGTATTGACTATGACGAAACGTTTTCTCCTGTGGCAATGCTGAAATCCATTCGGATTATGCTAGCTATAGCAGCACACTTAGATTATGAGATTTGGCAAATGGATGTTAAAACCGCTTTTCTAAATGGTGATTTAGAAGAACAGGTGTATATGATACAGCCTGAAGGTTTTATATCTGAAGACGAGTCTAAAGTGTGCAGGCTACAGAAGTCTATTTATGGACTTAAGCAAGCATCTAGGAGTTGGAACATACGATTTGATAAAGTGATCAAATCTTATGGCTTTATTAAGAATAAAGAAGAACCTTGCATTTATAAATGGGCTAACGGTTCCGTTATTGTATTTCTTGTATTATATGTGGATGACATTCTCTTAATCGGGAATGATGTCCCTGCATTACAAGGAATAAAGACATGGTTATCATCACAATTCTCCATGAAAGATCTGGGAGAAGCATCATACATCCTAGGGATGAAGATCTATAGAGATAGATCTAAGAGGATGCTTGGTTTATCCCAATCTACGTACATTGACACAGTGCTAAAGAGGTTTAGCATGGAGAATTCCAAGAAAGGCTATCTTCCGATAGGCCATGGAATTCATCTTTCTAAGAAGGATTGTCCGACAACTCCTAATGAAAGAGAACGTATGAGTCGAATTCCATATGCTTCGGCAGTAGGATCGATTATGTACACCATGACATGTACAAGACCAGATGTGGCATACTCACTAGGAGTAGTGAGTAGATACCAATCTGATCCAGGAGAAAAACACTGGCAAGTTGTTAAGACAATCCTTAAGTATTTGAGAAATACTAAGGACCAGTGGTTAGTCTATGGAGAGTCTGATTTGAAACTTGTTGGATATACTGATTCCAGTTTCCAATCAGATCATGATGATAGCAAAAGTGTATCGGGTTTTGTGTTTATCCTAAATGGTGGAGCTGTTTGCTGGAAAAGTTCCAAGCAACATACAGTGGCAGATTCGGTGTGCGAGGCAGAGTACATCGCTGCATCAGATGCTACGAAAGAAGCTGTGTGGCTGCAAAGTTTATCTTCGAGCTTGGAGTGGCACCTTCCATAGATGGACCAGTACAGTGACAGTACTGGTGCCATAGCTCAAGCAAAGGAACCACGAGCACATCAGCGCACCAAGCACATACTGCGTCGGTTTCATCTTATACGAGAGATTGTAGACCGAGGTGACATAAATCTTCAGAAGATTGATGGAAAGGAAAACCTAGGTGACCCATTTACTAAAGCACTCAGCATCAAGGAGTTTGATGACTATAAATTGAAGATGGGTATTAGATACTGTAATGAGTGGCTTTAGGCTAAGTGGGAGTTTGTTGGGAATTGTATCCTAAAGCCAATCATTTGATGATTGTGCTGATGTAAATTGTATATAAATTGATATATTAATAAAAGTTATTTGGCAGTTTATTCATTACAAGAACATCTTCTTAAAACTCCTAATAGTAATGAAGCCCTCAGGATCTTCCTTCACGATAAAGGAGGATTTATCTTTGAAGGTCCTTAAAAGAGTTCGCAACCAAATGATATACTATAACAGGGCCATAGTACTATCAATTATAGGACATTATATATCATATTTGTTGGTTGTCCTCTTAACCAAGGAGTGTAGAGACACTGGTATGACATACAGGTGAAAGTGTAGGAGTACATTTCACCGAACATGACTCATTTTCGGATACTCTACTGTCAAGAGTTAATCCGAGAAGATATAGGTATAAGTATCCTTCAGACCTGAAGATCACAACCAGTGGCTTACAAGAAACTCATTGTACTTAGGTGCCGGACCACCTGGATTTCTAATCCAGCTACGAAAGGTTAGTGGGTGCAGTCAAGTACTTGTGGTAGTCAGTTGTGGATCAAGATGGAATTTGACCTATCCCGTTAAAAGGAGAAATGCTTGTGTTTCAATTTAGCAAGACCTTGGCCAAGGCACTTCATGTGAAAGTCACATGATCACTAAAATTGAAATCACTTTATGGATTTGCTATTTAGAGTTGACAGGATCTTAAGCCATCCTTAGCATTTGTGGTCAAGAGGATGAATTATACGGTAACTGTTTCTTAGGGTTCTTGGAGTTTGCTCGGCAACTCTTCGACCTATCCGGACGTCGGGTTCCATTGCTAGATGGGCACATCGATTCGTATAGAAAATTATTTCTATGCTACCGGCTTAGGTTCAAACCTAGAGAGTCAGGATATGGAGCGGATCAGATTTGCCACCTATCTTCTCCAGGGGGAAGCTTATGATTGGTGTTTAGTTAAGGAGCAGCGCCGGGATGGACAGGTTATTTCTTGGGGAGAGTTTAGGGAGGCATTCTTCGATAAATACTCCTCCAGAAGTGTACAGAGACAGATGGAATCGGAGTTTATCAAATTGGAGCAAAGGAATCTGTCTGTGGCCCAGTATGAAGCTGAATTCACCAGGTTGGCCCGTTTTGCTCCAAATATTGTGACTAATGAAATGGCCAAGATCACCAGATTCACTGAGGGACAACGATCCAGGCTGAGGCAAGTAGTCAACGCATTTGAGCTTCTCACTTACAATGCTGTGGTGAATAAGGCCTTGGTGATTGAGAGAGATATGAATGCTGTTCAGAAAGATTGGGAGCAGTGGAGGAAGAGGAAAGGGCCTACTTCTGGCCAATCCCCAGCTCAGGCCAAGAAGAAAGGTGCACATCAGGCCCCAGCTGAATCGCAAAATAAGGAGACTCGTTGCATTCATTGTGGGAACATCCACCCTGGAAGGCCTTCCCGCAGATTGACTGGTGCCTGCTTTATCTTTGGGAAAACTGATCACAAGAGTGCCACATGTCCCTTTCGGAAGGATCAACAGCCTTCTGCAAGTCAAGGAATGAGCCAACAGTATCAACAGCAGCCACCGAGGACCCAGGGAAGGGTCTTCAACCTCACTCAGCAGGATACTGACGCCTCTAATTCTGTGGTAATAGGAATAATTAAAGTAGGTACTGCTTATGCTCAAACTTTAATTGACCCGGGTGCCATGCATTCTTTTATATCTGACATCTATCTTGACAAGAATGCATCATTGACACCTATTCCTCTAGAGCAAGAGTTGCATATTGCGTTTCCGAATGGAGATATTATGAAAGTTGACATAGTATGCAAATCTTGCCCAATTGTCTTGGAGAATATGAGGTTGAATGCTGATCTCATTGTCCTTCCACTGAAGTTTTTCGATGTTATCCTTGGAATAGATTGGTTGGCCTCCTATCATACTTCAATAGACTGCTTCAGGAAGATTATCAACTTCAAAACTCCAAGTCAGCCTGAATTCAGTTTTATTGGTGGTCAGAAACACCTAGCCTCAGTGTTCATATCAGTGATGCAGGCTAGAAAGTATCTGATGAGTGGTGGTCAAGGATTTCTTGCTGTAGTCAAGGACCTTCAGCAGGAAGAGACCAAGTTGGAGGATATTCCTATAGCTCAAGAATTTCCTGATGTCTTCCCTGAGGATTTGACTAATTTACCCCATGATCGAGAAGTTGAGTTCTCCATTGATCTAGTTCTTGGAACTGGACCTATATCAAAGGCCCTTTACTGCATGGCCCTGGCTGAGCTAAGGGAACTGAAGGATCAATTGCAGGAGCTCCTAGATCGGGAATTTACCAAACCCAGTGCTTCTCCCTGGGGTGCTCCAGTTCTATTTGTTAAGAAGAAGGATGGCAGTCTTCGACTCTGCATTGATTACCGGAAATCAATAAGGTAACAATGCGAAATAAGTACCCTCTGCCGAGGATTGATGACTTGTTTGATCAACTTCAAGGAGCCCAGATATTCTCAAAGATTGATCTCAGGTCAAGGTACCATCAACTCAAAGTCAAGGAGGGAGATGTGCCTAAGACAGCATTCAGAACCAGATATGGCCACTATGAGTTATTGGTGATGCCGTTTGGGTTAACTATTGCCCCAGCAGCATTCATGGACTTGATGAACAGAATGTTTAAACCATATTTGGATCAGTTTGTGGTGGTTTTCATTGATGATATTTTGATATATTCAAAGAGCCATAAGGAGCATGAGGACCACCTGAGAATCGTGCTATAGATTCTTCGAGAAAATAAGCTTTATGCCAAGCTGCAGAAGTGTGAATTTTGGTTGGATCAAATATTTTTCTTGGGTCATATAATCTCTAAAGATGGTGTGTCTGTGGACCCGAAAAAGATTGAGGCTATCATTAGCTGGAACCGACCTTCCAATGTGGCAGAAGTCAGAAGCTTCTTGGGGTTAGCCGGGTATTACCGTAAATTTGTGTAGAATTTCTCTCGCATTACTCTACCCCTAACTTGCTTAACCCAAAAGCGAGTGAAGTTTGACTAGACAGTGAAGTGTGAGAAAAGTTTCCAGGAGTTAAAGCAGCGCCTGGTATCAGCTCCCATTCTTGTTCTTTCGACAGGATCTGAAGGTTTTACTATATACACTGATGCCTCTCGGAAAGGATTGGGATGTGTTTTGATGCAGAATGAAAGGATGATAGCTTATGCCTCTAGACAACTGAAACCTTATGAGCAGAATTATCCTACTCATGATCTGGAATTAGCTGCTGTGGTTTTTGCTCTGAAGATTTGGCGGCATTATCTATATGGAGTGTCGTGTGATGTGTATACAGATCATAAGAGTCTAAATTACATCTTCACATAGAAGGAACTGAATTTAAGGCAGAGGAGGTGGTTGGAACTATTGAAGGATTATGACCTGAATCTATAGTATCATCCTGGGAAGGCCAATGTAGTGGTTGATGCTTTGAGCAGAAAATCCTCTTCTGAGTTAGCTGCTATGATTACTTCCCAGCCTCACATATTGAGAGATCTGGAGAAGTGGGAGGTTGGTTTGAGAGTACAATAGTCTGATGGGCTTGTTGCAGCACTTGTACTCTAGCCGACCCTGGTTGACAGAATCAAGTCCTCTTAGATAGAAGATCCAAATTTACAAAAGATTAAAAAAGCTGTGCAGTCAGGAGTTCAGAATGAATTCTATGTAATGGAGGATGAATCCCTAAAATTTGAAGGAAGACTTTGTGTGCCAAATGTTGAGGAGCTAAAGGCCGAAATTTTGAAGGAGGCTCACTACTCTCCCTATACTGTGCATCCAGGTGGCACTAAGATGTACAAAGACTTAAAGGAAAATGTTTGGTGGAAAGGTATGAAGAGGGAGATTGTTTCGTATGTGGCCAAGTGCTTGGTGTATCAGCGAGTGAAGGCCGAGCATCAAAGGCCTGCGGGACCTCTTCAGTCTCTGATGATTCCACAGTGGAAATGGGAAAAGATTTACAATGGACTTTGTGACTGGTCTGCCCAAAACTCCCAGGAGTAATGATGCGGTTTGGGTTATTGTGGACAGACTAACAAAACAGCTCATTTCCTACCTTTCAGGTTGGAGTCTCTAGTGAAGGATTGGCTAATTTGTATATTGAGCAGATCGTGAGACTCCATTGTGTCCCGGTATCTATTGTATTAGATAGAATACCAGGTTTGTGTCCAGTTTTGGAAGAGTCTTCATAAGGCCATGGGAACCAAATTAAACTTTAGCATTGCCTATCATCCCCAGTCAGATGGACAATCAGAGAGGACCATACAGATTCTGGAAGACATGTTGCGAGCCTGTGTGATGGACTTGGGTGGAGCTTGGGAAAACCACTTACCTTTGGTGGAGTTTGCATATAATAATAGTTACCAAGCCAGCATTTAGATGGCTCCATTTGAAGCTCTGTATGGTAGGAGGTGTAGATCTCCTATATGTTGGGATGACGTGGGGGAAAGGAAATTGCTAGGCCCTGAGCTGATTCAGCAAACGGTAGATAAGGTGCATTTGATGAGGGAGCGTCTTCGTACAGCTCAGAGCATGCAGAAGAGCTATGCTGATGTAAGAAGAAGGGAATTGGAATTTCAGGTTGGGGACCATGTTTTCTTAAGGGTATCACCAACCAAAGATGTGATAAGATTTGGGATTAGAGGAAAGCTGAGTCCACGTTATATTAGACCTTTTGAGATCTTGAGCAAAGTCGGGGAGGTTGCTTACAGCCTGGCACTGCCTCCGATTTTAGCTGGGGTACACAATGTTTTCCATGTCTCTATGTTGAGGAAGTATATTTCCGATCCCAGTCATGTCATAGCATATGAGCCTATACAGTTAAGGAAAGATTTATCATATGAGGAGCATCCTGTGCGTATCGTAGACCGCACAGATCAGGTTCTTAGACGGCGTATCATTCCCTATGTCAAGGTACAATGGAGTAATCATTCTGAGAGGGAGGCTACTAGGGAACTTGAGGAGGAAATAAAAAAGAAGTATCCACAACTATTTGTATCTTAATATAGTTAATGATGTAGCTACGACTGTTGATTTTGAATAAAGACTTAGTTGATTGTGTGACAAATTGGAATTCTAAATTCCTCTAATGAAAGTGTATCAATTTTGAGGCCAAATTTTTATAAGGAGGGAAGAATGTAACCTCCGGGATATGATTACCTAATCGCGAAACTTAATTGCGATATTCTTGGAATAGATAACACATGACGGTTGTATTTTCAAATACCCCATAACTAATGGAGTCTCAAATCCCTTGATTTGAGGAGTCTGCGTCGCTTTTAAAGGATCATGCGAACCCTCCTTCCCATCATCCTCAAACGCCTCCTTCCCATCATCATCATGCGCGCATCTGCTCCTGGTAAGTCCCCTATCCATGCCTGGGAGGAAGAGAGAGAGAAAGTCAGAGAATGAGAGAGAGAGAAGGGATTAGAGACGAGAGAGAGAGAGCTTGCAGCAGCCGGTTTGATCCTCAGTTTGGGCCCGGCGGCGTGCCCGTCGCCTCACCGGGCCTGAGCTCCGGTCGAAGACCCTCACCGGCATCGGGCAAGCGTCCGATGGAGGTCCGGCCGGCCATGGTGGCTGGCCGTGCCGTCGGCACAGTAATGTGCCGCGATGAATCGTGAGGGAGAAAGGGAAAGAAAGAGAGAAATTAGGGAGAGAGAGAGAGAGGGGAGGCGCGGCCGGCTCCGGTGGCCAGGCTGCCTCGAATTTGGCCGACCGTGTCGCCGGCGTGAATCCTAGCTGCGGTGGATCATGGAAGAGAAAGAGAGAGATAGGGAGAAATTGGAGAGAGAGAGAGAGGGAAGGGGGCCGACCGCCGCGGCGGCCGGCTCTGGTCCGGCCACCGGCGGCCTGGCTGCCCCTAATTTTGGCCGGCGGCGGCCCTGGCCGCCGGCACGAAATGCCCCTGTTTCGGTTGAAACAGGGGAACAGCAGAAAAGAAAAAAAAGGGAAGAGATTGGACCGGCTGGGCTGAGCCGGTTTTGGGCCTGTTGGGCCAGTCTGTGAGCCATTTTTGAGCCGCTGTTTGGGCCCTATAATGGACCGAAAATAGTAAAATAAAATTATGGCCCGAATCAGGATTGATTCTAGTTTCTGGAGATAATTTTGTTTCCCTATTTGGGTGTATATATTGAGAGATATTCGAGCCCAAAGTTGGGCCCGTGAAGTGGTCTGGGTAGAGTCTTAAAAGTCACTGTATTATTCAGATTTTAGAAACTTAATTATGTAAAATGATGCTGTCGGTGCCCAGGTGTCCAAATAGCTGGGTTATCAATTGGGATTTGCATACTGAGGTAAGTAAGCCAAGTATTATAAATTTTATAAATTGTTTAACTCATAAATCATAAATTTATAATTAGATACATATTTATGAAATATGAAAAATAAAGTTTCGTTTATATTGAATTAATAAATAGTACTATAAATTTACAAATAAGCATTTGTTATGACTATTGTAGTGGGTAATGCTTTGCAAATTATGACTTATATGTGTATATGTAAAAATGTAATCATATTAATCTTGCAAATTATGTTGGTACTATCGAAATGATAATATGCAATCATGATGATGACAGTGGAATTTATTTGTATGTGTCACCACGGTTCTCATATGACTTGAAATGCCAAGTGCTACGTGTCCCACCTCTACAGGGGAAGATATGTTGAGGACACACCTCCGTAAGATGTGTTCTGATGATAGATTATGATATAGCATAACACTTGTACCAGGACCCTTCCTCTTAGGGGACATTTAAGAGTGATACAACAGATGAGTGTCATAGGGCCGTGGGACACATAAGAAAACAATGAATGTATAAATAGTGATTTGTTTATATTGCATATTCTATTATTTATTGTTTAATTAAACTTGTAAATTATTTTGAGCTAATGATATGAATGTGCTGATAGCATGATAAATGTATTTGAAATTGAAAGTTTTTATAAAAATGTAATTTGAGAATATCTTGATATGATATGATAAGATATGATGATTTGAAATTGTATTAGGCTTACTTATTGAGTGTGAGCTCATATAATTCTCACAATGTTTTTCAGAGCCACAGGAGTGAAGAAGGATATTTAGGGTAGATGGAGCTTCTATTAAATAAATTAAGATCCATTATATGGATGTAGTCCAGTATTGCTTGTGTGTAGGGCTAGTAGCCCAAGACTGAAAATTATGATTTGTAATAAATCATGGATTTGGATTTTTGCCTTATTGATTTATGTATCGAAATTCGAGACGCCTTGCATGCCTGGCATGCGACGGGTTGTCACTCTAGCTCAAATTTTAGGGTCTGGAGCATGACAGTGTTCCATTTCCATTTCACCAATTCAGTGGCTTGTTTGGATTAATAAATCCAACAATATATGCTACCGTCGTCGGTGAGGAGAGGTCTTTAATATTTGGATCGATAAGAGCGTCCGTCGATAGTTCATCTGAGCTCATATGTAAACCACAAAGAGGTGTACATAGGCATGGGCCCTGGGCCATGCCTGGCACGGCACGGCCCAAGCCCATCGTGCCAGGAAAATTATCGTGTCGTGCCAGGCACGGCCCATTAACAAATGGGCCATGCCAAGCACGGCCCGGTAAAAAAATTCAAATTCGGCACGGCCCAGTAGGGCCATGCCAGAACGGCCCTTCTGGGCCGTTTTATGGGCCGTGCCATGCCAGAACGGCCCTTCTGGGCCGTTTTGGGAGCCGTGCCATGGCATGGCCATGCCATGGCACGGCTGGTGCCTAGGCGCACACTTGCGCCTAGGCACCGGCTGGTGCCTAGCTGATGCAAGCCATGATCCCGATCGGCGATGATGGATCCGACGATTACGATCGATCTGATCGGAGACGATCCGATGGTTGCAATCGATCCATGCCATGATCCCCATCGGTGATTGTCGATCCGACGGTTGCGACCCATCCGATCGGCAATGATCCGACGGTTGCGATCGATCCAAGCCATGATCCCGATCGGCGATGATCGATCGGACCGTTGCGATCAATCCGATTGGAGATGATCCGACGGTTGCAATCGAACCAAGCCATGATCCCGATCAGGGATGATCAATCCGACAGTTGTGATCCATCCAATCGGTGATAATCTGACGGTTGTGATTGATCCAAGCCATGATCCCGATCAATGATGATCGATCGGACCGTTGCGATCAATCCGATCAAAGACGATCCGACGGTTACGATCGATCCAAGCCATGATCCCGATCGGGATGATTGATCCATGGTTGCGATCTATCCCATTGACGATGATCCAACGGTTGCGATCGATCCAAGCTATGATCCTGATCGGCAATGATCGATCGAAGATGATCCGACGGTTGCGATTGATCCAAGCCATGAACTCGATCGACGATGATCGATCCGACGGTTGCGATCGATCCGATCTGAGACGATTCGACGGTTGTGATTGATCCAAGCCATGATCTCAATCAGCGATGATCGATCCGACGGTTGTGATCTGTTGACCCAATTGATGATTTTGATGATTAACAAAACTATTTGAGTATAACAATTGAAGGCTCTAATGATTTTGATTAAGTTTTTCAGATTATAAGTCGATTGAATGATCAAAATCAGGAGTTAAATCTTGTTCTGGATCAAATCTAATGTCTAGGTAAGATTGCAAACATTAGAGTCGACTCCGAGAATCACAGAGCCGACTCCAGTATCTGGCACGGAAGTTAGAGTCGACTCCGAGACTGTTAGAGCCGACTCCAATAGAAAAGACAGAACGTTGATTTTTCTGGCCCCGACTTAGAGTCGACTCCGGGTCTGTTAGAGTCGACTCCAGAAAAGTTTCTTGTCGACCCCAGAAAAGTCAGAGACGACTCCAGAATTAACGGGTTAAAGTCTTTCGAGTTAGAGCCGACTCCAGAAAAGTTAGAGTCGACTCCAACCCACCTGGAACGAAAAATCAAATTGCCAGATCAGCTCTAACGGTAATATTTCTATTTTACTTTATTTCTAACGGATATATTTTGTTGCAAGGTACACTCCAACGGATAGTTTTCTTCCAAAAATGGTTTGAAAGAAATCTATAAAAAGGGAAGACTATCATTCAAAAAAAGAACGGAAAAACGGAAAAACAAAGAAGAAAAACGGAAATAGAGAAATCCCAATTCAAAAATCCGAAAAAGAGAGAGCCTGAATCTCAAGAGAAAAAACCTTCTAGCTCAAATCCACTCCACTCCAAAAAGCTCAAGAGGAATCCAAGGCATTCAAATCAAAGTTTTGGTGGATTTCCTAAATTGGAGAAAGAGGATCAGTTTCTTGCTTTTCAATCCTTCTCAACTGCTTCAACTGTGAAGAATCGAAGCTGAGGCTTGATTCAATCTAGCAAGGAGAAGAAGAAAAGAAGAAAAGCTCAAAAGCCAACCAACTACAAATCAGGCTTTTCTAAACCTTGTTCATTTACTTAATTATTTGCTCATTGAGGAGTGTGTACTTGAAAAACAATATTTCTTTTGTTTGTGTCTAGTTCAATCTGGGGGATTGAACTAGTGGAGGTAGTCTTACCTCGGTACAAGCTTGGTATAGCTTGTGTTAGGGTTTTTGTGCTGGTGAGCCCGAAAAACCGGCTGGGTTCGTTGTGATCCCGGGAAAACAACAAGTTTGAGTTGTGAGCTTGTAAAACAACTCGGCTGTAATCAAGGAAGATTATAGTGTGGACCCAAGTGAATCTTGGGAGTGGACGTAGGTGTTGGATACACCGAACCACTATAAAATCTTTGTGTTTGCCGTGTCTCCTTTATCTCTATCTCTATCTCTATCTTATTGATTGTATTTTGTTTTTGCATCTACATTCACTTTCACTCACACTAAGCAAACAAATATTTCAAAAGGTTTAAATTTTTTTTAAAGAACCCAATTCATCCCCCCCTCTTGGGTTGTCATCTGGGCCAACACGATCCATCCTATCGAAGACGATCCGACGGTTGCGATCGATCCAAGCCATGATCCCTTCGGTGGTTATCGATCCGACCGTTGCTATAAATCCAATCGGAGACGATCTGACGGCTGCGATCGATCCAAGCCATGATCCCGATCAGCGATGATCGATCCGACGGTTGCGATCGATCCATGCCATGACCTCGATCGATGATTGATCCGATGGTTGTGATCCATCCGATCGGAGACGATCCGATGGTTGCGATCTATCCAAGCCATGATCCTGGTCGGCGATGATCGATCCGACGGTTGCGATCCATCCGATCGGAGATGATCCGATGATTGTGATCGATCCAAGCCATGATCTCAATCGGCGATGATCGATCCGACGGTTGCGATCTGTTGACCCAATTGATGATTTTGATGATTAACAAAACTATTTGAGTATAACAATTGAAGGCTCTAATGATTTTGATTAAGTTTTTCAGATTATAAGTCGATTGAATGATCAAAATCAGGAGTTAAATCTTGTTCTGGATCAAATCTAATGTCTAGGTAAGATTGCAGACATTAGAATCGACTCCGAGAATCACAGAGCCGACTCCAGTATCTGGCACGGAAGTTAGAGTCGACTCCGAGACTGTTAGAGCCGACTCCAACAGAAAAGACAGAACGTTAATTTTTCTGGCCCCGACTTAGAGTCGATTCCGGGTCTGTTAGAGTCGACTCCAGAAAAGTTTCTTGTCGACCCCAGAAAAGTCAGAGACGACTCCAGAATTAACGGGTTAAAGTGTTTCGAGTTAGAGCCGACTCCAGAAAAGTTAGAGTCGACTCCAACCCACCTGGAACGAAAAATCAAATTGCCAGATCAGCTCTAACGGTAATATTTCTATTTTACTTTATTTCTAACAGATATATTTGTTGCAAGGTACACTCCAACGGATAGTTTTCTTCCAAAAATGGTTTGAAAGAAATCTATAAAAAGGGAAGACTATCATTCAAAAAAAAAGAACGGAAAAACGGAAAAACAAAGAAGAAAAACGGAAATAGAGAAATCCCAATTCAAAAATCTGAAAAAGAGAGCCTGAATCTCAAGAGAAAAAAACCTTCTAGCTCAAATCCACTCCACTCCAAAAAGCTCAAGAGGAATCCAAGGCATTCAAATCAAAGTTTTGGTGGATTTCCCAATTGAAGAAAGAGGATCAGTTTCTTGCTTTTCAATCCTTCTCAACTGCTTCAACTGTGAAGAATCGGAGCTGAGGCTTGATTCAATCTAGCAAGGAGAAGAAGAAAGAAGAAAAGAAGAAAGCTCAAAAGCCAACCAACTACAAATCAGGCTTTTCTAAACCTTGTTCATTTACTTGATTATTTGCTCATTGAGGAGCTTGTATTGAAAAACAATATTTCTTTTGTTTGTGTCTAGTTCAATCTGGGGGATTGAACTAGTGGAGGTAGTCTTACCTCGACAAGCTTGGTTAGCTTGTGTTAGGGTTTTTGTGCTGGTGAGCAAAACCGGCTGGGTTCGTTGTGAAAAACAACAAGTTTGAGTTGTGAGCTTGTAAAACAACTCGGCTGTAATCAAGGAAGATTCCCAAGTGAATCTTGGGAGTGAGGTGTTGGATACACCGAACCACTATAAAATCTAATCTCTATCTCTATCCTGCTTCTGCATTCACTGGAAGAATTCGGGTTGTCAGCTGATCGGAGACAATCCGACGGTTGCGATCGATCCAATGATCATCGATCCGAAGGACGATCTGACGATCGAGCCATGAATCAGCGATGATCGAAAATCGAAATTCGACGATCCGAATCCAAGCCAATCCCAAGCCATGATCCCGAATGATCAGAAGATTCTGAAACCTTGTTCGATTTACGATTGATCCGATATTTGCGATCTATTGAGGATTTGTCGGACTGAAGAAAACAATCGATCCAAGCCATGAATTTTTGTTGTGATCTATGTTCCCGATGGGCGGATTGAAGCCATGATCCTGATGATCGATCCGAGATCCATATCCTCGATCCAAGTGGATTCGGTATAGCCCTCTAATGATTTTGATTAAGTTTTTCAGATGTCGACAAATCAGGAGCATCGTCTAGGTAAGATTGCACCGACTCCGAGAATCTCCAGGGTTAGAGTCGACTTGTGAGCCGACTCCTCTGGAAGAGTCGAAGAGTCGAAGTTTCACCCCAGAAAAGTTCCCCGAGTTAGAGCCGACTCCAGAAAAGTTAGAGTCGACTTGGAACGGCCAGATCAGCTCTAACGGTGGAAGGTAACTCCAACGGATAGTTTTCTTCCAAAAATGGTTTGAAAGAAATCTATAAAAAGGGAAGACTATCATTCAAAAAAAAAGAACGGAAAAACGGAAAAACAAAGAAGAAAACGGAAATAGAGAAATCCCAATTCAAAAATCTGAAAAAGAGAGAGCCTGAATCTCAAGAGAAAAAAACCTTCTAGCTCAAATCCACTCCACTCCAAAAAGCTCAAGAGGAATCCAAGGCATTCAAATCAAAGTTTTGGTGGATTTCCCAAATTGAAGAAAGAGGATCAGTTTCTTGCTTTTCAATCCTTCTCAACTGCTTCAACTGTGAAGAATCGGAGCTGAGGCTTGATTCAATCTAGCAAGGAGAAGAAGAAAAGAAGAAAAGAAGAAAAGCTCAAAAGCCAACCAACTACAAATCAGGCTTTTCTAAACCTTGTTCATTTACTTGATTATTTGCTCATTGAGGAGCTGTGTACTTGAAAAACAATATTTCTTTTGTTTGTGTCTAGTTCAATCTGGGGGATTGAACTAGTGGAGGTAGTCTTACCTCGGTACAAGCTTGGTATAGCTTGTGTTAGGGTTTTTGTGCTGGTGAGCCCGGAAAACCGGCTGGGTTCGTTGTGATCCTGGGAAAACAACAAGTTTGAGTTGTGAGCTTGTAAAACAACTCGGCTGTAATCAAGGAAGATTATAGTATGGACCCAAGTGAATCTTGGGAGTGGGCGTAGGTGTTGGATACACCGAACCACTATAAAATCTTTGTGTTTGCCGTGTCTCCTTTATCTCTATCTCTATCTCTATCTTATTGATTGTATTTTGTTTCTGCTTCTGCATTCACTTTCACTCACACTAAGCAAACAAATATTTCAAAAGGTTTAAATTTTTTTTAAAGAACCCAATTCACACCCCCCCTCTTGGGTTGTCATCTGGGCCAACACGATCCATCCGATCGGAGACAATCCGACGGTTGCGATCGATCCAAGCCATGATCCCTTCGGTGGTTATCGATCCGACCGTTGCTATAAATCCAATCGGAGACGATCTGACGGCTGCGATCGATCCAAGCCATGATCCCGATCAGCGATGATCGATCCAATGGTTGCGATCGATCCATGCCATGACCCCGATCGACGATGATTGATCCGATGGTTGCGATCCATCCGATCGAAGACGATCCGATGGTTGCGATCTATCCAAGCCATGATCCCGATCGCGATGATCGATCCGACGGTTGCGATCCATCCGATCAGAGATGATCCGATGATTGTGATCGATCCAAGCCATGATCCCAATCGGCGATGATCGATCCGATGGCTACGATTGATCCGATCGGAGACGATCCGACGGTTGCGATCTATCCATGCCATGATCCCGATCGGCAATGATCGATCTGATGGTTGCGATCCATCCGATTGGAGATGATCCAACAGTTGCGATCGATCCAAGCCATGATGCCGATCGGCGATGATCGATCCGACTGTTGCGATCATCCGATCAGAGATGATCCGATGGTTACGATCGATCCAAGCCATGATTCTGATCGACGATTATCGATCCGACCGTTGCGATCAATCTGATCGGAGATGATCCGACGGCTGCGATCGATCCAAGCCATGATCCTGATCGGCGATGATCGATCCAACGGTTGCGATTTATCCGATCGGAGACGATCCGACAGTTGTGATCGATCCAAGCCATGATCCCGATTGGCGATGATCAATCCAACAGTCGCGATCCATCCGATTGGAGATGATCCAACGGTTGTGATCGATCCAAGCCATGATCCCGATCGGCGATGATCGATCGGACCGTTGTGATCAATCCGATCGGAGACGATCTGATGGTTGCGATCGATCCAAGCTATGATCCTGATCGGGGATGATCGATCCGACGGTTATGATCTATTCCATCGGCGATGATCCGACAGTTGCAATCGATCCAAGCTATGATCCCGATCGGCGATGATCGATCGGACCATTGCGATCAATCCGATCAGAGACGATCCGACGGTTGCGATTGATCCAAGCCATGATCCCGATCGGCGATGATTGATCCGACGGTTGCGATCGATCCGATCAGAGATGATCCGACGGTTGCGATCGATCCATGCCATGATCCCGATCGCCGATGATCGATCCGATGGTTGCGATCCATCCGATCAGCGCCGATCTGACGGTTGTGATCGATCCAAGCCATGATCCCGATCGGCGATAATCGATCCGACGGTTGTGATCGATCCGATCGGAGATGATCCGATGGTTGCGATCGATCCATGCCATGATCCCGATCGGCGATGATCGATCTGACGGTTGTGATCCATTCGATCGGAGACGATCCGATGGTTGCGATCGATCCAAGCCATGATCCCGATCGGCGATGATCGATCCGACAGTTGTGATCCATCCGATCGGAGATGATCCGATAATTGCGATCGATCCAAGCCATGATCCTGATCGGCATTATCGATCCGACCATTGCGATAAATCCGATCGAAGATGATCCGACGGCTGTGATCGATCCAAGCCATGATCCTGATCAGCGATGATCGATCCGACGGTTGCGATCGATCCAAGCCATGATCCCGATTGGTAATGATCGATCGAACCATTGCGATCGATCCGATCGGAGACGATCCGATGGTTGCGATCGATCCAAGCCATGATCCCGATCGGGGATGATCGATCTGACGATTGCGATCTATCCCATCGGCGATGATCCGACGGTTGCAATCGATCCAAACTATGATCCCGATCGATGATGATCGATCGGACCGTTGCGATCAATCCTATTAGAGGCGATCCGACGGTTGTGATCGATCTAAGCCATGATCCCAATCGGCGATGATCGATCCGATGGTTGCGATCCAGCCGATCGGAGTCGATTCGATGGTTGCGATCGATCCAAGCCATGATCCCAATCGGCGATAATCGATCCAACGGTTGCGATCGATCCATGCCATGATCCCGATTGGTGATGATCGATCCGACAGTTGCGATCCATCCGATCGGAGACGATCCGATGGTTGCGATCTATCCAAGCCATGATCCCGATCGGCAATGATCGATCCGACGGTTGCAATCCATTCGATCGGAGACAATCCGACGGTTGTGATCGATCCAAGCCATAATCCCGATCGGTGATTATTGATCCAACCATTGCGATCAATCCGATCGGAGACGATCCAATGGCTTCGATCGATCAAAGCCATGATCCCGATCGGCGATGATCGATCCGACGGTTGCGATCATCCAAGCCATGATCCCGATCGGCGATGATCAATCCAACAATTGCGATCCATCCGATCGGAGACGATCCGACGGTTGCGATCATCCAAGCCATGATCCCGATCGGCGATGATCAATCCAACAGTTGCGATCCATCCGATCGAAGATGATCCGATGGTTGCGATCGATCCAAGCCATGATCCCGATCGGCGATGATCGATCGGACCATTGCGATCAATCCGATCGGAGATGAGTCGACGGCTGCGATCGATTCAAGCCATGATCTGGATTAGCAATGATCGATTTGACGGTTGCGATCGATCCATGCCATGATCCCGATCGATGATGATCGATCCGACGGTTGCGATCCATCCGATCGGAGACGATCCAACGGTTGCGATCGATCCAAGCCATGATCCCGATCGGCGATGATCGATCCGACGGTTGTGATCCAACCGATCCAAGATGATCCGACGATTGCGATCGATCCAAGCCATGATCGCAATCGGTGATGATCGATCCGACGGTTGCGATCGATCCATGCCATGATCCCGATCGGCAATGATCGATCTGATGGTTGCGATCCATCCGATCGAAGATGATCTGACGGTTACAATCGATCCAAGCCATGATGCCGATCAGCGATGATCGATCCGACGGTTGCAATCCATCCGATCGAAGATGATCCGATGGTTGCGATCGATCCAAGCTATGATCCCTATCGACAATTATCGATCCGACCGTTGTGATCAATCCGATCGAAGACGATCCGACGGCTGCGATCGATCGAAGCCATGATCTCGATCGGCGATGATCGATCCGACGGTTGCGATTTATCCGATCGAAGATGATCCGACGGTTGCGATCGATCCAAGCCATGATCCCGATTGGCGATGATCAATCCAACAGTTGCAATCCATCCAATTTGAGATGATCCAACGATTGTGGTCGATCCAAGCCATGATCCCGATCGGCGATGATTGATCGGACCATTGCGATCAATCCGATCGGAGACGATCCGATGGTTACGATCGATCCAAGCCATGATCCCGATCGGGGATGATCGATCCGACGGTTGTGATCTATCCCATCGGCGATGATCCGACGGTTGCGATCGATCCAAGCTATGATCCCGATCGGCGATGATTGATCGAACCATTGCGATCAATCCTATCGGAGACGATCCGACGGTTGCGATCGATCTATGCCATGATTCCGATCGGTGATGATCAATCCGATGGTTACGATCTATCTGATCGGCACCGATCCGACGGTTGCGATCGATCCGATCGAGCCGATCTGACAGTTGCGATCGATCCATGCCATGATCCCGATTGGCGATGATCGATCCAACGGTTGCGATCCATGCGATCGGAGACGATCGGACGGTTGCGATCGATCCAAGCCATGATCCCGATCGGCGATGATCGATCCGATGGTTGCGATCCATCCGATCAGAGGCGATCTGATAGTTGCGATCGATCCAAGTCATGATCCCGATCGGCTATTATCGATCCGACTATTGCGATCAATCCGATCAGAGACGATCTGACGGCTGCGATCGATCCAAGCCATGATCCCGATTAGCGATGATCGATCCGGCAGTTGCGATCGATCCAAGCCAAGATCCAGAATGGTGATGATCGATCGAACCATTGCGATCGATCCGATCGGAGATGATCCGTCGCTTGCGATCGATCCAAGCCATGATCCCGATCGGGGATGATCGATCCGACTGTTGCGATCAATCCCATCAGCGATGATCCGATGGTTGCGATCGATCCAAGCTATGATCCCGATCGGCGATGATCGATCGGACCGTTGCGACCAATCCGATCGAAGGCGATCCAACGGTTGCAATAGATCCAAGCCATGATCCCGATCGGCGATGATCGATCCGATGGTTACGATCTATCTGATCGGCACCGATCCGACGGTTGCGATCGATCCGATCGGAGACGATCTGACAGTTGCGATCGATCCATGCCATGATCCCGATTGGCGATGATCGATCCAACGGTTGCGATCCATGCGATCGGAGACGATCGGACGGTTGCGATCGATCCAAGCCATGATCCCGATCGGCGATGATCGATCCGACGGTTGCGATCCATCCGATCAGAGACGATCCGATAGTTGCGATCGATCCAAGTCATGATCCCGATCGGCGATTATCGATCCGACTGTTGCGATCAATCCGATCAGAGACGATCTGACGGCTGCGATCGATCCAAGCCATGATCCTAATTAGCGATGATCGATCCGACAGTTGCGATCGATCCAAGCCAAGATCCAGAATGGTGATGATCGATCGAACCATTGCGATCGATCCGATCAGAGATGATCCGTCGCTTGCGATCGATCCAAGCCATGATCCCGATCGGGGATGATCGATCCGACTGTTGCGATCAATCCCATCAGCGATGATCCGATGGTTGCGATCGATCCAAGCTATGATCCCGATCGGTGATGATCGATCAGACCGTTGCGACCAATCCGATCGAAGGCGATCCGACGGTTGCAATAGATCCAAGCCATGATCCCGATCGGCGATGATCGATCCGATGGTTGCGATCGTTCCGATCGAAGACGATCCGACGGTTGCAATCGATCCATGCCATGATCCCGATCGGTAATGATCGATCCGACGGTTGTGATCCATCCGATCGGAGACGATCCGGCGGTTGCGATCGATCCAAGCCATGATGTCAATCGGCGATGACCAATCCAACGGTTGCGATCCATCCGATCAGCGATGATCCGACGGTTGCGATCTTTCTATTTTTTTCTCCTTACTTATTGTATTATGTTCTGGAGGTCAGGCCTAGCCTTCTTCCCTTCTGTACTATTTTAATTTTAAATTAATAAATTGGTAGGGGTCTATGCCAAACCCCTCACCATTAAGGTGGCTTTATATTAATAAAAAAAATTTATTTTTAATAATTTTTTAATTTATCAAAAATATTTTTTTTTACAATTTTTTTTATTTGAGCCGTGCACAGGCCAGGTCCTAGGTGGGCCATGCCGACATGGCATGGCGGGCTGGCCCAGGCCCGTCATAGGCCGTGCCGTGCTGGGCCAACAGAAAAAAATTTTTGGGCTCGGCACGGGCCTATGCCGTGCTATACCATGGGCGATATGGTTTAGTGCCTACCTTTAGGTGGACATTATAGATCATGTGCATCTAGAGATTGTTCAATAAGAAGTGTTGATAAATTTTAGACGAACTATAATAAATTAGGCTTGCAGATCTAGATCAAGCGAACGGTCGTTCCAACAACTTGTTTATCGGATCTACCCTTCTGCTTGCGGTTGATTCAGAAGGGTAGAAAAAAAGCTCAAACTTCCCTCCTCCACCGCCATCTACTGGAATTTGACCTGGCCGCCTCCTCATGGACTTCTCAAAGACCTTCCATGCTCCCTTGATCTCGATTCCTTCCGGGTGAGCAGCGGCAAGCGAGATGGTGGGGGCGACTACGGCTAAGTGGGCGTTTCCGGTGCCGATCAATGGTGAGAGGAGGCGTTGTCAGCGAGCTGAGGGGAAGAAAATCGGACTCCAAACCACCTCATTCAATTTGATTAATGTTTGGAATCGAGCCCGCATAACCACGTTCTCGCCCAACGTGCTGCCGTGCCAACCGCATCGGACCCAGGTGGTCTAATGACCGTGTATGGCATGCGCGCACGCCCCTCGTTAATGGGAGCTTCTATTTACACAGCAAAAATTGCTCTATGCACCCTAATATTTTTTTTAAAAAAAATTAAAATTTTAAATTATTCTTAAATCTCTGCATCCCCATCCTTTCCATTCCTCTCACCCTTTTGTTCGCTCCAGCGGCCCCTCCACCCGACCCGCATCGATTTCTTTTCTCAATCCGATCATTTCGGCTCTTTCTTTCCGAGCATCAAGACAAGGAAAAGCTGAAAAAGGGATCAATGCTAACGAAAGAAAAAAAAAAAAAAACCCGAAAGGTAAGGGTTTTAAAAATAGTTTAAAAAATTATTATATTTAAAAAAAATATAAGGGTGTAGCAGTGTTTTGAAAATCGGATCGAATCGGTCGGTTCAATCGATCCAACCGAAAATCGGTCATCAATTCGATCCGATTTTATTATTAAAGTTGACCTTTCTATGACTTGATGAAAATCAAAAAAATTCATTGAATTGATCGAGTTTCAAACCGATCCAACTTGATTTTTAAATTTTTTTATTTTTTATTTATATTATATTTATATTATATTATTTTATATTATTAAAATAAAAAATAATTATAATATTATGTAATTTGAATAAATCGATTTATTTTGTTCAACGATCCAAATGTTAAATCGGTTTGTGGTTGAATCTTTTTCAAAATATTAGGGGTGTAGAGATTAATTTTTGCCGTATAAATAGAGATTCCCCTCATTAATGGGGAAGTTCTTCCGCTTTGACTTTGCTGCCCCCTGTGATCGGTCACCGCCGCGTGTAGTTGGTCACCATCTACTGGTGTTGGGACTTGGGACACTAGAGATCGAGCTTCTAACGGTCCAATTTTAAGGTCACGTGCCTTGCTAATTAGGAAATATGTCGACGTGATGGACTAATTCCGTTTTCTTGGTCTTGATGTATCTTACCGCGTGTCACAACCAGCGCAGCGGCCATCTTTTTGAGGCAAACAGAACTTTCAATTATAGAATGAATACATGCAATGAAACGCAATGGGATACCTTACAGGATACTTGCGACAAAGAATGAGAATCCTCAGGTCTATGTAGCGTCGGTGTGGCATATGGTTTGATTAGAAAAATTCTAGCAAGTAAGCAACCAGTCCAAGGCTTAGTTTGGAAATGGGCCAGGATGTAGGATGAAGCATTATAAAAAATGCTGTTCATTGACAATCCAATTAAACTATTTCCTTCTTAGATTGTAGAGAAAAGGACTGTAGATAAAAAGGCTCGACCGACAGCAGCCATCTCACTGTGTCTAGCACCAATTCCAGACCACCACATTCTGGGTGAACCAAGCGGTAGGTAGCTGTCAAAAAAGATTCCTTAACCATAAGAATTGTATGGCTTTACTGCCGCGTTATAATAACCAGATATAAGAGGAGAGACTGGGATATTCTCTAGTTGGTACAGAGGCTGAGAGGGCCATGGTAAGCTAGAACTACGATTAGATGGCCTTCTCTGCCGCAGAAATTCCTCCGTTCGTGGGTATTTTTATCTGTGGTGAACTGAAGAGCACGAGAGCCCATTCATACCTTGCGGTAACAGCTACAAGCTTAGGGGCAATGGAATGAGCGGAAAGTAGCCACACGAAATAATCAAGATGCATTTGTTTTTTGATAATATTTTCTTTTTTTATTTTCTTTTTTTTTCTTGAAAAATCTTTAAACAATAAATGAAAAATATTTTAATTTTTTAATTTTTTTTACAACCAATGTCTCTTAAAAGAAAATGTGAAGAAAATAAAATAAATACAATTAAACTTTATGTTTTCTATTTTTTTGGCTTTTGTTTTTTTATTCCCTTTCCTTTTTATTTTCATGAAAAATAGTCAAAATATCTCCCAACTATTTTTTGCCATTTTAAGATTATTTTTTTCAGTTTTATTTTCCCTCACCAAATTCATTTTCACTGATATTTTCTATTTTCTATAAAAATAAAAAACAAAATTATCCTCAAAAATCATGGCACATGGACGACTCCCTTGCTCTCTGCTACGTACTCTTAAAAAGCAACTTCAACTATTTTGTGCACCCCATGATTTTGATGCTATCAAATGCAAAAACTTCTCATTTACAATTGTAGCCAACTAATATGACTAAATAAAATGAATACAAAAACGAATCAAGGTACAATGGACAACAATGGAAAATAGGCACCTAATGGAACAGTCAAGGGAGGGACAGTTAATGCAAACAAAGGGTAACCCCAGACTCGGAATATCAACAGGCACCCTAACCTTCCATCTCGAAGCAATCAGGACCCAATTTTTTTTTTTTTTTTTTTTTTTGTAACCAGAAGATTGAAGGCCGAACTTTTCTTCAAAAAGAAAAAAAAAAAAAAGGAAAAAAGGAAAGAAATTGCTATAACACATCTGCCAGAGGGACACGATTCTTTGTCCAGCGGTGCCCTAGCCATCGTCTCACCTGTTCTCCCCATGCTGTGAACTTGAGGCAAAGATAAAAGAGTTGATTGGGTCCACTTCTCACCTCTTCGGAGGAACATCCTCGTGCGCCAGCATGGCCATACTGGCAGGCCACCAGCCTTGGCACAATCATCATCGGGTGTTTTTGCAGCAGGGCAAGGCCATTTACAAGCTTTCAGCGCATGCATTAATCAGGAATGGAGAACCACGGTCATCACGTACCATGAACAGATGAGCTTGTGTCTGATGCCTGCAATGCGGGCACAAACGATCTAGGGGCCTGCTGTGGATCATTGACAAGGCCTAACACTTTGAGAGTTTGCCTGCAATGAGAAATATAACATCAGCTAAAACATTAACAAACATACAAGTGTGTGTGTGTATATATATATTCACTTTTCCTATGTCGTACGGTAAATTCAAGGTTACGAATTCTGGACCTTTCTTTATGCCCACCATAAAATTCCAAGATCCAAGTTGCAAAAACCAAAATCCACACAATTAGCCGTAATCTAAATTGCTAAAATGTGTGTAACGCATCAAGTTGTCCCAAAATCAACACACCATATCATTTCATAATAACTATATTTTCAACAACTTGATGCATAACGAAGGTCTTCAAAACATTTAATTGTGTGCATGGGCATCTTAAAACTCAAAAATTACATCCAATAGCTTAGATTTTCAATTGAATAAAAAATTTCTATAACAGGTGTAAAGAGAGATATTTACACCTTGTGCGCGTTAGAACCGCATCCTATACACGAGTGTACATGCATGCGCATTTCCAAGTGTAACAGAGCTGAGATTGATCAAGCGGTTTTAACTTTTGCTCAACTTGACGCTAACTTCAAGCCTAGGTTTGCTGGATTAATCTTGATTCATTTGGCATTGAACTAAACCTAACTGGGACCGAGCCAAGCTTGGGATATCAAATTATTTGCCACCCTTAATAAAAGTAAATTGTTCAACCACAGGTCAATTAAAGATCGACTTGTTCATTCACAATGAAATAAATAAAATAAATAAACAAAATGGTAAAATATTGAAAAAAAAAATATTACAACACAAAGATATACATCGATAATTTAATTATTTACACCGGATCATCTACTTAAACTCATGAAGGACCACGTTCTTCAAAATAAAGAAGATTTCTGTTTGCACGAGTTACTCAAACCGGAGACCACAAAACGATGGAAAATTCACCAACAAAAAGAGGGGAAAAAAGAAGGAAAAAAAAAAAAAGAAAGAAGAGAACGTGTTGCCACCTATTCATTCATTTCTCCAGACCACTTGGAGCCAGAAGTTAGCTATTGGTGTCCAAAAACCTCAGTTAACGCCCAAGCTGATTGGGCAAGAAGAAGAGAATAAAAATAAAAAATAAAAAACAAAATTAAGAAAACCCTCTTTTCCAAGCAATATCTTCCTGGCAACCTCTTTGCTGCATGAATCTTTTCCTACTAGTGCCATTTCCTAGCAGCACCACCCTCCGATAGTCAATGGTGAAAGCTAAGAGTATTAAGCAATGGAGAGAACCTATGGTATCGTGATGGAGGTTGGACTGGGAAGCAGTCTTTTATTCTACTTTATCATTTGATGCAACTGATCTTGAGGTTCTTCAGGGGACTGATGCAACAGTTTTAAGCACTCAGTACACAGATCGGTGAATCACATTAGTAATTTGAGGTCAATAATTCATACAAGTTGTTGGCACACGGACAATATCTGGTGAAAACAACTATATTTTCAAATTACCTTGGCAACGAACTCCTCGTGTTTGGCTGATTAGCATAAGCAGCAAGAGGACCCCGTAAGTTGGCATATTTATTCAAAGCACTTTCAAGCTGTGGTGGAGGTAACTGAAATCTCACCAAATTGGCATTAGTATATATCAATAAACTAAACAATTTAAATCCAAAGCACATATGATAAACAAACAACAGATACCTGAAGTAGGACATGGAAGGAGTGGGGCTGCGTCTGAGATGCACATTTTAGAAAACCCACCCACAACTTAGGCATCTTCCAGATCTGCATGAGTGATAATCACAAAAATGAGTAGCATAAATTGTATTATAAGGTATAATGGTAAATAAAAATATATCCTATTAAACTTGAGTAGAAAAGCGGCTAAGCAAATGTCTCTCCTTTAGCAGATGTCTCTCCTTTCATCATTTTGACACACACATAATGGACAAGGAACAAAAAAGACAGAATATGCATATATTCTTCAAAAGTCATTAGTTCATGATAGCACCATTTAGGGATTGTTTGCAGTGAACATTCTTATGCAAAGTTCCGGTAAATTGGTCGGCATTTGAAATTCTAACATTTGAAGTATAACAAATTATTCTCAAAAATCTCATTTACACTCAATTTTAAAAATATTGATCACACTCAATTTTGAAAATATACAATTAACAAAGAAAGAAGTGTTAACCTTTGATTCCTAAGAATAAAGGATTATCATGGAAATTTGAAACCTTCGACTCCTAACATCCCCTTGAGATTAACATAGATTCGTGCTGACAGTACTCCCAAATGTGAGTTCACATGGGGAGCTATAAGCTGTGAAATCAGAAATATTAACTTCAACACTGTATGGTATTGGAACATAGGACGCAGATCTTTGAATCTACTGTTAGTAGTCTAAAGTATGACCAACTCATCTGCTTGAAGCTACATGCAACATAAATGACGGCTAACATCATTTATGCACATGCTAGCATCTGCAATCAAAATATGCCATCAAATCGAAATGATATTTATTAACTCGCACATGCCAAGCTACGGTGACCTGTAACCACTCCGGACTTCACCCAGAAAGGCCGGGCAAGAAGGTCTTACTTGAGCTCCTTGATCTTGTGCAAGTACCCAAGATCTATCCATTGCATAGCCAATATAAAACTGAACACATGCCAATTCAGAGGCTCTCATACACTATCCATTTAAGCTCTCGCATCTTTACCAGACTAAAAATCCAAATCCAAAGCAAATCCAATTTGTTCTACAAACATCACAAGCCCATCCGTAGTGTTCTACAAACATCACAAGCCCATCCGTAGTGTAACCTAGTCCATAAGGGCTATGAGCTAGGTCTGCTTAAGAATTCTCTTAAATAAAACCACAAAAAATTGGTCAAAGAAGAATTCACTTTCATTCCTTGAAATGAAGGCAGAGCATCAAATCCAACATTTGCAGAAATGGCCATTGCACCAAACCAAGTTGACCCCGGGATGCCCTAAGGCAACTAAAATATTTCTTTGAATTTTTATGCATGAGCAAGTTAGCAAGGCATATTATGATACCCCTAAAAGAATGTGAAATGGGTAGATAAAGTGGGGAACTAATTGATAAGAATTATGTGACACTACATGTCAACGAAACCTAAACAGCAAGAA
This sequence comes from Calamus simplicifolius, assembly GCA_900491605.1. Lineage (NCBI taxonomy): Eukaryota > Viridiplantae > Streptophyta > Magnoliopsida > Arecales > Arecaceae > Calamus > Calamus simplicifolius. The sequence continues at coordinate 579,561 of UESW01003925.1, forward strand.
TATAGCTTTATATATATGGCACAAGCAAAATGAGAGGATTCACAAAAGGGGAATAATGCAATTTTCAGGTGGACAAGTGATCAAAATAAGGACAAAGTTAAATATGCACGTCAATTAATAGAAAACAACATTTTCTACATTGTTAAAAATGCATTGGTAATCCACTCAAAAGCAAAAGCTAGCTTTAACTTTCTAAATCATGAATCCAAAATCATATCACTTGAAATTTGAAGACTGTCTTGGCATGTTGTGAAATCCTGAAACACTGAAAAACATGCTTATAACATTTTGCCATTCAAGCTTTGCGCAATGAAAAGTACATGCAACCAAACAAGTCTAGCTTGAACAAAATGAAGCAAACAAAATCTATTCCACAACTACAACTGGCCATAGGAGTGACACAAATCACCACTCTGACTCTAATAGATAAATTTGTAATAAATTAGCAAAATATAGCAAAACCATATATAAGAAATAATCAGATAAAAAGACCAGATAGAAAATTTTTATTCAAAAGGATGAGACAATGCACACCAAAAAAAGATGAACCTAATACCTGCTTACTCACGAGTTTTGAAAGTATGCCCATAACAAAATCAACCTGCACAGCGTCAAGACAACAATAAATAAAACTCATCCCAATCAGCATAGATATAAAAAATACAATCCTCATAACTCATAGACAATCATTCTCTTCAGTACATTTCAACAATTGAAGATATGAACAGAATCATCGTGAAAATGTCATATAAAATGAATGACAAAAACAAATGAATCAATTCCCCAAAAGCTGATATAGCTCTAGAGATAGGACTGATCAAAAGAGGATCCAGAGGCCCTTTTCCCAGAATTATAAGTTTCACATGCTGTTCTGCTAAGACATAAAGCACTTATGTACTTCTCTCTAGGGGCATGTTTGATATTTTGCCTAAAAAAGGCACTTTTATAAACTTAAATGCAAAAAGGTGCTTCTCAAAAAACTTAAGTGTTTGATAACAATATCTGATGTGTGCTTCTATAAGAAGAAAAGTTTGAACAAGTGCTTTCGGGAAAAGCTAGAAAACCTAAGTTTCTGGCTTCTCCCTTTGTGAGAACTTTGTGAAAAGAAGCAACACAAAAATTCCCTCATACCAAGCAACACCAAATGCCCTAATTTCAAGAACGCTTCTAACCAGAATATCTTCCCCTGCAATATGTATGGCTGCAGGCAGGTTTGGCAATGGTTATTTTACAAAATCCCACTTTGATTGGTTGTAGCTGATTTTAGTTGAATGCACCAACCATGTAGCTGAATCATAGTTTAACTGAATAACAACTAACATTTCAGTGAAGAAGATCCTCTTCTATTGCAGTGATAGAACTATGCAACACCACTGCTGAATTAAAGGATAAAAGCCCTGAATTAAATAATAAAAACCCTCATAATTGTTACCTTAATGAGGTTTTCACTTGAATTTGACTTGCTTAAATAAACCATTGATGTCTTGAATATGCATCTTACCAATACATTTCATCCTCCAAATCCCTCCAGCCTCTTATCCTTTTGTGGCAACCACCGCACCATCTTATCTTTTTGTGGCCACCACCGCACCACCCACAAACATATCTCCTCCAGCAACCAAGCGAAGCCTTCCAAGTCCACAAAGATGAGTGCCTTACAAAAAATTCCAAGTCATGATGCCCGACTCACCCCTCCACTTGAAACCAAGTCCATCTTAAACCCTTCACTCAGAATTGTGGTTCCTAAGTCATACCACCCTGTTCAAAATTATGGCAACCTGGCTTATGGTCGCTGGGCGAGGGCCTCTAAACTAATCCAAAGCTAATCTGAGTACAGCTCAAGCCATCAATATGAGGCTAAAGGCTGGATTCATTAATTTGACAAGAGATTATTTAGCATTAGAAGACTGACTAGGGTGGTGGAGGTTGAGGGTCAAAGTTGAGGTTGAAGTTAGAGCTGGAAGTGGACCAAGCCAAGCCGGGTAAGACCACACCTTTGCCCAAGGGAAGCCCAATTTTTTTCATGCTTTGGGTCAGGTTTAGGCCCAATTTTTTAAAAAAAAAATTCAGAATCAACTCGAGCCCAAGCTTAGGCCTGGCTCAAGTCCCAATCAGGCCAACCCACAGCAGCCCATTTAGGTCAAAGACTAGGCTAATGGAGTTGATTTTCAGTTTTTAAGTATTGGGGCAAAATCAAGCAACATTTAAGATAATTGCATCTAATCACTCAAGAACAGGATAAAGACCTCAAGTTAGTTGATTCCTATGAAAACCTGCTAAGATATGAAGAGATTTTCCCATACAGCAGACAAAAAATCGAATATAAATTTAAAAACCTACCACTTTTTAAGGTTTGGAAATTGGATTTGGACTGGATACAAGTTTGGTCAAGGACCAATGCTTTGAGCCATCTTCCAACTCGGTTTAGACCACAGTCTACATACCGACGCACACCCTACTAGTCCAAACTGACTAGTCATGATATAGTTAAAAGTGGAAAAAAATGTGCAACCTGTCTTGCTACAAGTGCACACCTACCAATACCAATCCATACCATGCTAAACTGATAATGTACCAGTACAAGTTTCAGTACCAATTTTGTGGATTTTGGTTTTAGACTAGGCCAAGCGACATCCCAAGGCTGGTCCAATTTTTTTTTGGATATAACTTCAAACCCAAACATAACCCAAATTATCTTGGGTTTAGCCCATAGCGCAATCTGAAATCAAGCCTGCCCAATGAAGCAGTTGTCCGACTCATGATAGTTTTAGGCTTTAAAAGTAGCAAGCTGACAACTAAAAAGCTATGAAGCGATGTTTGGGAGACTAACTGCGACACATGACACTTCAAAGAAGCAAGACATCAAGATTCAGGTTCATTTAAACTTCAAAATCCAATAGTTTATATGAACTAAAGTATATCCAATAACTCAGAATCATTCTTGACAGACGCATTATTCAGTAATGTTGCTCATACTTTTTTATGGTTTAAGATGTCAATGAGAATAAATAGTTTGGACCAATCATAGATCAAATGAATTTTCAGTTCCATCACCAGCTAAAAGTTAGTTCAATGATCACTTGATATAGCAGCAGTGCACCCTAAAAAAATCTGAAATTGCATCTACATACACTTTGGACATAATTTAACTACAGAGCATAATTAAGTTGGTTATGCCATGTGAAAATAAAACCCATTCCCATATGAAAAACAAACTATATATATGGTGTACATGTAAACATGCATGTGACACTTACTTTTTTTTATAATGGTAAATTAAGGAAAAAAATTATGTGCACATATGTTAGCTTAACAGCAAATCACAAAAAGCACAACTATGAAATGATCCAATGTTACTGAATGCAATGGTATCCTCATATTCCTTAAATACAATTCTTGGTGAATATTTGTAAGCCAACCTCAAATAGCAGGGCCATGTCTAATGGCTATGGTTACGAGTGTATGCACACTTGTATGCAAAGTTTAAAATCACATGAAATGGGATGTGCTACTATCCTGTCCTCTCCCATCCCAATACTTGGGACGGAAGTGTCTCAAGATTTGTTGATTGGAACACTAGGACGATGGTAGGACAGTTCTGTCCCAATACTTAGGGCAGCAATATGTCCTAACACTTAGGACAGCGACCCATAAAACTACGCTTGTATACCTATGAGTGTGTGCAAGCATGTAAGTAGCTATAAGCACCTGTAGCAAATTCAGGCAAGGGATGTTGCATAGATGGAGGTATTAAATCAATTGAAAATATTACAGTAATAATAACCAGATCAGTCAGGTAAGGAAGCCTAAAATGGCATCAGTTACACCTTAATCAGATATCGAGCAGAGTGTGGAACAAGTGAAACTTATGACCAAGACCAATCCAGAACAATTGAAAGCAGATTCTATAGAACTTAATGCCAAAAGAAGAATAATGTATATGGCAAATCTGTTATACAGTTCATTATTAATCTGAAAAGTCATAGGAAAACAGATGAAACCAGGAATATTTATACATTGGGTGTTGTAGACCATCTAAAACATTAGAATGGAAACTCAGACCATAACTATTGTTAATAAACCATGATCTCATTGTTATTAATACTCCGAGGCTGTGATCAAGTTGCGGCCCTTTAAGCTGATCATAACCATTCCAATAAAAACATTTAACCCCAGCTGAACAAAAAAACAAAAGATGTTAAGTGGAAGTTACCAGAGGTGGGAATGCATCAATTGCTTGGATAACTGTTCTCATAAAAAGTAGAGGAATGGGAACTTGCTCAACCTGAAAAGCCAGCATTACTATTGTATAAAACATTATCATTAAACTGAGAAATGAAGAACATTTGATGATTTGCATACCAGGTGGCTCAAGGATTTTGCCAAAACATGCTGGGTAAATACTGTTCGTTGCTCAAAACAAGCCGTGCAAGCATCTGTTATCTGAAGGTATTCCCATTTTCATTGGCCATGGCTAAACTTTTCCTAAAATAAAGATTGCATCTCCGACTGGTACCATGCTATTAAAGAGAAAACTTAACATACCTTCTTAAGTGCAACACCATCTTTATCAGGATCAATATCATGAATTGCAATCAAAACTTCAGCAGGTGTCAGTGCTGGACCTGTGTGAGCTGATCCCTGCCATGAAATACATGTGAATAACACCGATGCCCTATGAACAAGATGCTACTCAAGGAGCATCAAGCACAAAGAACCAAGACATCCAATGTAAAAAAGCATACAAAGAAAAGGACAGCACACTACTAATAAGATGGGATATGCATCCAGTAATAGTCTATCAGATCACCTTATCAAACAAAGCACACGCAAGCACACAATAACATTTTTCTACTCTGATTATACAAAATAGGAATATACATGATCAACAGCATTAGCTCATCACTACATGAGGGCCCAAAACTCTAAAAGAATCCACCAAACAAGGGCACACAGACGAGAGAGAGAGAGAGAGAGCTGTACCATAAAACTGGTACTGAGAGCTGTATCAGTACATTACTGGTTCATTATGGTATAATCAATATGATATAGTGCTCATCCCATACCAAGTTAAGAAGCCATAGCTCTTTTAGGGTATTAATTACAAATGCATCCCCTAGTGACTCAATGGGAAAAAGTATTAACATAATGGCAATTGGTCCTGCAATGTTGTCTGGCTCAAAAGTAGGGTAGTAAAGACATCCAAGAAAGCATGTAAATGTAGCACAAATGAAAATGATGAGATGGATGTACGGTAAAATTAATAAGGATGGAGTAAAAATTAATACACCAACAGATTTAAAGAGTTGCATAACTTGGGGATGAAGTATTGGAGAATTAACAAACATGATAATGATATAAACCAATTACCTAATGGGGCTGCAATTACAAGTACTCCAGCCTTTATTAAAGGATGTAGCAAGAGGAGGGGAAGATTCAATTTAACATGGATGTTGAATGGAAATTCTAAGAAAAAGGTATAGGAAAGTTTGAATAAATTGGGAGATGGTGAAAGATATGCTTAGCTGGGATAACAGGATTTCACCGAAAAATACTTGGAACAAGGCTTGGAAAATGGGGTAAATGGGCTACCTTTTATGCTCTTGCAAGCGTCTTCCTTTTTCCAGTTTCTGAGAGATTCTTTGAAATTATGAGTATTTACATTAAGTAGATAGCAGGGCTACAGATATTCAGTGGCTGCATACTCTCAGACACTGCTCATGTTCTTGAGCTACGCAGCTTCCAGATGAGTTGCAAACAAACAAAACCATGAGCGAAGCTCTGAGCTGCTAAATCAAAAATCATGATACACAGGCAATGCTAGTGATATAGAGTATGTTTGGGATAGCTGTTGGCCAGCAACTATCTCACATAGCTGCTAAGAAACGGCCGTTGAAAGGCCTCCCAGCAGTCAATACAAAAGGGGCACAAATGCAATCCAAACAGTTCAACGCCCCAATTGCAATGCGAACGGTTGAGAAATTGTCAACAATGGAAGTTGTAATCTAACAAGACCAGAGAAACTAGTTTCCAGTTGACTGATTTGACTGAGCATAACAAAGAATGTTGGTTGGGTAGCAAAATGGAGTCACAAAACTAAATTAGTGAGGAGCTATAATGAGGTAATGAGCGCAAACAATGGTAAGAAAAACAAGCCACCACACGACACCAAAGGAATAGAAGGTGTCAGTCTCCAGTGAAAATTGTATACTATACGTAGGGGGTTGGCCGTCCTGACAAACAACCACCTGAGTAGAAAAGATCAGAGGAAAAAATAGCATATTAACATCTGACCGACACAAGTTTAGGAGTGGAAAGTCAACTTTATTCACAATTCCATCCAATCTGTGTTATTAAAAGAGAAGACTAAAAGGAATATGCATAGAACTGAAGACCTCACCTTTCTAAAGAACAACTAAGTCATGTTGTGAGCTTCACGATTCATGAGATCATCACAAAAATAGTCAACAAAATCAAGGGATGAACCAAAAAATTCAATCATGCCCAATAAGGTGTGCTCATCCCCTTGCCTTCCATATTGACCCAACATAATATTCCAATCTACTCAGACAAGTTAAAAGGTCATGACAAGAAAACATTTAGCTTTTAGGAAAAAATAGTAGATTTTTGATCACCTAAAAAAAAGTCTTATTCTTTTCCAATTGCAATTAGAGAAGAATCTGGACAATTTGGCAAAACCTAGATCATGGAAAAGATGGTAGGCCTTGGAGGACACTACCAAAAAAATGCCTTACTAATATCAATTATTTTAGAACAGTCATTGCCATGTCACATGTGCATGTGACCCTTATCTTCCTGAACCTTTTGGGCAATTTCCTCAAGCTGAGCCAATTATTTGGACTGACTGTGGCTTGTTCAAGGCTAGCACCTGCACATTCACATTACTATAACAAGTTTGGCGAAAGCAACTGTGCAAGACACTGATCTACACGTAGTGAATGTGGTTGTTCTCAAAGTCCAGGGCATGTCAGGCAGCAAAGACTAGCAAGACACAAAGATGAGGATGCATGTTCTATGGTAGATGGCAACCAAAATTGAAGAACATATCTTAGTATTTAAGAAGCGATATAGGATCTCATGAAGATGGATGGACTGAGTGAAATTTAGAGCTGAAAACATAAAGTTTAACTCAAACAGAAGGACAAAGTTAAGATGGTCCAAAGAGACAAAAGGAAGACCAGTGTAAATCAAAGAAGGTAGGATCAACCGATCAACAACATGAAACAAATTAGTGCAAGCCTACTGTAACACTAACAATGAAGCATTAATAATCAAAAATTGCAGTGATTCATCACAACAGAAAAGATATCTGACGATCACTGGGTTTTCAACAATAGGTAATGAAATCTTCCAAGGTCACAATCCAGGCTCTGGTATCAGAGGAACTGGACAAGCAAAAGATTTGGTGTCTCATTTGATTAAACATATGCACAGAATATAAAGTCCACAATGCTCAGACAAAGAACTCCAGAACAGAAAAAAGGATGGCAAATTAAAACAATTGTACTGCAGAACACACACAGGATTAGTTTTAATGTAAATAAACAAAGAAGACATGCAAATCAATTAACCTAACATGATACTAGCCAACCTTGCATATGACCAATAGGTGCAAGTTAAGCTAGTACTCACAACAGCCTGATACAATGCAAAGTCATATTCAATAAAATCAAAGATTGATAAAATGTGGCTTGTGTCAACGTTGAGTCATTTTACTTCAAACAGATCAACCCATGAATCCAACAGGTGCAAAAGCTCGTCCTTGACCTAAAATACATCTAAAGAATACATAGTACACTTTGACCATCTGATGTTTAAAATATTGTAGTGGAGAAACTAATCATTTTTTACCTGCAAAATACGGGCAAGTGCTGTTTGGAACTTCTCTAACGGAAGATCAACAAGCCTAGGAAAAATAGGCAAAACCTGATGGCAAATAATTTGCATGATTCACAAGTTAGAACAATTAATGGCGCAAGGAACACCTTAATACAGAAAAACATCCGAAAGTTCAAGCTTATATTCTCATATACCAATTAAGCCATCTAGGGCAATCAAAACACACATGCAGAAAGAGATTGCATATCTGCTTCATACTCATTTAGATTGCATCTTATAAACCACAACTTAAGAAGGAAAAAATTCGAGACATCAGTCGTGCATTATACAAAAATAAAAGAATGCCGAATGATTGGAGAAAAAGCATATTAATATCCATATAGAAAAATAAAGGAGATATTTAAAACTGTGCAAATTATAGAGGGATTAAATTGATGAATCATACAATAAAATTATGGGAGAGAATAATAAAAAATCGAATAAGAGCTGAAACTTTGGTGTCCAATAATCAATTGGATTTATGCCTGGAAGATCGACCATGAAAGCTTTTATTTATTAAGAAGATTGATAGAGAGGTATAGGAAAAAGAAAAAAAGATTTTCATATGGTCTTTATTGATTTAGAGAAAGCATATGATAGCATACCTAGAAAAATAATATAGTGAGTTTTAAAGAAAAAAAGGAGTTATCAAAAGGTACATAGAATTGATAAAAGATATATATGATAGAGCAATAAATATTGTCAAAACAATAATAGAAGAAACTAGTGTGTTTTCAATTACTATAGGTTTACATCAAGGATCTGCCTTAAGTCCATATCTTTTTATATTAGTTATGAATGAATTAACCAAACATATTCAAGATGATATCCCATGGTGTATATTATTTGCAGGCGATATAGTGTTGATCAATGAAACTAAATCTGAAATAAATGCTAAGTTAGAAATTTGAATAGAGGCTTTAGAATCTCAGGGTTTCAAGGTTAGTAAAACAAAGACTGAATACATAAAATATAATTTTAGTGAAAGTAGAAATACAAATAAAGAGACAATGAAGATTGCAAACCAAGAGATACCAAGGAGTAAAATTTAGGTATTTAAAATCAATTATTCAGCAAGAAGGTAAAATAAGTGAAGATGTAAATCATAGAGTTAAAGCATAATGAATTAAGTGGAGAAGTGCTTCGGGAGTATTGTATGATCTACGCATCCCATTAAAATTGAAAGAAAAATTCTATAAAACCGCTATTAGGCTAGCTACGCTATATGGAACAAAGTGTTAGGCAATACTAAAACATGTGAATAAAGTAAGTGTAATAGAAATGCACATGTTAAGATGGATATGTGGTAAAACTTTAAAAGATAGAATTAGAAATAAACATATACAAAAAATGATAGAGTTAGCCTCAATTGAAGATAAAATAAGAAAATCGATTAAAGTGGTTTGGACATATACAACGAAGACATTTTAGATGCTTTAGATAGAAAGAGTGATCTTTTAATAATCCATGGTAACGATAAAGGTAGAGGTAGACCTAAACTAACATGGATAGAAATCATTAAAAAATATAACTATATATAATTTGAGTATTAACTTAGTCCTGAATAGAGCAGAGTGGAGGAAGCATATTCATGTAACCGACCCCATGTAGTTGAAAAAAAGGCTTAGATGAATTGAGTTGAGTTAAGTTGAGTCATGCATTATATGGACTCCATTAATGCACCTCCTTTTTTAACAAAGAAAAGTGGAGTGGATGCTAATTAAAAAATTCTATAGATAATCATTGCAATTGACACCAAATCCTCTTAGGAATTTACAATTTTAAAGTGTTAGCATCATCTGAGTACGAAAATGACCTCTGGTTGATGAGCATAACAGCATATTTTGACAAATTTAGATAACCATGAAGAATGAACCACAAAACAACTTACTTGATCCCACTAATAACTTTTATCATCAAAAAGAATTCTTTGTTTCCAACAAACTAACTGAAATAAAAAACTACACATGGAACAAGATATATAGAAAAGCAAGACCTCAGCTTTCGAAAGCGAAGACAACATTGGGATGAGAATTGCAACATCCTGGAAGGAGACATATCACAATTAGAGGATAAAAAGATATAACAAAATATTAAAACTGCAATATCTACAGCGACAAACATTTTGTCACACTTATTTCTAAAACCAGTAAATGCTCAGAAAAAAATGACTCTAAGAAACATTAAGTCAAGAAAATTAGAACCTTCACTTTAGTCTCATACAAATGTTTAACAGCAGCAATTAGATCAGCTGAAGGGGTTGCTTCTTCGGTCATGGTTTGTAATACCTTGTGGAAAACAAATAAAAATCCAATATGGTTATCACAGAAAAAGGGCATGCATGGCAAGTTGAGCAAAAATCAAAATAAAGAGGTGATGAAATATACCAGCATTATTAGATTTTCACTCCCTTCAGGTGGATCAGAAATCAAGTGCAACAGTTCAGGATATGATGAGCTTAGCGTTCTCACTAGGACCGTGACATGACGATGAATAGACTGCAAAATTAATTGGTTATTATGGGCAGCGAACATATATAAAGAAAAAGGAAGCGGGGATATTATCCTTCCGATAGGATTGAAGTTTCAATCCCACCAGCCAAAATATATAACAGAACATTTAAATTGAAAAATCCACCCACTCAAGCATGACCTAGAGCATCAAAAGTGCCTAGGAAAAAATGTTACAGAGGAATACATATTATTAATCAAGTGGTTCGACTATTTAGGAGGCATGGAAACTTAATTTTTGTGCCTGCCTGTACTGATAAGTATCTGATACCAATGCTTGCTGGATGTGTTGCATACTTACTCTAAGTACCCTCTTTTTTCCTCAAATTAATTTAAGTACTACATATACTTTGCACCCCCTAGATACTTACAGAATACCTTCAGAGATGAGAGGGCATCCTCTTTCTCTTCATGTTTCTCTTTTTCATGAAAAATGACCTCTTAATCATGATACTTAATTTTGAAGTTTGTGATCTGAATTATAGTGTGGAGTATGGATTGTGATCTCTTGATTTAAAAAATAACCAATAGTGGAGTTCTCTGATGACAAACTGTGCTATGCATGGACCATATCATTGTGATAACACTTCATGCCTTGATGCCTCTTTAGTCTTTACATGTGTAGAAAAGTATATATTTATTACTGCATTATGCAAGAAGTATTGCATCCTTTCTTCCATTTGCATGCATATGCTGTATCCAAACCCCATGTTCACTTCCATGCTTTCACAGTACAATTTTGCATGTGCACATATCCAACAGTTGAATGCAATAAAGAAATAGTAATTCAAAATAAAACAGTTATGCATTTCTTTCAGCAATATAGAATACAGAATTTAAAATACTATGACATATCATAATATTTATTAAGAATTTCCATCTTCTATGTAAAATTCACTGTCCGTTTGGTGCCGAGTAGAAACTTATTAGAGAGAGATCTTACTAAAATTGTTCTCAGTTTTAAAAAATTAAAGATTGTCATTTTATGTGTAGGCATCAAACTTGTAAATTGATGGGATATAAAAGCTAATCCAAGTATAACCACGATTAACGAGACTATTCACTTGCTTTATATAATTAAAAAAAAAGTATTTGAGTAAAATGATGAAAAAAAGGCACTAGTAGATAGGGCACCATTTAATATTCTAACCACTTCCAAAAATTAATCGGTCATGATTATGTCCTACCAATTGCATTGCTATTAAATACAATATATTTCTGTCAAGACTCAAACTAAGGATACAAAACACAAGACATTTTGCATTATTGTTAAGCACCCACATCCTTGACCAAACTTGAGAAATGACAATGCCTCAACTCTAAATCATTACGGTGGGCTGGACTCATTGATGGAAGAATCTAAGTACCAAAACCTAAAGCAGATTATTATTCAAGATAGATGCAAGTTTACATATAACACTGGAATAGACAATTTTAACAAGTGAAACAGTCTTTTAATAAGATTCAAGGTATGGAAGCATCAAAAAACCCCTTCATTTAGGTTTATACATATCCTGAGATATCTTGATCACTACAAATGATATGGCATGTCGTACCATCCATATTAACAATATAACACTATTTCTATAATCCACCTTTGTGGATAATTGATGCATCGAGAAGAGACATTTGAAATACATAATCTGTTGTTTCAAGGAATTTCAAATATTATAGATAATGATCAACATATGAATGAAATTATCAACATATGAATCCTTACCAAAAATAAATATGTATGTGTATGTGTTGGTGAAAAACACAGACATAAGCATGCATCGATATGTGTGCATCCATATGTAAGTGTATCTATATTGTATGTCCACACATAATATGTATGTATGTATGAAAAAAAAAAAAGCACCTGTTTGACAGCCTTAGGAGCCCGTCCATAAATATCAAATACAAGCTTAAGAAGACTTGGTTTCTGTAGAAAATGAAAGTCAATATCAAATATCCTCAAAAAAGAAGTTCAGCATTCAATGAGACCCAATCGTCCATGTCCCTAGCAATTTTAGAAATGGAAAGCCATACCTTTGTGCAAAGAGCAAAGAACAAAGATGTTTGTCGCTGGACTTGAGATGAAGACATCGGTGGTTCTCTTGGCAAAGAAGCCCGGATACCCTTTATAAACTCACTCTCAGAAGGTCCAGGCTCAGAATTCTGCGAACCACTAACCGATGTTTCCTGACTACCTGTCTGAAAGAATGTATACAAATTGAAGATAGTAAACAAAATTAAATTAAGAAGAAAAAAGGAATGCATCACTAATATACCAGAAGTTAACTTATCACACTGTAAGACATTAAGGAATATTAAATGACTACAGACATTCACATGGTTAAGTATACAAATTATCAACATCAAAGAGTCAATCCCCTTCTTGTCACAATGGATGATATGAATGCTAATGCAGTGGTATATTTTTATGGCGTGAAATGAGAATGATTTATTGATTACTAGAGAAGCAGTGGCTGAGAAACTGTTAATGTCAAAGCTACAGGCAAAGATAAGGAGAAAACTCCTGCAAACAAACAATGGACCCAAAGGATAATTAATTTACAACAGACAACATAATTGCATAAATCCAGTTGCCGCTAAGAGTAATAGCCAAAATGAATCAACCCCCATTTTTCAATTAAATGAACTCTAGCAATATATGTTTGTAACAAAATTTTGACAGACTAATTAGCTAAGAGAAATAGCAGCTCAGCAAAAATGACTAATCAAACAGTACAACAACAAAGCCTTAATCCTAAACTAGTTAGGATCAGCTATATAAATCCTTTTTCTATGCTCTACTCGGTAAGATGCAAAAATTTAAATCTTTCTTTATTACTTTCTCTCATCCTTTTACGTAATTTTCAATCTTTCTCTACCTCCTTGTTCTTATACATGTATCAAATCACTTCTTTGTGCTAGTGCATCTTTAGGCCTATGTTACAAATGTTTAAACCATCTAAGTCATTCTTTCTTCAATTTATCCTTATATGGTGCTACCTTTAATTTTTATAAATGGCTTCATTGTTTATTCTATCTTTTCTTGTATTACCATGCATCCATCTCAACATTCTCATCTTAACCATATTTATCTTGTGTACATGTAATTTTTAATAACCCAACATTCCGTATCATAAAGCATAGCCAGTCTTATGAACATCTTATAATTTTTTTTTCTTCAAATTGGCAGGTGTCCTGGAATCACATAATATTCTAATTATACTATCCTCAATTACTCCATTATGAATAATCAATCCTAAATATAGAACATGATCACTTTTAAGAACTTTATGGTCTTCAATTTTTATTTTAAATTTTAGTATACATGACATATGAAAAACAATCCTAAATATCAAATAGTACATTGAAAGAAAATATGAGATTCTCAAGATATCTGTACAACCAGAATAGCACAAATCTAACAATCTACAAAACCAACATTTTAGTAACAACTCTAGCAAACTGCTATGAAAAAGAAATGCATCAACGGATTAAAAGAAAACATATGTTAAAATGAAATATCTACAAGTCATAAGATAAATATTTAGAGACACTTTCTTCATTTTCTTTTTGTCAATTAAGCACGTTAGTGCATCTATTATAACCAAACACCCATCTGTAACAGCAAATGACAAAAGCAAAATTTTAAACAAGGTATATAAATATTTATGTCGTATCATACATCAAAATCTGAGGCAAGCCCATTGGAACTTTTCAGAGTGTCTAGTATGTAAATAATTAGTGGGTGGGGTGCTCCACACCCAAGCACAACTTGATTCATTTTCTTAAATGAGCCCCTAATTTTCAGGGAATGAAAACGCAAGTGATGGGGACCAAGTATGGCTCTTATTTTAAACCTTGAAACCTTTAGGCATCAGGTGGTTGCAAGGCTCCAGGCTCCACAAGATCATTGCTGCTATCCATTGGTGTTTTAAAAGACAGTTGTATGGAGCTGCATATGCAGATGCATTTCCTGACAGCAGCACCATATTTCTTATATGAGGCTACTATACGTGGTCAGCCCATTATGTGCCAAAATGGCAATCCTCTTAGCACATTGTTTGGCGTCCCATACAACCTAAGCAACTACATATGCTTCCAACACAGCATCTTGCAGCTGCATATGTGGCCCTTGTCACACTCTCTGGCCATATGATGATATGATCCACTTTAGATGGACCATGCAAATGGAGGGGACTCAAGTTACTGGGTTGTCAATATAGGTTTAGAGCTGACCAATTAGGTGAGGCAAGGTGTATGCATCAGATCTGACTCAGTATGTAATGCATGTATGTACATATTCACATATGTATGCATTGATGTTTCTGCGTTTACATAATATAATATATACATGTATATGAGAGAACTAGACTTATAATATACATATATATTGATAAATAAAATATTGAGAAAGTTTCCATGTCCCTGATCCAACTGGTTTAGTGAAGTGACTGAACTTTGGATACCAATGACCAGGTCTGATCCTATCCTAACCCCAGTTGACTTTGGCTGGGTTCCTCCGATCTTGTTTCTTTCACAAAAAAAGAGGTGTATACATCATAGGCTACGTTTATACCTCATGGTTCACAGTCTTATAAGCTCATCACTGAGTTGGAGTCACCCTCAAAGGGTTGGGTGGGAACAAGGTTAGAAAAGTGCGGATTAACCCCTCCTAATCTCCAAAAAGAAAAAGAACAAAAAAGAGGATATTACTTTATGGCCATCATTTTTTTTTTTACTTTGTCCTGTGAAACATTATAACAAAATAATGTAGGAAAATATATTATATAACAGTTTATTTTGGAACTCTACCAAGGCCAGTCCCAAGCCTGGATAAAGGAGGAAGGTTGCGTTAGGTAACTGGCAGCCAGCGTAAAACTCCGTCCCTTAAAACATGAATCTACTAAATCAAACTATGCGAATAACTAGGACATCCCCGTTTGAGTGTTGACTTAATCCTAAATAGAGCAGAGTGAAAGAAGAAGATTCATGTAACCGACCCCATATAGTTGGGAAAAGGCTCAGATAAGTTGAGTTTATTTTGGCCTTGGATACAAGTACATTATAACAAACCATATAAGGTGCATCTCAAGTGGGATGGATTAAAGTGGCATGCCCTCTGCACTATGTAGTAGCATAGATTATTCGAGTAGGATTTAGTACTTAAGAGCTAATAGGCTAGGTCAGCAAAATCTCAGCAGTTTTTAGGTATCCTTATAAATCAGGTTTCATAATAAATCTACCATGAAAGCAAATTCCCAAACAGCATGTGAAGCTCTGATCGAGGGTTGTCCATTTCCACATCATTGAGTAGCAATACATGTGGAACATTCAATTTTCCCTTTTTTTGCGTGCAGGTTTTGGGTTGGGGGGGGGGGGGGGGTTCGCTTTGGCATATCCTAATCATTCATGGCATATTCTATTGAGCATAAAATATCTCAAATATCTAAAGGGGAAAAAATGCCAATCAACATTTACCACAAACATGAATGTGTTAAAAATAAGTGATAAACAGAGTAAAAGTTTTATTTCAATGATATTCTTATTTATGGGTATTTCAGTGTAGTGGCATACTCTAAGTCATTCTTTTGCATTCAGAAGACATTGACACTACCCGTTCTTGTTGTGGATCAACATTAGCTACAGAAATCTAGTAAGTTCCTTCACCTAATACATTATTTATTGTACAAGCATAACACAACACACATGATTTGGTAACAAGATGACTGCAAACAAGACACAGAATTCACAAAACATGGAATTTACTTGTATTAAACTAAATTCCTACTTCTAGAAGTACAGCAAACATATCTCCTTTATGACATTTAAAGTAACTTCACTTTTTTGAACATAGGCCATTATATAAAAATAAGCAACCAGGAAGTTGTCAAGTAATACCAGAGAAAATTATTCTTATATTCAAAAATAAATGCCCATTAGCTTATTGCATCAATGCAGGACAAGCTATTGCTGTAGCAGAAAAGTAAGAACAAAAGAAACAAAATTCACGATCCAACGTAATAATCTAAAAAAAAAATCAAATGCAAGATGATACTTGCAGCAAAGGAAACTTTCATATTACCTCTGATCTTTGCTCACTAGAGAAAGCCAGCTCTGATTCCGAAACTTGCTGGTTAACAACAGATAATAGCATACTTGTTGCAAACTGCTCAATAATGCCTGATGCATAGCTGAGGGAATAAAGTTTGTTTGACACCTGAAAAAAATTGTCTAAGAGATAAAGCAGAAAAAACAAAAGAAAGCCATATTGCAAAGAGCATATTAAGCAATGAACATCATGATAAAATGAACATAGAGCTTGAAGGCTATGGTTATTATAGATGCAACACCAAACAGAGTGCATACCAGTCTAATCGCTTTTGCCCTAACTTCATCTTGAGAATGAACAGTACACTGCACTCCAAATTAAAACCCAAAGTTTAGTCAAAAATCAATCATCAGAATTACTGTAAACAAGAAAAGGACAAAATAGATAAAATTCAAGTTAGAAAGAGTGATCTTTTAACAATTCATGGTAAGGATAGAGGTAGAGGTAGACCTAAACTAACATAAAATAATTAAAAAAGATATAACTATTTGTAATTTAAATGTTGACTTGGTCCTGAATAGAGCAGAGTGAAGGGAGCAGATTCATGTAGCCGACCCCATGTAGTTGGGAAAAGGCTTAGATGAGTTGAGTTGAGTTGAGAAGTTCAGGATCTTCATATTAGCTCTTGAGAATCAGTCATGTACTTGGGCAGTGTTCAGGCATGATGAGTCATGCCTTTGACCCAACAGTCACAACACAGCAAGCAGTAACACTATATAAGTGAATGGCTATATTAGGAGAACATTTGATCCTTTGGCCAACCTTGGATGCCATAAATGAATAACAAGATAAAGAGTGTTCACAGAGAAGGCAGAACCAAAAATGCACTCTCCTCTTTCTCCATCACCTATCTCCTCCTTACACGATTTCTTCTTATATTAATTCCTCCTCTCAGGGGATGTTTGTACATTAGTTTGCAGATTTAAGCACACAGCCACTAAGCCATTCCTCTAGACGTAAAAATTAAGTCTACTTACAAAAGGATGTAGACCTGAAAAGGTCAAGCATTGAGATCATGTGCCACAATCTATATTATGGTGGTTAACCCATCATCCAGCTGCCATGAGCATCAATGGATCGTATCGGAATGTCAAATCATTCAAGAGTTCAAACTTACTCATGCAATAACATTAAGTTTGTATTTACTGAGATTGTGTATCGAGTTTTGGTCATTACGTCACTTGGCCCTTAGGTCACTCCAACTCTGAGTTACCTACCTGCCAAGTATTTTGGTCAGCTATCAAGCTTCTTGACCTTCAAGTTACCTTTTTAAGAAAAAATTCAGTTGGTCATTTAGTCAAGGTAGGCTATACATGGAAAGCTGAAAGGATAATCATGATGGAATTACAAGTGAGTTTAGATGAGAAATAACATTTCTTTTATCGATAAAGTTGACCTCCTGTCCCTCTCTCTTGTACTCTAACCCCCCACCATCTATAGTGCATTATTTTTCCTCTCTTGCCATTCTACTTCCTTTGTTTTTTTTTTTTTTTAATTTCTTTACTTGCTATTATAGTTTCAAAAACTGCCAGAACAAGGTTACGATGGGTACCATATTGTTCCAGGACAAAAATGACACCGCTTACAAGTGCCGGGTCATCAAAACAGTTGCACAGGTATGTAACGGCCATACGAGCCTGTGCTTATGTGTAGCGGTCGGTACCTATGGTTTTTCCCTTTTTTGGAAGCTGCCAGTTTCAATACATACTGCCAATACAGGTTCTCATGGAAAAAAGATAAAGGATTTGAAACAAGTATTTAAAACCTTGTTTGTTAGTCTTTTTAGTCAAAAGAAATCTGTACCACTGGAAAAAATCTGATCAAATATTTCTATAATCTAAAAACCCAAAAAGTCATTTTCTTAACAAGAAACCTATCCTCCAAAGCTGATGGTAGACGTGGAGAACTTCTATATATCCTTTATTCTACAAAATCATTCTATTCTACATTATATTTTGAGGTTGGACAACAAGTACTTGCAGTGAGCAAGACCCAATATTGTCAAAGTTGATTGGGGTGCTGACCTAGGCGCACAGGTGAGGAGATGGAGCACCTCAACGTAGCCCAGGCTTTGATAAGGTAATGCCCAGGGACCTAGATGACAGCAACAAAATTGAGGGTAGGAAATGACAATGAGATGATGGAGCCTCTCAACATTGACCTTCCAACCTATCATAAGGATTAAAATGTGGATCACATGCTTTCGTACCTTTCAGTTATAAAAACTATTGGAATTGAAGAATGAGAGAATTTATTCACCAGATTAGATTGTAGCAATAACATAGTCTTAGAATAGGTTATAGACAAGTACGCATGGCACTCATATAGCAAGAGCTACCATACCAGTCCATCTCCAATCGTTTGATAGTGGGAGCAATATCTGACGAAGTTTACCAAGCATCATTCTTTACTTACCAGCATGGTGTAGAAGTAACTATCATAATATACCACACTGACATAGGTTGTCACGTGGCCAAACTACACAAATAGAACCTAACCAGAGTAAAATATCATATACGGATCCATTTGATTTTTCATGTGCTGTCAACTTCACCAATGTCTTTTAAGCTTTGAGTCCAATATAAAGCAAGTATATAGCAGTTAAGTGTCCACTAAATAGGTAATGAGCACATACAGAGGTTTGTTAGCAATAGCATCACATCATTAATGTGAATTTGCAGTGGAAAAATTCATTCTGGAAAATCAAATTCCTATATTTTGCATGTTTTAAGCAAATTATCTTGCCAATATAAACCAAATGTACCATACAGTAAGAAAAATTGTCTTTAATATATCTTATGATACTAGATACATATCTAGAAATGTTATATCTTCTTCTAAATGTTGAGAAATATAAAACAAGATATATCGGCTTAATAATAATAGAGTGATTAAATCCTAAACTAAAAATAGGATTTGCCTGGAACCAATTGCATGCTTTTAGCGCATCTGCTAGCAAGTGTTATCTTTTTTAAGTCTTAATCCAAGTCATACAATCCTTGGTATCACCAATCAATATGCTACCAGGAAATTGTACTTAAATCTTCCCAAAATCTAAATGATGGCATAGTGTATGTCTATAAACAAGAAGTCCATACTTTGTTTAACTGAAATAGTCAATGTCTTTAACAACTTATGCAGGTCATTTTATCTTTTATAAATATTTTGGAGGATAGACTAGAAAAATTTCTCTTGGAACAGAATAATAAACCTTTAAAGCAATATCCAAGCAAGCTTGCCGACTTGGAGGACGTCCTAGAATTAGGCTCCATACAGCACCAAGGCCTTGAGTAACACGATCAGCATCACAAGTGCCTTTTGCAAGGTGGCCATAACCATGTGAATGACAAAGATCTTCTAACAACTTCAATGTAGACTCGGGCAAATATGGAGCTTCACCTAGAAGTTTACTAAATGATTTGTCAGAAGCTGGCAAGGAATCAAGCAATGCCTTTGCCTGCTCCACAAAAGACAAAAAAAAGGAAAAAGAAAAAGAGAGACAGATTTGAATGAAAGAAAGAATCGGAATATGTTTTTTCCACATAACCTGACATTTTATTGACACAAATGCAAGAAAAATATGAAAATAAATAATACTTACAACAGACAAAAGAAACTTCTCATAAAGACTGGTAGCAGAGGAAGAACTCTTATCTAAATCAGAGATTATGACTGTGTTCAAGTGATAAAGGACTTGAATAGCAAGCTCATGGCCCTGCAAAAAACAAAAGCAATTGAAATGAAGATGGTAAATGCTGTAATGTCAGATATTATGAAAGAGTGCAGATTTTACTAGTGACTGTGATACATATCAAAAGCATAGCAATCTTTAAACATACTTGGCATAATAAATTCCATGTTCCAAGCATCAACAATTGCATAATTAAACTAAAACATTTGTTGGTTCATCAAAATAAAGCTCAGATTTACTTCAAGAGGTAAGTGAGCTTCTGTTTATTACTAAATGCTGGATCAAACCATGTCACATATAAAGTTATAAAAAGTATCAGTAATAGATAGTATGGGAAAGCAGATTATTTTAGTCAACTATTGAAATTGGAATAAGGTGAGATAGTTAAAGGTATACTTTGCAACCTATGTATAAAGAATTAAAGGTGCAGTGCAGAAGACAAGGCACGGTAATTTGTAGAAGTGCTTGGGAAAAGCATAAGATCAGTGATAAAAATCACCAATATAGATTTTGATTCAAGGTCAAATATCAAGGTTATTCTGTATCAGCAATCTATGCAAACAGAGGCAAAAATGGAATTTAGAAACATTAGAGCAGGCATTGAATTGAACATTAAACAAGAAATTAACTTACACATACACCCTTGAACGTAAGATTTTAGCTAGAATACAAGAAAAAGAACTGAGGCGGCAAAAAAGAACAGAGAATTTAAGGGAGGAACCAATCATTACTTCAACGTATGGGACAAGAAGATCTTTTATGCATACCCAATTATGAAAATAAATATAATCCACAAAAATGATAGATTGACATGTAAAATGAAAAATAAAAAAAGGCTACTAATTAATGACACTGCCATCCCTATAATAGTACCTTCTGATGATGATAGTCTGAAATAATATGCTTCTGTAACAATTTGATGACGCTATCATCAGCATTGGCCTGTCAGCAGGGAAAGATAAAGTGGAGAAACAAGAAGGAATACACCAAAACAAGTATGTCAAGTGATGTGAACCAGAAGAACTTTATACTGCCACTTCCACCTCATATAAACAATCTCAGGAGAAAACATTATGGTTCATAATAAGAAAACAATAGCATAAAAAATAAAATAAAATAAATGGCTATAATATAGCTAATCAGGTCTGGTGTGGTTCTGCAATAAAAGACTAACTAGTTGAAAATATATTCTTAAAAGCTTGCCAAGATTTACCCAACCAGTTTCCCATGCTTTTGAGTTTTTGACAATGTAAATATGAGAATATAACCCAGATTTATGATTTTGGAGAAGGATCAGTTGCTCAATACTCAAAAGGAAATCTAGAAATTAAGTTTAACAACCAAAAAAAGTCTAATTCAGTCATGAAACATTTACCTAGTATTATTATAAACAGTGTTTGCAATATATTATCTGACTGCAAACTCTACTTATGATGGTAAATTCACTTGTCACTTGTGAGAGCCAAAAAAAGAAGCATCAAGGACCTAGTATTTTTACTTGGTGTATGCACACCTTCAGGATAAAGAAATAATGATTACCTGCATTACCAAACGAGCAAGTAATTGAAGGCATGCCTGACCAAAGCCTGTAGTTCGTATTTGCTTGTAATCTTCAATAATTCGTGTAACTGCTAACTTTCGCAGTGTCCTCTTCTGCTCATCCATCAACTCAACGTGAAGTGGAAGTGGAGGCAAATCATGAGAATTATCTTCAGAGACCAATGTTGTTGAGAGAGGTGGGGAATATTGATCAGAATCTGGCATGTTACCATCAACATCTTCATTTGCAATAATGTCTGATGATGTGGATGTTGCCAGCTCTGTGTCAGCACGTACAGGAGAAAGTTCAATGTTGGATGATGCAGAAACATTCAAAGATGGCACTAGTTCCACAGGTTCATCTATAATATCTAAATTTTCTTTTGAAGCTACGTGGTCAATCACTGTATCAGCCAAACTTTCATAGACCTCAGTTTCACTCTTAGCAACAGGAGTCTCAACCTTGATGGCATCCAAAGCAGGAAGAGGTTTACTTAATGAATGATGCAACTCAAGCTGCCTGTCGCTGATATTATCCAAGTTCAATGGTTCAGAGTGTAGACTAACAGATGCTACTGCCCGACGTGGATCAAGGCGACGAGGATCCTGAAGAGAAGAGTATGTTAGTATCTATTGGAGTATCATGCAATATTAACACCTAACACCAAAATAGAATATAAATATATTTAAAAAAAATTGTCAAATCAGAGGGAGATATTTATACTCTACAAGTAATTGTAATAATTATACCCTTCGTGGATCACGCTTAAAGTCAGGAAGAAGATTAGGGAGGGAAGATGCGTCAGATGTTGGCGCGCTGCTCCCGCTAGCAGCAACAGCAGTTGAAGCAAGTTGGGATGGTGCCACAGAAGATGAGACAGAAATTGCTGCAGAGCTAGTTGGCACAATTTGTGATGAGGCACTAGAGGAAGTTCTCTGTGGATTTGTTTGTAGGTTACTATGCCTATCAGCCAAGGCCAATGGGTTACTGGGTAGATGTTTCATGGTTTCTAATACTATATCAGCCAAAAGGTCTGCCTGCATAGACGAGATGAGAAGCTCAAGTGACTCAGCACCCCTTTCTCCTTCTGCCAGTAGAGCACCAATCATGGCAATCATCTTTTCAACTGGAGTCAGATCATTATCCATTAGAGATGTATTAGAAGAAAGATCATTTATAGCACCATCATCATCGGTCTGTAAATCATAAGCAGTTTGAGCTGGCTGAGTTGGAATTGTAGTTGTGCTCGATCTTGTTCTCTTGGCAGGCATTTCATCGGAAATAGCAGGATTATCGCTAGGTTGTGATGCAGATCTCTTCCTCATCAGATCCCGGCACGCAGATATCTGGCTGGATGGCAGATCATCCTGGTGACAGAAACAAGGACTAACTGAGAACTTGCCAGTTTATAGGAGATTAATCAACTGGCCTTTACGGTGAGAAAATTGAGAAAAAAATAGTTGTTTAAAAAAAATCACCTTGCTAACACGGCTGTCACGAGATACGCGTTCAGCACTCCTGGACATTTTCTCTACTTGACGTATAATTTGATCAGTTGCTTCCCCAGGGTTTATTGCTCGCAAAGCTCTTAGTAACCTGTCTCTTGACTGAATAAAAAGGAATACGGTTGTCAGTAGCTGAATTCAGAATATGATTACTAGGATTTGACAAGAAATAGATGATGGTCCATGCATGTGACAAAATATAAGATTCTAAGAAGTTATTCTTTCTTGAGCCAATGCCCCGTTTGGATTACCACAATTATGATAATCAAGCATAGAACAATAAAAACAACAGAGGATAGTGTATCCAAGTAGTTCCAAGGAACAGTGATATACATACCACACTGAAAACAACTAAAATTGATTTAGTAAATAAGAAATTTGCTAAATTGCAGTTCTATCAGAGAGAAATGCGTACCACAGATAAAGAACTAAAACTAGTCAGAGAGAATCTTGAGAGTTGCAGTCAAGCTAGGAAGTTCTATTAATTGAAATCCTCAGACCTCATAGAAAACCTTCATACGGGTTAACTACAGGACACCATATTCTGTAAGATAAAAAGATGCAGAAAAGGTGATCCTTCAACACAAGGATAGAAGATCAAATGACTGAAAAATTATGCTTTATTCCACTTTGTTATGTTGGCTTAGGCATTCTTCTTTGTCATTGGAAGCTCTTTGTGAGTGCATCCATTGCCACTTCACCCCTTCCAGATTCCCTCACCAGCAAAATGCTTTAAACCATTATGATTTTGATCAAACCAGGTTACAAGTCACTGTTCAACCTCAGGTCAACTGGGATTGAACCATGATGGCAGCATGATGTAAAATAACATATTAATTATTAAATAATCTAAATTAAAATTTAAGTAAAATATGTAAATTTTTTTTTATTTAAAAAAACTCAAGTTACTAGAATTTTCCCGCAAGCTTTTTTTTTACCTTATTATCAGCACTGTTAAGATAATGCATACAACTCAACTCAACTCATCTAAGCCTTTTCCCAACTACATGGGGTCAGCTTCTGCTTCCTTCACTCTGCTCTATTCAGGACCAAGTCGACATTCAAATTACAAATAGTTATATCTTTTTTAATTATTTCTGTCTAGGTTAGTTTAGGTCTACCTCTACCTCTATCCTTATCATGAATAAAATAAAATTATAACAAACTAATATATATATATATATATAGAGAGAGAGAGAGAGAGAAGGGGGGGAGGGGGAGGGGGAGGGCTACATTCGAATGCTAATCAAGTCCAAATCTGGCAACCTCCTCTACCCTTGAATCCACGCAGTTCACAAATCTCAATGATAAAAAAGGTGAAAAAAAAGTAAAATAGCGTCGAAATCCGTGTGTATACAAGGATGGAGAAGGTGACTGAATCCTAAACTTAACTACATTTGAATATAACTAAGTCTACCTTCTACCTCTATATATGTATGCGTGTGTACATACATACATACACATATAAATATGTACATATACATAGACATATATATATATATATATATATATATATATGTGTGTGTGTGTGTGTGTGTGTGTGTGTGTGTGTACATATATGCAACATAAATATATATACACGCACACGCCTGCGCACATACGTATATATACATTTATACATATACATGCACGCATGCATTCATGCATGCATGTATATCTATGTATCCATCCTCCAATGTTCTCCTTGCCTCTTAAAGCTACCTAAACCCAAAACTAAAACAAAAAAAATCAAGTCCTTTTTCTAACTTTCTAACAGGAGAAAGCAGTCACTGATACTCTCCAATCTGTCACCAAATTTTGCTTGACAACAGATTCATTAAAAAACAAAGATATCAAACAATTTATTTTACAAAAAATATCACATATATCCAAATATAAATAGATGAATCAATTCAAACAAAAAGTCAAAAATAGAGCACAATTTTTCTTTTGTATTGAAAAACAAAGTTTAGATTAAATGGGATTGTAGTGCCAATAGGAAGAGAGGAATCTGCTGGAAAGAAAAATATAAGAGGCTACCAGCGGAGAGGAGTGTGTATGGTCACCAAAGCTCATGAGTGAAGGTCATGGATGAAAAGAGGAATTGCTATCTCGATCTCCATGAGGCCAAAGACTCGAAGCAAATTATTGGGATATGTTCAAATATATTGCCAATTAAACTGGCAGTTTAGATGACTTTTACCAAAGAAACTGGTTTTCCACATAGTCTAGTTTCGAGGTATGTCTGAAGTCTGGAGTAAAGATATCACAATTCAACCAATTTGACCAGCTGATCCAGTATGCTTTTCAAGACCATACTCACTAGCTCCAACCGTGTTATCTTGTGGATTCCCATTCTCATCCTGAGTTTTGAGACAACTCCAATCTTACCCCTCCCAAAATTTTTATCAACGACTTGAACATCTTGGTCACCACTTCAACCAGAACACCTACTAGAGAATTAAACAATTAAAGAAATAATAAATGAACCCGCATCAACAAAACTTTTGACTCCAGGTTTGATGCAGTTACTTGAACTGTAGACCATATTGACCCTAATCCCTTCGAGAAGAGGCCAAAATGATTTTGATTGCTGACAGATCAACATGCAATTCCAAAAGCCTTCTTCTAGCAACATTTAAGAAAGAAAGAAGAAATAAAAACATGATGAAAGAAAGAAACAAAGGAAAAAACTGAAAGCAGAGGAGACACAAAACAAAATTTTGCTTGATAACAAAAGTCAGGCAGGACTCATATGGCAAGGATTGTGTGAGAGCAGTGGTACGCCACAGCACCAAGATCTTACAGTTTTAAAAAGGATTTTAGGTCAGCTTAGGACTGATCCTCAATTCCAGCGTACATAGCTTAATAGGAAAAAAGTTCCATGGTAACTGAGAAAGCTTATGAAGGGGTCTCTTAGGCATCTGTCCAGTGTTCTGCACTTAGGCTTCTACAATTGTACACCAATTTTCACCAACTGCCGAAAATAAAAGGGTAAAGACAAGACTGGAAGCTTTCTAGGGTAAGCTATTGATGGTAAGGCTTCTACTTCTCAAAAATCCAAGTAGTGCAAAACAAGTCTGAAAATAAAAACCCAGCAGTAATGAATTTCAAGCTCCATCTCTAATGGCACAGAAGAAAGGATGGTGGAGTGAAGCAATAGAATAATAGAGCAACACAAGAATAATCATAGAAAATATGAAGATATAAACAAAAGATATTAAGGCATGGAGGTAATTCACTAATCTTTTTTCCCCCTTAATCCAAGCAACTCAGTCAGGTTCTTGTCGTACACAAACCAGCATTGTAAGAAGGGGCGAAAAGGGGGGTCTTACACCCATTTTGGCCCTGTACTGACTGTACATAACTATGCTGGCATAATCCTTGCACGTCCTGGCCAGTACGACTCACTACCAAGCAGTACCTCTCAGTTCAGCATTAGTTCACCTAGGACCAAATACTACAGGACATCCCAAGTGTCAGTCCATCACAAACACAGTTCAGCACAGAGCAGTACTTGAGTCCTTGCCTCTTGTCCTTGAAGGAACTCATTAAAGTTTTAAGGAAAGTTGTATCAAAGTGAAAAGATGTCGCTAGGAGCATGGCTTCAAATTGTAGTGAAATGTCCGATGAGATGTTATGAATGGTTACTCTCTTAACTATTGGAACAAAGACCTTCCCGCCATCATCCCAGTGTCTTGATCGACTCATCGTGATACAACCCACATTCTAAGTGTTGGGACCAATGATTTAAGTCTCAGTGGAAAAGGGTCCAAAACGGTTGAGACATCTCATCTCAAAGAGATTTCAAAATCGATCTTAGCCATCCTACCCTATCTCGGCCATAATACAATATAGTATCAATTTTATATCGATCCGATTTATCATAAAGATATATTTTTTAAAGTTAAAAAAGTTTTAAAATTGAACAAAACGCTCAAGCTTTATAAATGATTTTTTAAAGAAAAAAAAAAAAAGCATCCCAAGCAAATACCAGGATGCTTGGTTGGGTCAGGTATCGAGACAAGACAAAATATGAAGCATCTCATTCTGTGAAAAAATCGGGATGCCTTTGTCTTATGAGATTTAAAACCTTGGTTGGGACAGGGTAGGATAATGTGTCTTATTTCATGGAAAAAATAAGATGGCCCCATCTCCTTGGCTAGAAATGCTGTAGAGTCCATGGATTTCCATCGCTACTAGTTCAGATTGAGTGTTCACACAATTTTCTTTAGATAGCTTGGGAATATGTTTTGCAAGCATCCGTTTTGTACCATTTGCTCATATGTTATCTTTAGCATAGTTTCAAATCCCAATGAGATGTCTCAACGGATGCATCATCCAAGCGTCCTATCTTCATCTCAACATCCCAATTAGCACATCCTGAGGCATCCCCCATCCCGAATGTTAAGACAAAACGAGATGGCTGCGCATCCCTTTTCATGAAAAAAGTAGGATATCCATGTTCCACAGGATTTGAAGCCTTGATCACTAGACTATGAAATAATGATAATATAAATGTACTAAATAGCTAAAAGGGCATAATAATTCAATGGATTGATGCTGTATTCGGCTTTTTTGACTAATAATGTGGTGGTTGCTCACATCACCACAATCTTGTCCATTACAACCCTGAATTATGTTTTCTATCATAGCAAAATAATATAGATTAAATAGCATTCCAACTACCAGAACTACAATATGAAACGGAACTTGTAAAGATTTAAAATTATGTCAATGATAGAACCTATTTGCTGATTGAGCACCACAGTACTGATTGACTTCTACCAAGCATATCAGGTGTCAGATGTGCAAACGCATTTTGAAGTTCTAAAGTAAAGCAAAAAACTAACAATATCCAACTAAAATGATTTCGACTTTCAATTAATAAACATAATTGCACTATAGTGCTTTGACAAAAAGAATGATCACTCTCATCCATTGTTATGGATTTCAAAATTTATTCATCAACTTAAAAAGTGCTGAGGCACAGACCAACATCAAGCAAATACTAACCTTGTCCATAGGACCCAAGTTCTAAGATTTCGCCATTGATTATTATCTCAAAGATTCTTTATCCTTCCTTTTCATTTTCAAATGAAGCTAAATATTCTGAACTGCATAGTAAATCCATTCTTGATGTAGAAAAACCTTATATAATCTACAGGAGCAGTGCGAGAATTATTTATACACTGACATACATATGTATATAAAAGATGCCATTATAACAGGATGAGCAGGCATCTCAACAAAGGGGCCTATTGTTGTCAATATTTGTTTGAGTAGATCAGTCAATAGAACAATTCCTGTGCACACAACAGATGAAAGATATATTGAAGAACAAATATGATGTCATCTTAATTAACCAGCTAAGAGGTCACACAGAAACCCAGAGTGAAAATCACTCTATGATCATTGATGAACTCATCATAGAATAGGTAGGATAGACGAGGTATTTGTATGTCCATTGAGAAGACAGCTGGAAGAATGATGCCAGAAAAAAAAAAGACACTATTCTGAACCTACAGAAAGTTCAATTACATGATTTTCTACACCCA
This sequence comes from Calamus simplicifolius, assembly GCA_900491605.1. Lineage (NCBI taxonomy): Eukaryota > Viridiplantae > Streptophyta > Magnoliopsida > Arecales > Arecaceae > Calamus > Calamus simplicifolius. The sequence continues at coordinate 608,349 of UESW01003925.1, forward strand.
AAGAAGGGACTTTTATTTATAGAATAATGCAAAGTAACAGTGACACAGTAAAAAATCGACACACTCATTTAATATTGCGCATTTGCCGATCATTATTTATGGGGGAAAAGGAAATAGCACATGATGTAGATATTGGAGTTTGAGCTACAAAATATCAGGTCATAATAACTGCACATTGGCCAGAGATATTGCACATTTTATTGATCAGCTGAGCAATGATATTCTACACAACAAATACCATATTGCACAAGTTTTAAAAAAAAAATAACGATGACATATCATTAAAATTCAATGTATTAGAGAGAAACTCATGAAAGAACAAAAGAACAACAACAATCTCCAGTTTCTTCCAATGGTGGCATGGATGACCATGTTTCTAACGAAGAAGACTAATATTTCTGGTTAGAAGAGGTAGAACAGCTTGTAGGAACATCTCAGAAAGGAGCGAATTTACCTCAACGATAGATGGATGGCTAGATCGTAGAAATCCTAAAAAGGCAGTCCTCAAAGAATAGCGAACGCTTGCAACATGACTTTCCTTTAGCATTTCAAAATTAGGATCAAAACCAAGCAATGCAGACAAAATGAAGTTGTAGTGGACTGGTCTGCTTTTAGCAATAGCTGCAAGACTGACAATCAAAGGAGCAACGTTAATGAAAAAGGAGATCTGCAGGTGGAGACACATTGTTGTTAAACATACATATATTCTCATAAACAATGATTTCAATGAAAAGCTAATGTGTCCACCAAAGTAAAGATAAACCAAATCACTATATAAAAGTTACCAAAGCTAATGAAAAACCACTTCAATTGTGATTTAGCAAGAAAAGGTCAAAATTAATTTTCTTTCGCACAACAATACCCATTTTAGGGGTCCTAAGGATTTTGCCCCTAGGACCAGAAGTAAATATGAGGCAGGCGTTAGTCTACATAATGTACCATATATTCAGAATAAATGCATCGAATGTTCAGCAATTATGTATTCAATGCCTAGCAAACGTCTATTGTCCAACTTGTGCTCACACAAGGGGGTTCACAACAAATATTTCTCAGATGTCTAGTAAATGTCTATTGCCCATCTCATGCTCAGACTCAAGGTCAAAATCATCCAGAGTTCCTTAAAAGTGTATTATTCTGCCAACAAGTCTGAAAAAAAAATCTTGCAAAATCAATAATTAAGTGGATGCAAAATTTACTAACCTATAAGACAGGCAAACTTAAAATGCAGGTTACAATTGTGAAAATCTCAATAAGCTCAAGAAAATCAGAAAGCACATGGTACAATCCAGAATGCAGACTTGATCAAAAGCAATAAAGAAAAAGGCACCCAGTTCAGGATGTATGCATTATACCATGTGATGTGGAAATGAAATTAGACAAGTTGCTAATGAAGTAGGTTTTGCAAGCAAGGGGCTATGATCTAGAACAAAACCACAATCCAAACAGCTCATTAAAACAAGTATTAGCAAGATATCAGGCTCCTACAAGTGCCTCTCAGCTGTGTCCGCAACAGACAGAATAAGGATGAAGAGTCAGGTCTTAATTAGAGAAACTATTGGACATAGAACTTTTGCTAACAGCCTAACCACATGGCACATGGCCCTAAGGACTTTGGGCTGAGAATATTGTGTTCCAGTCTAACTGATGCAGAACCCAAAGGTATTTCTTCCTGACTGCCAAAAGCATTAGAACTGTCAACTATAAAGAAACAACTGTTAATCGGCTACTAGGACTCATATTCCCTTTTGTACCCAAAATTTCTGGAAATAAATACTTGTGGATTTGGTGGAAGTCGAGGTTGTCACAGGCACGTTTTTGAACAAGGAAGCAACCTAAGCACCTAGGTTGGCACCTAGGTGGGCGCGCCAGGTCACCTACGGCCCTGCCTTTGTGTTGAATGTTCTGTGGCATGTATTTCACAATCCCATAGCAAATATAATGTATCTCACCATTAACATCAGAACCCCACACCTCAGCAGATGAGTGGGGCATATCAATATGGAAATAATGTGCAAAATGTGATTTAACACTCACCAGTTGATGATAGCAATTACAAAGGAACCATGAAAAGAATAGGCTGACTGTAAGATATCCAGCAGAAGGGAAACAATTCTGTTTGCTTCAGATTCCAGAGAGGCCGGATCGACAATTGAGTGGCCTCGAACTAACTGCAAAACATTGAAGCTCCATTCTTTTCCTATTTAAAAAAATGAGCAAGTAAATTGACTAAATGTTCTACTGTGTCAAAATTATATCATAATTTGCTCATGTTATCTGCTGAAAGAAAAGTTTGCATAAGTCATCAAAGATCATCACTTGAGCTGTGGAGCCAGTGTGTACCTTCCGCGCTATGTACTCCATTATCACTCGCATCAGGTGTGAAATAGAAAACACAAATTTCTAGAAATTTTACAGCCAGCACCTTCTTTGCAATAGATCCAGGCTACAACACACAAGTTCCAGGGAGAGGACAATTAGCAAATGTTTTGATAATTAAATTCAAGAGATGCATCACTTCATCATCAAAGAAACTGTTACGATTTAAACACTTTTAGTGACAGACTACTGCAACAATCCACAGTGGAATGGACTAGCATAATAAGAAAAAACAAATAACATGAATATGACAATGTACTCTCCCTATTACCTGTTTATTTTTTTTAAAAAAATCTAATTTTGCTTGTCAGATTTCAAGCTGTTTCATAAATATGAAACCAGAAGAAAAAAAAGTGGGCTCCCTATTACCGGTTTTAATTTTTTTAAAAAAAAATCCAAATTTGCTTGTCAGATTTCAAGCTGTTTCATAAATATGAAGCCAGAAGAAAAAAAGTGGGGTACTTGCAGTATAAACGTATGCTACATGTAAATTTTTGCTTACAGAGCATCACATAGATATAGATATTATAGAAAAACTGTAAAATCCAGAATTTATACATATAAGATAGATTTCAAGTTATTAATCGCTAACAATAAAATAAATTTCAAACTCCAAAGTTGGCAAAAAAATTTCAAATATTTCCCTAGGGCTGGATAATTCAATGCCTACCTCTAAAACAATGCCGCAAACTGCATCCTTGAATTGAACCATCCAGGACCATGCTTCCTCAAGCCAAGCCTCAACCTTACCAAAGTTGCGAAGCTACATTTTAAAACATCACAAAGTCATCACCACACAACATCTCAAAGACATAACATATATATTTACCGAAAAAAGAAGTGATGTCCAAATGGTTGAAAGCAAAGCATTAGTAGGGATCAAATTACGACAAAATAAACATAAAAGACCAAAATAATACAGTTAACAGTGAAAAATGTTAACTCCTAAAGTTAATGATGAAGACCTTAAAATGAATAAATATAAACATATGAAAAGATGATAGGCATGATGTCTATCCACATTGTAGGGGGATAGAACCAAAGGTTAAGATGACGTTTGTACCATTCCACATATATATCGCGCCTATCATGCCACTAGGCTATAAGCATGGTATAGGAGTATGTACCTCTGTATCATCAATATTAATCTGCACTACGATGAATCAGCCTAACCAATGCATACGAAAGTGAAAGATGCTCATTAGCACTAATAAGCATCAATAAGGGCAAGCATCGTGCCCTTGTGTTTTTATTCATATTTTAAAATTCCAATCTTGTTACTTTATGATTCAGGAGCTTTCATTTCATTTCTTTCTTACTATGTTAAGTAATTGAGAGCCCAATTTACAAAATAGACAAACTGACAACACTTATCATTACACATCACACCAAATATGACAAATCAGAATAACACAAAACATATAAGCCTTCAAAGTATTTATAGCATGCATGAAAACCAAATGATATGTGATAAATATGAAAGCTAAGCTTTCTAAACACTATTAAACACATTATTAATTTTGAACATACTTATGTTGTCAATGCTAGAACATGGTTATCTAATATTATTTTTAAGTGGCAAATTACTTAAAATAATGCAGCATATATGTTCAATAATATCAGCATAAATATCTCGGATTACTTATGACCCTAATTTTTTTATAGAACCATAAGCTTATTCATGCAAGGTATGTGCCCATGCAAAACAAGAGTATAAAATTAAAAGGTCACAATAATGTGTTATTAGTTGGGAAAAGGCTTAGATGAGTTGAGTTGAGTTGAGTTTAATAATGTGTTATTAGCAGTATCCGACAACCTCATCATAGTTTGTGTATTTTGAACATGCAAATACAAACATTGAGATGGCAACCTTTTGGCTAACACATTGCTAAAGTTCAAAGTGACCGGAAGTAAACATAGCCATTGGTTCGCAAAATTATGACCAGTCATCACTTTCTGGTGGTGGAAGTGATACACTTGTCATTATGGCTGCCCACTCTAGCTTCCTCACTCTTGTCTAACAACCACACATGGCAGTATTGGACATTGTTACAGTCGGCTTTAAAACTTTACAGCTGATGAGCATATGATGGATACTTGACTGGGTTAAGGCAAAGAACATTGGGTAATTTAAAAAGTAATCAGTTTTCAAACTAAAATATAAGAGTCATGAAAAGTGCTACAGCATAAATACAAGCCCCAACCATTATGGCTTGAGATATTCGTGTTAATATATTGGAGAAGACAAGTGTCGTAATCGATGTCACTCCCTGCCTCTATCAACATAATTTTAAACCATCGTAATGGAATTATATATGGTGCTGAACAATTCTGAAAGCATTTTTACCTTGCAAGATCTGCAATTAAACTATTTCTTTTCTTTTTACCAATTTTTTTCTTGTTTACAATTGGTACCTATCGCCATTAACATCGCAGTGAAACTGAGAGCTGTATGTTGCTGCGATTAACAATATAACTTTAAAAATGTTTAATCACCCATGAATGCGTGGAGTAATGTTAATAGCATGTAAACTATATATCGCATACTAAATATGTCAAGGGAAGGATCCTAGTCTCTCACTGTTAAACCCCATACACCTTCTTGCCCTGAGATTTCTGTTGTAAGCATCTTAGAATCAACATTTTCTGCTATGAAAAACTCATAAAACATAAAATAATTCTTCAATGACACCATGGTAACATCAAAAAAGAAATCTTTTCATTTACACAAACAGTGAAGTAATTTATACAGTATCTGCTATACAAAAAGCACCTGGAGTGCCATCTCTTCTAAGACAGCGCAAAATAATCTTGTGCCACTAGCAATTGATTGTTTAGCAACAATGAGATTGTCATGTTTTAAGCACAACAATAAATTTGGCATCAATAGAACCGATTCTCCTGTCACCTTCGAGCCGAGCTCCTTCAATAAACTGCCAACAACAAGAGATGCTATAAGAACTCACAAACAGAAGAGCAAAAAGAACATATAGCAGCATCAATTAATATATCATCACAATTACCCCATCAAATGAAAAAAGAATGGAATAAAAGGAAAGCAGAAGGGTAAGGAGCGCAGTTCTAGCATCGAGATAAACATGCTTGAATTCAAATATCTTATCTTACACGCTAGAGAAACCCTGACGTGTTGCTCTCCAATAGCAAAAGCTCAAACGACGCAACTAATGAGATAAGTCGGCCCTATCCACCAAGTGGGGACTTCCAGGTAACACAAAATGCATCTTCTGACATCAAGTTACAAACAGGTCGCAAAACATTCTTGAACTTTAATAGATCGTACGTTAACCCACAAAGCAACCCCTGTATGTTTGGAAAAGGCTTCACAAAGTTTGGTCGATCATGCTCACTCTTACGAACTTTTAGCACGATGCAACAAAGCCCAAATCCTAGGTTTAGGGCAAATCAACATCAGCAACTTCCTTTTGTTGATAAAAATCCCTAAAATCTACCAGGAATCCTATGACAATCCGACTAGAGATTTCACGGGACTGTCTGGACGCCTCGATAATTAATCCGTGGAAATATACACCGTCCAAGGGAGCTGTTGAGGGAATGGGCAGCAACGGCGGAATAGAATTTCCCACGATTAGGGATTCGTTCGATTGAAAATCTCAAAAAAAAAAAATACCGCGTTCCATTAAAATGTGAGTTAGAAAGAAAAACAAAAACAAAAACTCCCTTTGTGAATTAAAGGTTTTCTAGTATGAATATATATTCCCTCCTCGTTGGATGATTCTATCTTTCTTTTTTTTTCTGTTTTTTTTACTATAGTTGGATGATTCTATCTCACTCCGCTCTTTTAATCTGAATGTGACCAACCAAACACCCACCAACACCGATTGCGAATATTTTTTGCTTGCAGAGAAAACAGAAAAAAAGATCCATTTCTTCCAAAGCTATCCAAGAAAACCCTCGGTCCCAATTGATTCGCCAGACCAGATAACCAATTCGAAAAATGGTTGCCGACAAAGCATCCGAAATAACAACGAATGAAAAAAGAAAAAGGGAAACAAAAGGGAGAAGAGAGCAGTCATCTTACTCGAGAGCACGTGAAGGATCGCGAGAAACCCCCTCCGGGAGCTCCAGCGGAGCAACCGCCTCGGCCGAGGCTGGGAAACCGTCGCCCCCAGCCGGCCTCGTGCTGCCTTCTTCGAGCTCCATGGGGTCGACGGCGATGAAAAGCAGCCTAACCCTAGAGCGTTCTGCGTGCGGTTCCGGCGCCGCCTAGGGTTTGCCCGGCCTATGCCGAGACTCACGGAGAGAGAAGACGACTTGGCCGTACCTATGGCGGTCTAGGGTTTACGGACGAGGAAAGGAGACAGCACGGGTGCTGCGAGCGAGGGAAGGAACGAAAAGAGGAAGTGGGGAGGAATCAACCAGGGTAGGAGGAAGAGAAAGGAGGGCGCGGATGAGTCGGAGAGGGACGGGCTCCGTTGTTTCCAGGTTCACTGCTACATAGGCTGCCATTTAAATAGACGGCTTTGATCTCATCCATCATAATCGTCATTATAGCTGTAATATTTCGCTGAGCAATATTACAGAGCCCAGGCGCGGCAGCAGAGCAAATTCATGCCATGTGGCACGACAGGAGCCGTCGGATTCGATGGGATGCACGGTGCTGGAATAAGTTACCCAACCCTCGTGACATGCGGCCATTGGGATGTATCAAGGATGGCCCCGACCAATTTTTTCGATATCATGCCTTCTTGTATAACGCATAGGAGGCTGGACTTACCATTGGATAATATTTTGTTTTTGTAAAAGAATTCTAAAAATTGTTTAAAATTTAATCTAAAATTTTTAAATATAAAAATATAAAATTAAATATAAAAAAGAATATTGCATGGATCGATATGTTAAACATAGTCCTAAGAACTAGCTTTTATCCAGTCATGCAGATTGTAGGCGATCTGTCCCTAAGATACAACGATCGGCTTGATCCGATTCTTCTATCATAAGCACAATCGCATGGAGGTGCAATACAATGACTCTTCTAGATGTCCAAAAAATAATAAATATATAAATAAAAATAAAAAATAAATTCAAATGAAGGAAATAGAAATCTCTTTCTCTTTTTTCAGCAGGCTTTTGATTGAGACACAAGAACCAACTCCTCATAGTAGTATCTCAAAATTATATAAAATTTTAGAAGTTGAACCCCCTCAATTCTTTAGCCCATATATATATATAACATTTTGGTTGTTGGCCTGGCGAGCTTTCCCGAAACGCTCATCATGCAAGCATTTGCAGAACGCTCATCATGCGAGCATTCAACCCACACCCCTCACGTGGGTCCTTTTTTTATTTAAATTTTTTTCTTTTTAACGGTTAAAAAGTCAACAATCCCTCATAAAGTTTAAAATAAAAAATATAAATAATATAATATTAATTTTAGGGCATCTTTACTGTGCAATAGGTGAGGTGTTCTGTGGACTCAAATCCTACTTAGTGTTGATTGTATACATCTGAAGGAACTATGGTGGATTAAACCTTGAACTAAGTCATTGACTCAGAGTTTTACTAATCACATACATAGTATGGATCAATTGGGTTTAAGCGGTCAGTGCATATTAAAGGCTTTAGTATCTTGATTTTTTATAAGAATTTCTTAAGATTAACCCAAACCTTTAATCACGGCCTAATATAACAATTCTGATATAGGTGAATCCTCCAAAGGTATTTATGATTAATACTCTGCAAATAACCTACCTCGGATCCATTAAGAGTATAACTCAACCTTACACAGATTTATTTTGTCAATGTATAAGAGCACTCATCATAGGGATGGGTTGAAAAAAAAATTTAAAAATAATTATGCTCTAATACGATTACTTAATCAGTTTCGTTTCTACCATATTGAATCTCTTTCATGGGATCTTCAATCATAGAGATTGGGTATCCACTACTAGTGACCAAATAATGGGCTTAAGCCCATCTTTCTCAATGATTTTAAGACTCCACTCCTAGATAATCCCTTGATTAATTGATATGCCAAATTCTTCTCAGACTTGACAAATTCGAACTAGATAGCATCATTTTTCTTATGTTGTCTTATAGACTTATGACGAAGCTGTATATGGTGATTTATCTTTTTATTGGTACTCTTTTGATTAGTCAGTTCGATTAAGGCCTTATTATCATAATGAATTTATATAGCTGAAACTGGCTTAGGTACCAAAGCTATGATATTAGATTTTTTATTCACTTTGCCTCATTATGGGTGGTATCCAGAGCTATCAACTTGATCTCCATAGTGCTCTAGAGATAATAGTTTGCCTAGTTGATCCCCAGGCAATAGCAATACCGCCAAGAGGAAAGAAATATCCAGTGGTTGATTTTAGATCATGAAAATCAGTGATCCAATTAGCATCACTGTAACCTTCAACCACCTCAGGGTATTCAATGAATATCAAAGAGAGATTAAGTGTTCCCTTTAGATATCGAAACACTCTTTCTAAGGCTATCCAATGAAATTTATCAGGATTTTGATTATATCTATTAAGTCTTTCTACAGCATAAGCAATATCAGGTCTTGTCATATTTGCTACATACAAGAGAGATCCTATGATTTGAGAATATTTAATTGATTAATTGGGTCACCTAAATTTTTCTTTAGGGTCTGTTTGGATGAGAGGGAATGGAGGGAAGAGGAAGTGAAAGGAGGTAAAAGATTATAAGTTACCTTATTTGGGAGGAGGGTGAAAGAAAGAGGGGGAAGAAAATGGGAGTAACCGGTTCCCCTCCTTTTTTCCTCAGTGAGCAGAAATTTGTTAACCCCCAACTCGGGGGTAAGCTGGGAGAGGGAAAAAGTTTAAGTCATACTTTCTAGGAAGACCAAAATATCCCTTCATTTTCTATTCTTCATTCTTTCACTCCCACGGTTTATTTCCTATTCTGAAGGGATATAATTGTCACATAACTCTTTCCCTTCTTTTCCTCTCTCTATCCAAACAAATAATTGATATTACCCTTCCTTTCCCTTTCATCCTTTCCAAACAAGAGAAGAAGAGCAATCATTCCTTCCCCTTCCTTTCCCTTTCATCCCTTTCCTTCTTTTTACTCTTCCCATTCTTTCCCTCCAAAGATCCAAACAAAGCCTTAGGTGAAAGCTAGAATCATATGGAGTAGATACTGGTTTAAGATTGGAATAATCAAACTTCTTAATCATTTTTTCTATAGAGTGAGAGAGAGAGAGCTATTCCTTCATGAGACCTGATAAGCTTCATTCCTAGGATTGCATCTGCTTCACCTAAATCTTTCATATCAAACTTAAAAGAGAGGAAAGATTTAACACTTGAAATAATTTTAAAAGATATTCCAAAAATTAGGATATCATCGACATATAAGCAAAGGATTACACAATCATTGTCGATGATCTTAGAATAGACACACTTATCATGATTATTGATCTGAAATCCAAATGATAGAATAATCTGATCAAAATTCTCATGCCATTATTTAGGAGCCTATTTAAGACCATAAATGGACTTAACAAGTTTACAAACCTTGTTTTCTATCCGTTTACAACAAACCCTTCAGACTGTTTCATATAGATCTCCTCCTCAAGATTTCCATTAAGGAACACACTCTTCACATCCATTTGATGAATGATTAACTTATGAATGAAAGCAATAGCAAGAAGTGATCTAAGGGTTATTATTCTAGCTACCGGAGGATAGGTATCAAAGAAATCTAACCCTTACTTTTGGTTATACCCTTTGGCTATTAATCTAGTCTTATACTTTTTTATTGAATCATCAGGTCTAAATTTCTTCTTAAATACTCATTTACATCCTAAAGGTTTACTACTAGAAGTAGATCAGATAAGATCTAAGTTTCATTTTGTAAGATTGAATTAAATTCAGAAAGAATAGCTTCCTTCCAAAAAGGAGCATCAGGTGAAGACATCGCCTCTGAAAAAGAGGAAGGTTCGCCCTCGACTAGAAAAGTAAAGAAACCTTTACCAAGGTCTTTTTCCTTCCTTATCCTTGAACTTTTTCTAAGTTCAGAAGGTCCACTTTCAATGTTAGATCTTTTCTTTTCTTTAACTCATTAGAGGACCCAGCTTTAAAAGAATCATAAACCAAGAAAGGATTAAAAGAGACTTGAATTGGAACTTGGTTTTTGAATGTGAAAACATTTTCAAAATAAGTAGCATCTCTTGATTCGATAAGAGTATTATTTGAGATGCCACTCATTTTAGAATTTATCACTAGAAACCTATTGGTACTTCTATCTAAGAAGTAACCTATAAAGATAGCATCTACGGTTGTAGGTCTTATTTTTCTTCTCTTAGGTTTAGATATTTCTACCTTAACTAAGCATCCCCATACTTTATGGTAATCTAGCCTTGGTATTTTATCTTATCAAAGCTCAAAAGGTATTTTAGGATTATTCTTAAAGGGTATCCTATTTAAGATATAACGGGCAGCTAAAAGAGCTTTCCCCATATGTTCTCGGGTATGCCTGAAACGATTAACATTAAGTTAACCATATCCATTAAGGTACGATTTTTTTGTTCAGCTACATTATTTGACTAAGAAGAGTATGGTAGGGTAACTTAGGTAGTGTTTGATAGCCCAAAAGTTATCCCTAGATAAATGTACAGGATAGCATTTATACAGGGGATAGCTGAGGGAATAAGCATATTTTTAAAATTATAAGTCTGCCATCAAGGGATAACTTTAGTTGTTCCTGGGTTCCCTAGGGAATAAGTTCAGGGGATAACCCATGGTTAAACATGGGTTATCCCCTCTAGTTAATTTTTTTCAGACCTATCCCCTCTAGCTATAGCATTTGGGAATAAGAAGGGATATCCAGGGGATATCCTCCCTTATCCCCTATATCAAACACTGCCTTAATGAATAACTCCATATTCTTGACAAAATAGAGTCATTTCATTTGAGGTATATTCATCACCACGATCTGACCTAAGTTTCTTAAGATTTTTCTCAGTTTGGGTTTCGCTTCTACCTTATAAATCTTAAACTTATATAATACTTCATTTTTAGATTTTATCAAATATATGTGACAATATCGAGAGAAGTCATCAATGAATGTTACAAAGTAATGGCTTCCTCCCCATGTAGAAAATTTGGTAGAGTCACATACATCGCTATGGACTAATTCAAGAAGTGTTGAGCTTCTATTTACTGATTTAAAAGGTTTTCTAGACATCTTGGCTTGAATACAAATCTCGCACTTGAACTTTCTATCAATATGAACTTTAGGTATTAGATTAAGATTTGTCATATGATGAATACGATCAAAATCCATGTGACCAAGTCTACTATACCAAACATTTGAAGATTCAACATTAAAAAGAAGATAAATTTTATTAGATAATTTGAAGGATACATTTAATTTGAAAAAACCTTTACAAACAAAGCATTTTCCAACAAACTCGTTATTACAAGTAATTGCAACTTTATTTGACTCTAGAACAATTTTATATCCTCTAAATATAAGGAGAGATCTATTAATCAAATTTCTTCTAACGCTAGGGATGAATAGCACTTCGTAAAGGATCAGGATCTTTTCTGATATTATCTTTTGTTGGCCCAGATGGCAACCCAAAGGGGGGGTGAATTGGGTTCTTTAAAAATTTTACAATTAAAATCAATCTCCCAAGATGAATGTGCACAAGTAAAATGTAGAGAGTATGATGCTATGAATGCTAAGCATAATATAGATTAGAGAGAAAGAGAGAAGAGATAAGCACGACAAACACATAGGATTTATAGTGGTTCGGTGTTAGCTACACCTACATCCACTTCCAAGCAACTCTTGGGTACGCACTATAATCATCTGATTACAGTAGAGTTGTTTTGCAAGATCACAACTCGAACTTGTTGTTTTACAACGGGATCACAACGAACCCAGCCGGTTTTCACAGGTTCACTAGCACATAACCTAACACAAGCTAATCTTAGCTTGCCTAAGGTCAACTACCTCACCTGATTCAATCCCATGATTGAATCAAAAAATAAGTGTATCAAATAATTGATTACAACAATACAAAAGTTCCTTAAATGAGCAGATAAACAATATAAATAAAAATGGGAATAGAAAAGCCTGATTAGAAGACGTTTGATGTTGAGCTTTTCTTCTTTTTCTCTTCTCTTCTGAATGATCTTTCTCAAGATTGAACTTAGGCTCTTGAAGAAATGTTGATGCAGAGAAGAGTGAAGAACTAAGGCTCTTGCTTTTCTTCTTTTAATTGATGGAAATCTTTTGGATTTGACTTTTGAAAGCTTTTGGATTTCTCTTCTATCTCTTTTGCACAGTTAGGCTTTGAATCAGAGTTTTTCCTCTTTGATATTTCTCTATTTTCCTCTTTTTTTCTTTCTCTGCTTTTTGAACGATCGGAATGTCCTTTTATAATCTCTCTTAATCCATGTTTTGATGCAAAGTAGCCATTTAGAGTACTTGTGGATGAGTTCAACGTGAAAAGGGAAAGAGCCATTGAAGAGTATCAGAAGAAATATGATCGTTAGAGTCGTTTCTAACAAATCTAAAAGTCACCTCTGACATATTAGAGTCGGCTCTAATCTGGCCAGGTGTCGGCTCTAAGTCGGGTTGGCCAAAATAGAAAGAAAATATTCGTCGTGGAGTCGGCTCTAGAATTTTGTGGGGTCGACACAACTCAAGTTGGAGTCGGCTCTAATTTCCTTGGGGTCGACTCTAACAGTGTCCCAAAAATGCAGTCTCTGTTTTCAGGTTAGAGTCGGCTCTAACTCTGCTGGAGTTGGCTCTAAAATCTAAAGCAGAAAGACAGTTCACTGTAACTCAGGTTAGAGTCGGCTCCAATTTTCTGGAGTCGGCTCTAAACCGTGCCGAATGTGCCAAATAGTTTCGATACGCTCCGGAGTCGGCTCTAATGCTTCTAGAGTTGGCTTTAAAGTTTGAACTTTGACACAAACCACTAAAATTGATTCAAGCTCATTTTTGTACGAATTATAAATTCTTAATCTTTCTAAATTCTTAAAATACTTGTCAATCTCATTAGTATCATAGGGAATATACTCATAGCTTTTGTTAATCATCAAAATCAATATATGGGTCAACAATCTCCCCCTTTTTTATGATGACAAAAACATTGAGTATATGCATAATCAATTAATGCATAATTATTAAAATAAGCAAATTCATAGTTATGCTTGAGTTTTAATAATTTTAACCAAAATTGATTTAAATAATTTTCTTATGTATCATACAAATAGAATTTTCAAATATGATTTTAATAACTCAATTAAGCTCCCCCTGAGTGAGAACCACTTAATTAAGCTCCCCCTATGTATATGCATACAATATATTCATTTATATCCATTTAAGTCCATATGCATATACACTCTTTCTTTCCCTTTTTTGTTATCAACAAAAAGGTTAAGAAGTTATAGGGTAGACATCAAAATCAATCAATACAGGAATTGAATAATTCAAAATATATGATGCAAGTGTCAAGACTGATTACAAAACTTTGATGTTCACAATTGAATTTCAAGTTCCATGGATTTTGGGATGGAATTTTGCTGTTAGTAGATCCCTTGATCAACAGTATCCACTTATCCTAGAAAGACGATTTAGGATCAAGTGTGGAAAAACTTTCAATCCGGAGAAAGATTATCATTAAGTAACATCAGCCGATGGCTAGTTACTTATGATAGCCCCAGACAATTCCCAAAATTGGAAAAACCTGCCCCAGAAAAAACTACCACTTCTCATTCTTCAAGTAAAACTCCTAACAAAAAGGAACTAAAGAAAAAATTACTAGAGGAATTATCACAGCTAGGAGACTCTGATGAGGAGGAGGATATCAGTTCATCTCAGCCCAAGCCAGCAGACCAACTATATCTACAGGATGCCCAGGATCAATATGAAGACTACGACATAATGTAGCCCAATACTATTCCAAACCCAGTCCACATATATGGAAACTAAACCTTTTGCTTCCCAATCCAATAGTCCACAGACCTTCCAACCTGCTTTAACCAGAACCCAGATCCAGTCCACAACTTTGATCCAAAAACTTTAGTCTCACTATTCTCAGCAGCACTATTATCACACATGACCACGCATGTGACTCCAGTAGTACTATTGTCACACATGTCTCGCATGAGACCCCCAGCCTCATTAACACTATCATGGCACACTTCACAACAAAGTCACCCATGTGACTCTTCGGCCCTACCATGGCATGTGACTCTTCAGCTCACCTATGTGACTCCTCAGCCTTATCAGGTCACCCACGTGACTCCTCGGCCCTACCAAAGGTCTGTCTCTCAGACGCACGCTCCTCAGACTTATCCTCCAGCACAGCAGCTACAATCAACCAGATAGTGACACTTCAACAACTGCAACAATGGCACCTATATCTCAGCCAGACATAACAGCTCACACATGTGAAGCTACAGCAATAACAACCAGTCAGAATACACGCCAACTCATATGAAGGACTTTTCTGGTATTAGAGCACTGTTACGGGAAGTAACTCAAGAGCAGCCGCACATGTGCTGCAGTACTCAAAGGATAGCAAAACCAGCTGTCCTAAATCCAGACGTCCTGCCCCAGACCCAAAACCAATACTGGATTTCTGGCAGACATGTACATCTGGAATTTTATATTTTACTTTAAGATTTTTACTATTAGCTATATAGAGTTTTTCCATAGTTTCTTCATAATATTTTCTAGGAAATAGTTCCTCTGGAATGCAATTCATGTCTGCTCCTGAGTCTACTAAAGCATAGGTTTCTCTAATCTCATTCTTTATTACTAGATTCACCTTAATGTACCATTTTTGTCTTTCAATTATCGTAGTATGATTTTTTTGTTCTTTTTCTGCTGGTTCTTCTTCTAAGGATTTTTCTTTTTCTTTATTTGGTTTTTTTAGATTTTGTATTTTTGATTGTACTTTTTTAATTTCTTGTCTTATTTGTTCATTTTCTAGTTTAGGTTGTTTAACTAATCTTATTTTGGGGTTTTCTTCTTGTCTGATTGGTCTTAGAGTCTCTGCTTCATTTTGTTGGACTGATTCTTTATTGTTACCGTCAGGTTCTTCTTGGTCTGACTGTCTTCCTTTTAATTGAGGATATTTTGGGGTCTGATCCTTACAATAATTAATTACTCCCAATGATTTGAAAGGGCGTTGGTCTTGTATTTCTAGCCACTTAAGGTACTTATTTGTGATTTCTTATTTTTGCATGCTACCTTAAGCCATACAAAGTAAGGAATCTCTAGTCTTAGTTCATTCATACAATTATAATACTCTTGTTTAAGGGTCTCTCTTTCTTCTGTATTTATGGTTTCAAAGAGCCATTTTCTTTTTCTTTATTTTGTTCTGATAGAAAATCTGCCTTGATATGATCTTTGTTTATTTCATATTCTTTTGAGACTATGGGTTTGTTTTTAATTGATTAAAAAGTTCATTTCTCATAATTTGTCTTAACATGTTTAGGACTTCTTTTGGTTTAGGTTTGGGTGTTTAGGAATCATAGTTCTTTAACCTTTAACATTTTAAGCTTCTAAACCTTAGTTAATATCTTGATTATTTGTTCCACTGCTTTCTAAGGGTTGATAATGAGTCAGGAACACTGCCGGGAATACTGCTGGTCTTACGCTCCTTTCTGCCAATCTTACGCTTACCAACAACCTCGGTCTCCTGGTCATCATGTCCTAAGAACCTGGTGGATAACTAAGAGGCCCGCTTAACTAAAGTTTTTTTCATTTAATATGCTAAGAGCTAGGGAACTATGTTTCCTAACACCCTGTTCCTCTACCGGAAGGGTAAAGTCAGAGTTTAATCTAACTGATTTTTATAGCCATAATTTTTTATGCTAAGAACTGATGATGTGCTTTTGTGCAAAAATTAAACAGCATAATTTAAAACTGTAAAACAACTAATGTAAAAATAGTTTTCTTCTTAGATCTGAAAGCTCACGTCCGGCCAGGGGCTCATTACTCCCGTGGGTCATAGACATATTTGCATATGTCCGCTCAGGAGGCGTGATGCTTCTGATTTAAGGAAAAGGAAAAGCATACTGAAAATAATATAATGCTTGCATGAAATAAAAAGGAGAAATGTATGCATAAAAAGGAGAGGCTAGACTGCTCCCATAACCCTTCTCCCCCGGAAGAGAGAATTTTTGCACATAAGCATAAAATAAAGCAGCTGAAATTCTGATGAAAACAAGTTTAAATCTTGCACAGAAATGAACAACTGGTACTGGATTTCTTAAGTCTGGAGATACTTACAACTTAAAAGCTTGAAAGCTTACAACTGAGAGATTACATGAGGTTGGCCCAAGTTGGCCTTGACAGGGTAGCCGAACTCGGCTTTGACTGAGGAAGAGAGAAAATTAGCCAAACATGGCTCTGATACCATTTCTGAGGCCTGGGATCTGAGTGACTAATTTCTACAGAATGAATGTCTGGAAAGTCTGGTTTGTCTGGTTTGATGAAAGGGTTTAGGGATGATAGAGGTAGATGATAGAGGTGGTTTAAGGCTATGAATGGTGAGATTTGGTAGCCATGGGTGGAGGCTTAGAGAGGTTTGATAGCTATGGGTGGAGGCTTAGGGATTTTCATGGATGGAGGCTAAGGAGTTCTCGGGTGAATGGAAGGATCAAGGGAGGAGTGGAGATGAGAAGGTATGAGGATGGGTGGAGGGTTTTATAGATAGTTTGGAAGAGGTCATGGCTATATTTTAGTGGAGGCCTTAGTGGAGAGGTGAGTGGAGTGGAGGCCTTAGTGGAGAGGTGAGTGGAGTTTGAGTGGAGGTGAGTGGAGTCTTGGTGGAGGCTTAGTGGAGCTTGAGTGGGGGTAAGTAGAGTTTGAGTGGAGGTGAGTGGAGTCTTAGTGGAGGCTTAGTGGAGCTTAAGTAGGTTCTTAGTGATCATGAATGAAGGTTAGGTGATTATGGTGGAGGTTTAAGGGTCATGAATATGGATGATGGGTGATGAGTGTGGATGAGTGCGGATGCCTCTCACAGGTTGAGGGCTATCCTTTTTATAGGCTGGTCTGGATGGATTCAGGCTGGTTGGAGTCCGGAGTAGTTGGTGCGGACTTTGCTTCATTTGAAATCCGAAAGGTGATCTGGCTGGTCTTCAATTATTTCTGTCCTTGGGGACAGTTGGTTGGCTGGCTTTTTGTTTGTCCTTGGGGACAGCTGGCTGGCTGGCTTTGATAAAGTCTGTCTGTCCTTGGGGACAGCTGGCTGGCTAGCTTTGATAAAGTATGTCTGTCTTTGGGGACAGCTGGCTGGCTGGCTTCTGCGGACTTCAAATGGGTTGAAATCCAGTATTGGTTTTGGGTCTGGGGCAGGACGTCTGGATTTAGGACAGCTGGTTTTGCTATCATTTGAGCACTGCAGCACATGTGCGGCTGCTCTTGAGTTACTTCCCGTAACAGTGCTCTAATACCAGAAAAGTCCTTCATATGAGTTGGTGTATTCTGACTAGTTGTTATTGCTATAGCTTCACATGTGTGAGCTGCTATGTCTGGCTGAGATATAGGTGCCATTGTTGCAGTTGCTGAAGTGTTGCTGAAGTGTCACTATCTGGTTGATTGTAGCTGCTATGCTGGAGGATATGTCTGAGAAGCGTGCGTCTGAGAGACAGACCTTTGGTAGGGCCGAGGAGTCACGTGGGTGACCTGATAAGGCTGAGGAGTCACATAGGTGAGCTGAAGAGTCACATGCCATGGTAGGGCCGAAGAGTCACATGGGTGACTTTGTTGTGAAGTGTGCCATGATAGTGTTAATGAGGCTGGGGGTCTCATGCGAGACATGTGTGACATTAGTACTGCTGGAGTCACATGCGTGGTCATGTGCGATAATAGTGCTGCTGAGAATAGTGAGACTGAAGTTTTTGGGTCAAAGTTGTGGACTGGATCTGGGTTCTGGTTAAAGCAGGTTGGAAGGTCTGTGGACTATTGGATTGGGAAGCAAAATGTTTAGTTTCCATATATGTGGACTGGGTTTGGAATAGTATTGGGCTACATTATGTCGTAGTCTTCATATGGATCCTGGGCATCCTGTAGATATAGTTGGTCTGCTAGCTTGGGCTGAGATGAACTGATATCCTCCTCCTCATCAGAGTCTCCTAGCTGTGATAATTCCTCTAGTAATTTTTTCTTTAGTTCCTTTTGTTAGGAGTTTTACTTGAAGAAGGAGAAGTGGTAGTTTTTTCTGGGGCAGGTTTTTCCTTTTTGGGAATTGTCTGGGGCTATCATAAGTAACTAGCCATCGGCTGATGTTACTTAGTGATAATCTTTCTCCGGATTGAAAGTTTTTCCACCACTTGATCCTAAATCGTCTTTCTAGGATAAGTGGATACTGTTGATCAAGGGATATACTAACAGCAAAATCCCATCCCAAAATCCATGGAACTTGAAATTCAATTGTGAACATCATAGTTTTGTTTCCATAATGGGCTGTTTTGAGTCGATCGTGGAAATAAACCCATGCTGATAATGCTGGTTTTGGAATTATTTCTTTTATTATCCCAAAGTAGGTCCACCAATCATGAATCCAGCTTGGGATCCTTTTGTCTATCTTTGGACTAAGTTGAGGAACCAACTATGGTCCGTGGGCTTAAGATAGAAGGCCTTATACCAGGCTTCCTGGTAGTCAAAATAGTTGTATTGAGAAGTCTGGTATTTTTGAGAAAAGGTTCTGGGCTGATATGGGTTTCCCCATTCTTGTTTAGTCATAAACTTCTTAATCTTACACTTTGAATAGGCGACTGCCTCTGAGTTCTGTTCTGATGTATGGGTTATTTCGGCTGAGTCTGTGTCGACTAAAATAAACTCATAATATTCCTGGGTTTTAAGGGGACTTTGAAATCCTCTGGGTAAGTGGTATTGCATGATTTTTCCATTAATCGAAGGGAAAATCCTGGACAGCTTGGGGATTTGGTTGTCTCCTATTTCATATGGTTCTAAGAGTTTAATGGTAAGGGAACAATTCTTACTATAATATGGGTTGAACATGGGAGACTTGGAAGGACTAGACCTAGTTTGCTCAGTAGTAGTACTGGGACTAGGAGGCGACCGCTTTAGAGTTGCTTGGGAATAGGTTTGAGAGGGCGAGACTAAGGTTGAATATTGAGGTCTAAGAGGGAGAAAAATTCTGGGTGGAGTCAATACTGAGTATGGATTACTGAGAGGGATTGGAACTATTGATTTTGCATAGGATGCTTTTGTTCTGGGTATGTCTGACATCTTGTTCCTGTAAGGAATTCTCGTGTCAGAAAGTCTGGTAAACTATTTTCTGTGCCTTTTAGAAATTCTATTTCAAAATCAAATACTGATAAAATGGCTTGCCATCTGGCAAAAATTTGTTTTGAAACAAGATTTTCAATATCCTTTTCTAAAACTTCTTTGGCTGGTTTGCAATCAATTCTGAGAAGGAATTTTTTGAAATATAAATCCTCTTGGAATTTTTGTATGCATAGGACTATTGACAAAACTTCCTTTTTTACTATGCTGTAATTTGTTTGAGCATTAGTCCATATTCCCGAGTGATATCTGACTAATGTTTCTTTGTTATGGGTTTTTTGTTTGAGGATTCCTCCAAATCCTATTTCTGAGGCATCTGTCTCTACTATAACTAAGGCTGCTGGGTCTAGTAATTCTAGGCAAGGAAGGTTTTTGACTATAGTTTTTACTTTTTTGACTACTTGGGTATGTTCTTCTGTCCATCCTTTTTTCTTTTTTCTAAGCTGAGCGTACAGGGTTCTAGAGTGATCCTGATATTTGGAATAAAGTCTGAGACATAATTAAGGCATCCTAGAAATCATTGTAACTGGGTTTTTTCTTTGATTTCATCTGGAAATTTATCTGCGAATTCTATCGACCTTTCTATGGGTTTGATAGTTCCCTGATAAATATAGTGCCCTAGAAATCTGACTTTGGTCTGAAAGATTTTGATCTTGGGTGCTGAGATTGCTAGCCCATTTTGTTTAGCTAAATTGTGAAAGAGTCTAATGTGTTTAGCATGCTTTTCTAGATCTTTTGAGAAGATAAGGACGTCGTCTATATAAACTATTATGAACTGGGTAAATTGATTAAAAATTTCATTCATCATGTTCTGGAATTCGCTAGGGGCATTTTTTAAACCAAAAGGCATTACATTCCATTCGTAATGTCCAAATGGTACAGTGAACGCTGTTTTGTATCTATCTTCTTCAGTTATTTGTATTTGCCAGAATCCTGATTTCATGTCAAACTTAGAAAATATTTTTGCTTTATATAGTCTGGATAACAAGTCTTTTTTGTTAGGTATGGGATATCTAATCCATTCTAAAACTTTATTCAAAGGTTTATAATTTATGACTAGTCTAGGTGTTCCTCTTTCTAATTCCGAAGCTTTCTGGACATAAAAGGTTGAACAGGACCATGGAGACTTGCTTGGTCTAATAAGTCTTTTGTCTAAGAGATCTGCTATCTCCTTTTTACAATATTCTAATAGTTCTAGGTTCATCTGAATTGGTCTGGCCTTTGTCAGGTATTAGTTTCTTTGAAGTCTTTAATATAAGGCAAGCTGACCTGGTGCTTCTTTCTATTCCAGAAGGCTGTAGGGTCTTGGTTGCACAATTCTTTTTCTAATTTTTTTTGGATATCTTTTATTCTAGTTTTCCATGATTCTAGATGTAGTTGTTCTTCTATTCTATTTGTCTTTATTTCTTCTTTAAGTTGTTGTTTTCTATCCTTCAAGGACTGTATCTTTTGGCTGGAATCTTTTAGTTGATTAATCTTTTTGAGTTCAACGGGGCTTACGAATTTGAAGGTGACTGGGTTTTCTAAGACATAGGTGGTTATGCCTTTCCTATTAATCTCTATTTCATAGAGGAGCGTTAGAAACGGTGTACCTAAGATGACCGTTTGGATATCTTTAACTACGATGAAATCCCCAAGCTGTCCAGGATTTTCCCTTCGATTAATGGAAAAATCATGCAATACCACTTACCCAAAGGATTTCAAAGTCCCCTTAAAACCCAGGAATATTATGAGTTTATTTTAGTCGACACAGACTCAGCCGAAATAACCCATACATCAGAACAGAACTCAGAGGCAGTCGCCTATTCAAAGTGTAAGATTAAGAAGTTTATGACTAAACAAGAATGGGGAAACCCATATCAGCCCAGAACCTTTTCTCAAAATACCAGCCTTCTCAATACAACTATTTTGACTACCAGGAAGCCTGGTATAAGGCAGTCGCATGAGACCCCCAGCCTCATTAACACTATCATGGCACACTTCACAACAAAGTCACCCATGTGACTCTTCGGCCCTACCATGGCATGTGACTCTTCAACTCACCTATGTGACTCCTCAGCCTTATCAGGTCACCCACGTGACTCCTCGGCCCTACCAAAGGTCTGCCTCTCAGACGCACGCTCCTCAGACTTATCCTCCAGCACAACAGCTACAATCAACCAGATAGTGACACTTCAGCAACACTTCAGCAACTGCAACAATAACACCTATATCTCAGCCAGAAATAGCAGCTCACACATATGAAGCTACAACAATAACAACCAGTCAGAATACGCCAACTCATATGAAGGACTTTTCTGGTATTAGAGCACTGTTACGGGAAGTAACTCAAGAGCAGCCGCACATGTGCTGCAGTGCTCAAAGGATAGCAAAACCAGTTGTCCTAAATCCAGACATCCTGCCCCAGACCCAAAACCAATACTGGATTTTAACCCATTTGAAGTCCACAGAAGCCAGACAGCCAGCTGTCCCCAAGGATAGACAGACTTTATCAAAGCCAGCCAGCCAGCTGTCCCCAAGGACAGACACTATACAGCAATAACAACCAGTCAGAATACGCCAACTCATATGAAGGACTTTTCTGGTATTAGAGCACTGTTACGGGAAGTAACTCAAGAGCAACCGCACATGTGCTGCAGTGCTCAAAGGATAGCAAAACCAGCCGTCCTAAATCCAGACGTCCTGCCCCAGACCCAAAACCAATACTGGATTTCAACCCATTTGAAGTCCGCAGAAACCAGCCAGCCAGCTGTCCTCAAGGACAGACAGACTTTATCAAAGACAGCCAGCCAGCTGTCCCCAAGGACAGACAGACTTTATCAAAGCCAGCCAGCCAGCTGTCCCCAAGGACAGACAAAAAGCCAGCCAACCAGCTGTCCCCAAGGACAGAAATAATTGAAGACCAGGCAGATCACCTTTCGGATTTCAAATGAAGCAAAGTCCGCACCAACTACTCCGGACTCCAACCAGCCTGAAGTCCGTCCAGACCATCCTATAAAAAGGATAGCCCTAAACCTGTGAGAGGCATCCGCACTCATCCACACTCATCACCCATCATCCATGTTCATGACCCTTAAACCTCCACCATAATCACCGAACCTACTTAAGCTCCACTAAGCCTCCACTAAGACTCCACTCACCTCCACTCAAACTCCACTTACCCCCACTCAAGCTCCACTAAGCCTCCACCAAGACTCCACTCACCTCCACTCAAACTTCACTCACCTCTCCACTAAGGCCTCCACTCCACTCACCTCTCCACTAAGGCCTCCACTAAAATATAGCCATGACCTCTTCCAAACTATCTATAAAATCCTCCACCCATCCTCATACCTTCTCATCTCCACTCCTCCCTTGATCCTTCCATTCACCCGAGAACTCCTTAGCCTCCATCCATGAAAATCCCTAAGCCTCCACCCATAGCTATCAAACCTCTCTAAGCCTCCACCCATGGCTACCAAATCTCACCATTCATAGCCTTAAACCACCTCTATCATCTACCTCTATCATCCCTAAACCCTTTTATCAAACCAGACAAACCAGACCATTTCTGAGGCCTAGGATCTGAGTGACTAATTTCTACAGAGGGAATGTCTGGAAAGTCTGGTTTGTCTGGTTTGATGAAAGGGTTTAGGGATGATAGAGGTAGATGATAGAGGTGGTTTAAGGCTATGAATGGTGAGATTTGGTAGCCATGGGTGGAGGCTTAGAGAGGTTTGATAGCTATGGGTGGAGGCTTAGTGATTTTCATGGAAAGATCAGATCAAGGCAGATTTTCTATTAGAACAAAATAAAGAAAAAAGAAAATGGCTCTTTGAAACCATAAATACAGAAGAAAGAGAGACCCTTAAACAAGAGTATTATAATTGTATGAATGAACTAAGACTAGAGATTCCTTACTTTGTATGGCTTAAGGTAGCATGCAAAAATAAGGAAATCACAAATAAGTACCTTAAGTGGCTAGAAATACAAGACCAACGCCCTTTCAAATCATTGGGAGTAATTAATTATTGTAAGGATCAGACCCCAAAATATCCTCAATTAAAAGGAAGACAGTCAGACCAAGAAGAACCTGACAGTAACAATAAAGAATCAGTCCAACAAAATGAAGCAGAGACTTTAAGAGCAATCAGACAAGAAGAAAATCCCAAAATAAGATTAGTTAAACATCCTAAACTAGAAAACGAACAAATAAGACAAGAAATTAAAAAAGTACAATCAAAAATACAAAATCTAAAAAAACCAAATAAAGAAAAAGAAAAATCCTTAGAAGAAGAACCAGCAGAAAAAGAACAAAAAAATCATACTACAATAATTGAAAGACAAAAATGGTACAATAAGGTGAATCTAGTAATAAAGAATGAGATTAGAGAAACCTATGCTTTAGTAGACTCAGGAGCAGACATGAATTGCATTCCAGAGGAACTATTTCCTAGAAAATATTATGAAGAAACTATGGAAAAACTCTATACAGCTAATGTAAAAATCTTAAAGTAAAATATAAATTCCAGATGTACATGTCTGCCAAGACAACATTTGCTTTAAAACAACTTTCATCGTAGTTAAAGATATCCAAACAGTCATCCTAGGTACACAGTTTCTAACGCTCCTCTATGAAATAGAGATTAATAGGAAAGGCATAACCACCTATGTCTTAGAAAACCCAGTCACCTTCAAATTCGTAAGCCTCGTTGAACTCAAAAAGATTAATCAACTAAAAGATTCCAGCCAAAAGATACAGTCCTTGAAGGATAGAAAACAACAACTTAAAGAAGAAATAAAGACAAATAGAATAGAAGAACAACTACATCTAAAATCATGGAAAACTAGAATAAAAGATATCCAAAAAAATTAGAAAAAGAATTGTGCAGCCAAGACCCTACAACCTTCTGGATTAGAAAGAAGCACAGGTCAGCTTGCCTTATATTAAAGACTTCAAAGAAACTAATATCCCGACAAAGGCCAGACCAATTCAGATGAACCTAGAACTATTAGAATATTGTAAAAAGGAGATAGCAGATCTCTTAGACAAAAGACTTATTAGACCAAGCAAGTCTCCATGGTCCTGTTCAGCCTTTTATGTCCAGAAAGCTTCGGAATTAGAAAGAGGAACACCTAGACTAGTCATAAATTATAAACCTTTGAATAAAGTTTTAGAATGGATTAGATATCCCATACCTAACAAAAAAGACTTGTTATCCAGACTATATAAAGCAAAAATATTTTCCAAGTTTGACATGAAATCAGGATTTTGGCAAATACAAATAACTGAAGAAGATAGATACAAAACAGCGTTCACTGTACCATTTGGACATTACGAATGGAATGTAATGCCTTTTGGTTTAAAAAATGCCCCTAGCGAATTCCAGAACATGATGAATGAAATTTTTAATCAATTTACCTAGTTCATAATAGTTTATATAGACGACGTACTTATCTTCTCAGAAGATCTAGAAAAGCATGCTAAACATTAGACTCTTTCACAATTTAGCAAAACAAAATGGGCTAGCAATCTCAGCACCCAAGATCAAAATCTTTCAGACCAAAGTCAGATTTCTAGGGCACTATATTTATCAGGGAACTATCAAACCCATAGAAAGGTCGATAGAATTCGCAGATAAATTTCCAGATGAAATCAAAGAAAAAACCCAGTTAAAACGATTTCTAGGATGCCTTAATTATGTCTCAGACTTTATTCCAAATATCAGGATCACTCTAGAACCCCTGTACGCTCAGCTTAGAAAAAAGAAAAAAGGATGGATAGAAGAATATACCCAAGTAGTCAAAAAAGTAAAAACTATAGTCGAAAACCTTCCTTGCCTAGAATTACTAGACCCAGTAGCCTTAGTTATAGTAGAGACAGATGCCTCAGAAATAGGATTTGGAGGAATCCTCAAACAAAAAACCCATAACAAAGAAACATTAGTCAGATATCACTCGGGAATATGGACTAATGCTCAAACAAATTACAGCATAATAAAAAAGGAAGTTTTGTCAATAGTCCTATGCATACAAAAATTCCAAGAGGATTTATATTTCAAAAAATTCCTTCTCAGAATTGATTGCAAACCAGCAAAAGAAGTTTTAGAAAAAGGATATTGAAAATCTTGTTTCAAAACAAATTTTTGCCAGATGGCAAGCCATTTTATTAGTATTTGATTTTGAAATAGAATTTCTAAAAGGCACAGAAAATAGTTTACCAGGCTTTCTGACACGAGAATTCCTTACAGGAACAAGATGTCAGACATACGCAGAACAAAAGCATCCTATGCAAAATCAATAGTTCCAATCCCTCTCAGTAATCCATACTCAGTATTGACTCCACCCAGAACTTTTCTCCCTCTTAGACCTCAATATTCAGCCTT
This sequence comes from Calamus simplicifolius, assembly GCA_900491605.1. NCBI lineage: Eukaryota > Viridiplantae > Streptophyta > Magnoliopsida > Arecales > Arecaceae > Calamus > Calamus simplicifolius. The sequence goes on from UESW01003925.1 coordinate 634,385, forward strand.
AGTCTCGCCCTCTCAAACCTATTCCCAAGCAACTCTAAAGCGGTCGCCTCCTAGTCCCAGTACTACTACTGAGCAAACTAGGCCTAGTCCTTCCAAGTCTCCCATGTTCAACCCATATTATAGTAAGAATTGCTCCCTTACCATTAAACTCTTAGAACCAGACGAAATAGGAGACAACCAAATCCCCAAGCTGTCCAGGATTTTCCCTTCGATTAATGGAAAAATCATGCAATACCACTTACCCAAAGGATTTCAAAGTCCCCTTAAAACCCAAGAATATTATGAGTTTATTTTAGTCGACACAGACTCAGCCGAAATCCGGACTCCAACCAGCCTGAAGTCCATCCAGACCAGCCTATAAAAGGATAGCCCTCAACCTGTGAGAGGCATCCGCACTCATCCACACTCATCACCCATCATCCATGTTCATGACCCTTAAACCTCCACCATAATCACCTAACCTTCATTCATGATCACTAAGAACCTACTTAAGCTACACTAAGCCTCCACTAAGACTCCACTCACCTCCACTCAAACTCTACTTACCCCCACTCAAGCTCCACTAAGCCTCCACCAAGACTCCACTCACCTCCACTCAAACTTCACTCACCTCTCCACTAAGGCCTCCACTCCACTCACCTCTCCACTAAGGCCTCCACTAAAATATAGCCATGACCTCTTCCAAATTATCTATAAAACCCTCCACCCATCCTCATACCTTCTCATCTCCACTCCTCCCTTGATCCTTCCATTCACCCGAGAACTCCTTAGCCTCCATCCATGAAAATCCCTAAGCCTCCACCCATAGCTATCAAACCTCTCTAAGCCTCCACCCATGGCTACCAAATCTCACCATTCATAGCCTTAAACCACCTATCATCTACCTCTATCATCCCTAAACCCTTTCATCAAACCAGACAAACCAGACTTTCCAGACATTCATTCTGTAGAAATTAGTCACTCAGATCCAGGCCTCAGAAATGGTATCAGAGCCATGTTTGGCTAATTTCCTCTCTTCCTCAGTTAAAGCCGAGTCCGGCTACCCTGTCAAGGCCAACTTGGGCCAACCTCATGTAATCTCTCAGTTGTAAGCTTTCAAGCTTTTAAGTTGTAAGTCTCTCCAGACTTAAGAAATCCAGTACCAGTTGTTCATTTATGTGCAAGATTTAAACTTGTTTTCATCAGAATTTCAGCTGCTTTATTTTATGCTTATGTGCAAAAATTCTCTCTTCCGGGGAAGAAGGGTTATGGGAGCAGTCTAGGGTTATGGGAGCAGTCTAGCCTCTCCTTTTTATGCATACATTTCTCCTTTTTATTTCATGCAAGCATTATATTATTTTTAGTATGCTTTTCCTTTTCCTTAAATCAGAAGCATCACGCCTCCTGAGCGGACATATGCAAATATGTCTATGACCCACGGGAGTAATGAGCCCCTGGCCGGACGTGAGCTTTCAGATCTAAGAAGAAAACTATTTTTACATTAGTTGTTTTATAGTTTTAAATTATGCTATTTAATTTTTGCACAAAAGCACAGCATCAGTTCTTAGCATAAAAAATTGTGGCTATAAAAATCAGTTAGATTAAACCCTGACTTTACCCTTCCGGTAGAGGGACAGGGTGTTAGGAAACATAGTTCCCTAGCTCTTAGCATATTAAGTGGAAAAACTTTAGTTAAGCGGGCCTCTTAGTTATCCACGAGGTTCCACTACAAGAAAATACTGAAATAGCGACGCAAATTTAGCGACGCATAATTGCGTCGCTAAATTGCGACCTCTTTGCGACGCCATTGTGACAACAAAATATTGCGACGCATTAGCGACCCATTAGCGACTCAATAAACCAAAAAATAAAATAAAAATTAAATTTTTAATATTGCGACGCAAATATTGCGTCGCAATATTTTTAAATTAATTTTTATTAAATATAAATATCAATAAAAATATTGCGACGCAATAATTGCGTCGCAATGTTTTTAATAGAATTAAATATTTTAAATAGCGACGCACTAGCGATGCAATAAAATAGATAATTAGAAAAATTATTTTAATTTAGCGACGCACCAATTGCGTCGCAAATAATTGAAATGAAATTAAATTTTATAAAATCTAATTATCGGAAAAAAACATTGCGACGCCTACAAGTGCGTCGTAATTTTTTTAAAAGAATTAAATATATTAAATAGCGATGCATTAGCGACGCAATAAATTAGAAAATAAGAAAAATTATTTTTAATTTAGCGACGCAACAAATGCATCGCAAATAATTTAAATGAAATTATATTGTTTACAGTACAAATAGTTTACAAAATATTGCGACGCATAACAGTACGTCGCAATGTTTTTGAAAAAATTAAATATCTTAAATAGCGACGCCTTAGCGACGCAATAAAATTGGAAAATAGAAAAAATTTTTTAATTTAGCGACGCAACAATTGCGTCGCAAATAATTTAAATGGAATTATATTTTTTACAGTATTAATATTTTAAAAATATTGCGACGCCACCCATTGCGTCGCAATATTTTGGAAAAAATTAAATAAATTAAAATTAAAATTAATGTTACGACGCATTAGCGACGCAATAAACCAGAAAATAAATTAAAATTATTTTTAATTTAGCGACGCAATATCTGCATCGCAATTATTTTAAATAAAATTAAATTTTATAATTTATAAATATGAGAAAAAATAATTA